>JAGFBZ010000311.1:81255-229142 GCA_018398805.1 Hirundichthys speculiger
AGACAAGCAGACTGACTGACAAATATTATGGTAGGCGACATGATGGGTATCTTCAGCATATTCTATTACTCCCACTGTATAACCCACTCTTATATTACAAACTCGGTTCTACACTTAGCAATGAATTAGCGCGATGTTAACACAGATAACAGCTGTAAAACTTAAAAGTGGATGACAGAGCAGAAGCTTTCAGCTCATGAGCTCAGCCCTGTCCTGTACTGCTGTTTATCGTAAGGATCCCTCGGGGTGTGGTGTGAGTGTTCCACTCGAAGCTGAAAGGTGACGATGGCAGCGGCCAGAGCCGCGGGCCTGCAGGACCAGAACAGGACCAGAACAGGTCCGCGGGCCTGCAGGACCAGAACAGGACCAGAACAGGTCCGCGGGCCTGCAGGACCAGAACAGGACCAGAACAGGTCCGCGGGCCTGCAGGACCAGAACAGGTCCGCGGGCCTGCAGGACCAGAGCAGGACCAGAAACCACGGCCTGCAGACAGAAACAGGTCCGCAGAGCGCGCATGCAGCAGCTTCTATGAAGCGGGGTCATCACATACGAGTGCCAGTAAATATGAACACAGTACTGTGAGGATTAGCTTCTATTGCGCGGCGGTCGCTGCCATTTTCCTGACTGTCTACATCCAGTGCAATGTTCACTTCAGCGCGTGTAGGAGCGAAAAGAAAGCATGTCACCGCTACGCACTCTCATAATGATACGAAATGTTTGAAAGAGAGAAGAAAATTTAAGAAAGATAACGCAAGTAATTATGTGTATCTTTGCCAGAACAACTTATTTTTTAATGACAATTACAATCAAATGTAATGCTTTTTAATGCTTTTTAAGGCCTTATTTTGAGCAAAATCAATATAATGACTTTTAATGCTTTTTGATGCCCTGCGGAAACCCTGTATTCATAATCAAGTCCAAATTCAATACTATAGCTAGTCACACACCTTAGAAAATACGCATAATTGACTTTTCGGTAAGCACCGCCCCCTTCCTAGTTACTGTTGCTAGGTGAGACAAACTTTCTGCTCCTGCATTAAGGACTGTGTTAATTCGCTATTTTTCCTATGTGTATCATTAGTGTTAATATTATACTATAATAATGCCATGGTGAAATATTGCTGCTGGAGACCTGCAACAGTGACTCGAGGTGTCCAGAACGTTTGGAAGAGACATTTTTATTCTCTTTCCCAAGATAAAACAAACGCTGGAAAAATGCAGCTGTAGGTTATGTGTTATGTTATGTGTCCGCCCAAACAAGCAACTGAACGTGGGGAAAGTTACAAAACACACCTACATTTACTCCAAGGTAAGTTTACTTTGTTTATTTAGACGATTGATTTAACCACCGTTTAGTAAAAGTAATAATATGATTTAGCAGCAGGGAGGGTGATGAGTGAAAACATCTCTCCGTTAGCATTAGCTCTGGTCCATAGGTCTATCCCACACCACAGCTATGTTAACATGAGATAGTCACAGCATTGTATCAATATAATTAATAAAGTGACGTTAACATCACAAGCCTCAGCTTATACCTAACAAAATAAATATCCAGGGCCATATATATTTGTAGACAACAAGGCAGGCTAGTAGCTAGCGAGCTCTGGTCTGGTGGAGAAGTCATCAACACTATGAACCAGAGCTAATGCTAACAGAGAACTCATCACCCTCCCTGCTGCTAAATCATATTATTACTTTTACTAAACGGTGGTAAAATCAATCAATAAACAAATTAAACTTACCTTGGAGTAAATGTAGGTGTGTTTTGTAACTTTCCCCACGTTCAGTTGCTTGTGTGGACGGACACAACTTAACCCACAGTGTGTTGTCCTCACTGCAGTGTAGCAACTGTAGCTATCCGACAAGTTAAACTCTGATGCAATGACGAGGAGTTTGTGTTGTAGTTAACATTTAACTGCTGTTTACTGAAGATTCCAGCATCACATGACAGAGTGAAAACTGTAACAAAACTAAGTTTGACTGTTTTTAACATTGAGTTCAGCTTCACATAAAGTCTGATGAATTATCCTTGTTCATACATGTAAATAAAAACGATTTTTGAATTTATTACATTCTCTTTCAACTTTAAACTTAACTTAACCTATCAATTATTTAACTTAACAATGAATTTTACTTACGACTTTGCTTCTAGCATCGCTCACGGACAGAAATTATTTTGTAAAAACCGTTTTCAGCATATAGGAACCAGGCAGGAAGCAACCGTAACTAAGCAGGAAGCGGTATCAAAATAAAAGGTCCTATTCGTTCTCAATGGGTCAATATAAAAGTCTCTTTTATCGCCCTAATGGCGACACACACAGCTTGCATATTTCCAGTGTTTGTTTCAGCTTGGGAAAGGGAATTAAAATGTCTCCTTCAAACGTTCTGGACACCTCGAATCACTGTTGCAGGTCCCCAGCAGCAATATTTCACCATGGGTGAGTTATTATAGTATAATATTAACACTGATGATACACATCGGAAAAATAGCGAATTAACACAGTCCTTAACGCAGTAGCAGAAAGTTTGTCCGACCTAGCAACATTAACTAGGAAGGGGCGGTGCTTACCTAAAGGTCAATTGGCCATGAACCCAAATGTTTTTTTTAAATATATTCTATAAAATATATGAACTTCTAAGCTTTATTTGCTTGCAAAATATATTAAACAAATATCTATAAATCTTCATAGGGCTACACAAAATGAAGTGAATCATGGAAGACCATTCATCTGTGAAAACCTCATTCTGCATGTGGGAGCTAATGATGTCATGAAGCAACAATCTGAGATACTGAAATAGGACTTTAACTGAACTGTTGGAGCCAGTCAGCTGTCTGGGAGTCCAGATATTCATCAGTGGTTCAGAGGAGGAGAAGAGCGGTTTAGTCGACTGTTTGCTCTAAACGCATGGCTAGGCAAGGGAAGGCAAGTTTATTTGTAGAGCACTTTTCATGTACAAGACAATTCAAGATGCTTTACATAAAACATTTGAAGCATTACAGAACATTAACAAAACCCTTTAAGACAACAACCCTAGATGTCCCATCCAGGGCTCGTCCTATGTCGCCGGCCGTTATTACTACCTTTTAATTTATTTTTGTCTTTTATTTATAATACTCCGCGATCAGTAAATCCCAAAACCAGGGGCTACGAAGCTTCTAATTATCCGTCTGGCCCAGTCGTCACCAGGACGGTTTTACTGCTGTTTCATCTCTCTCTCTTTTTTTGTCATTTTTATAGATCTTTTATATTTTTTGTTTTGCTTTTTTATTTTACGCCTTACTTGTCCACTGGCGACGCAACCCAGAAATTAACCGGAAGTGCCCCGGGACCTCAGCAGCCTGGCCCCCCAGCCAGTAATACCGCTGCTACTAATCCAATGCTAGAATCGCACCAACGCGATGTGGCGACTTCCAAACGGAGCAACAGAAAACAGCCGGTTTCACAGAGCAGCCCAGACGAATGTTACGTTCGCACACAAGCACAATACACATGACTACACAAAAGCACTGTAAAAAGTACAGTAAAACAGGAGGAAATAAAAAGAAGATAAAATAATAAAAACATTAAAAACATATAAAAAAGAAAAAAACAATAAAATGAATCATAACAAGGTGATATAAAATACCTAAATAAATCAAGATGATTTAAAGAAGCAAGACAAAGTAAAAGATACCATGAAGATTTCATGGATAGGCAAATGAAAAGAGAAATGTTTTCAACTTGCATTTGAAAGTGTCTACAGTTGATGAAAGTTGAATCTTCACTGGAAGTTTGTTCCACTGTTGCAGCATAACAGCTAAATGCTGCTTCTCCATGTTTAGTCTGGACCAGGGCAGGAATTTCACGGCAGCCATGGCCGTCGTAGCCCTTCTTCTTGGCCGTGATGCCCTTCTGAAAATTGGTTGCTTAACGGCTACTGTGGCCTTGGTGCCCTGCTCTCTCCCCTTCCTTCGGCTATAATCAAGTTTGCGCCGTGTGTCCTACTGCGAGATCCATCCGTAACTTTACGGCCGCACAGCATCTATTTCCATTAATGTTCTGTCTGTGGGATAAACAGCACAATTATACCACAAGACGACATTAAAGGTAAGTGTTCAAAAAGCCATCTGTTTTCTGGATCAAATAGCTTGTCAATGAGCCTAAGGACTTTAAAGATTGAACCCAGGACTATACATCGTAATACTGAGCTATGGTTGCTAAGACAACCATAGCGAAGCTTTGCTTCTAAGTCTTCATTTCATCACCAAAATCAGGATGCCATTAAATCGAATTCGAATATAAAGAAAACATCTGTGACTCGATAACACATTGTAAACTCACGATCGACATATGAATACATTTACAGAAATACGCTCCGGGGTGGCTTAAGCATTTGAATAATCAGTAGGCTATGAAAACGTGATAATATTATTTAAAAATATTTAACATATTCACTCGAAACTTTTTTCCCTCAGAAAGAAGAATACCTAGACGGGAACGAGTCGAGATTACTCGCAAAAGAGCTCTCGAAGATGCAGCAAAAACCTGCCAAAAACTGGACTACAGTGCCTTGTGAAAGTATTCGGCCCCCTTAAACTTTTTAACCTTTTGCCACATTTCAGGCTTCTAACACAATGATATAAAATTTAAATTTTTTGTCAAAAATCAACAACAAATGGGACACAGTCATGAAGTGGAATGAAATTGTGGCAAACTTTAAACAAGACTTTGTATGGATATCTTGAGAAATGTCTTTCTTCTTGCCACTCTTCCATAAAGGCCAGATTTGTGCAGTGTAGGACTGATTGTTGTCCTCTGGACAGACTGTCCCACCTCAGCTGTAGATCAGTTCATCCAGAGTGATCATGGGCCTCTTGGCTGCATCTCTGATCAGTCTTCTCCTTGTTCCAGACGAAAGTTTAGAGGGACAGCCGGGTCTTGGTAGATCTGCAGTGGTCTGATACTCCTTCCATTTCAGTCTTGACTGCTTGCTCAGAGCTCCTTGAGATGTTTAAAGTTTGGGAAATCTTTTTGTATCCACATCCAGCTTTAAACTTCTCCATAACAGTATCTGGGACCTGCCTGGTGTGTTCCTTGGTCTTCATGATGCTCTCTGAGCTTTAACCAGAACCCTTAGACTATCACAGAGCAGGTGCATTTATACGGAGACTTGATTCCACACAGGTGGATTCTATTGATCATCATCAATCATTCAGGACAACATTGGATCATTCAGAGATCCTCACTGAACTTCTGGAGTCAGTTTGCTGCTCTGAAAGTAAAGGAGCCGAATAAAATTACACACCCCACTTTTCAGTTCTTTATTTGTTAAAAAAGTTTAAAATATCCAATAAATTTCATTCCACTTCATGACTATGTCCCACTTGTTGTTGATTTTTGACAAAAAATTGAAATTTTATATCTTTGTTTGGAGCCTGAAATGTGGCAAAAGGTTGAAAAGTTCAAGGGGGCCGAATACTTTCACAAGGCACTGTACTTCAATAGTTAATTGTTAGATTCTTCTTATTTTAGCCCAAGCTGCTGTGGCAAGATGGTGGGGTGCAGGAATTGCCAAAAGGAGGCAAACTGTTTTTCCTTATGGGCCTAGGAAGACCCCAGGTTCTCCATCCCCATCATCAGATGGCGATTTAAATTAAATTTATGGATGTGTAATAACCTGATAAAAGTCAATGACATTGCCTATTTTGTTGTCTGTTTCCCTTTGATAAAAGTCCAAAAGTTGTGGTAGCCTATTAAAAATATCCAAGGTTCTGAATTCAAAAACTGTGTTGTGCCATTTATTAGCATATCATGTCATATTGTGTTTTTTTATTATCGCCTTGTTGCCCTGGCATTTGGCCTTTGTGCCCTCAGAAAAAAATGCCCCATTGAAGGCCAAGTGGCCTTGTCCCTCAAATCATGAAATTCCAGGCCTGGTCTGCACATTCGCTTTGTTAAAGATTAATAAACCATTTTGTGTCATGTACTGCTTTTACAGTCTTAGCCTGTTGACAGCAGCACGTCTGCTCTCAGAGGACGTTCCAGCCTCGTTACGTCAGGACTGATGTGACTGCAGGATGGAGGTCGCTGATGTTTATTGGCTTTAGTGGATTTATAAACAGCGTCAGGTGAGCTGACGGGGAAAATGAGACTGTGACAGCGGAGACAGAAAACGCTGTGCGTGTCGCTGTGTTTGTGCAACTGAATCCTTCCTGTGGAGGATGAGGAGGAGGAGGAGGGGGGGAGGGGGCTCCACAGCTGCAGGAGTGTGTATTGTGACATCTGTGTGTGTTAATTTTGGCTCGTCAGCCGCTGCTGTTGTTCAGCAGGAAGTCTTATTAAACCGGGGTCATCTGCAGAAACTGAAGAACGAGGGTCCGGGTTTTTCTCAGGCTGCTGACTCCGTCTCCATCTTTACTCTTTCTCTGCCCTGCTGATAATTAACCTCATTAGTGTGAGACGTGCTGATGAGCCAACACTTTCATCAGGTGGTAAAATGTCTCAGCACCGGTGTTACCTGAGGACCTGTTCAACTGTTAACGACGGAGGACGTTTCTGATGTTCATCCACCTTAAATGTGTGTTTTTTTCAGTAAATTAATAATTAATGTAATATTTATCTGGTGTGAATGCACATCTCAGTAATTAAGCCACTTGCAGGCAGAAGTCTTCTCCTCTCGTCAGCTTCTCTGCCTCGTAGTCCCACTGCAGTTCCTCCACTGACCACTAGGAGAAATCTGTAATTATGTTGGAACTACACTTTACTCTTTTTTCCATCTTGAACAAGACCAGGATATTATTTTTGATGTCAGTTTAAGTCCTGATTTTTTTTACCTGATCATTTATCCACTTCATGTCCACACTGGACACAAACAGACCACGTTTAACCAGATGGGGACCAAGTGGACACGCTGGCTGCATTATTACGTACTGATGAACCTTGTTTTCTGAGAAGGTTGGAGTGATTCAGAAGATTCAGATTCAGAAGGCTCTGAGGACCTCTGTCTCTTCAACCCTACACGCTCCCAACTCAGCGTCATCTTGTCTTAACTGACACAGATGTCAAGTTTATATGCAGATGACGCTCTGGTTTTTCCTCCTCATCAGCGTTCCAGGTCTTTTTCAAAGACATGGGCAGATCTGGTCCAACATCCAGGCTCTGGGATGGTGTGACGTCCATCAGCGTCCCCATGGTGCCTTCATGACCACATCTTTTCCAGGACACCGTAAAACCAGACCGTGGACACAAAGACGTGGACACAAAGAGGAGCAGGGTACAGCTGCTGGACTGGTCTGTCCCCAGTCCTGGTCTGTCCCTAGTCCTTGACTGTCCCCAGTCCTGGTCTGTCCCTAGACCTGGTCTGTCCCCAGTCCTGGTCTGTCCCTAGTCCTGGTCTGTCCCCAGTCCTGGTCTGTCCCCAGTCCTGGTCTCTCCCCAGTCCTGGTCTGTCCCCAGTCCTGGTCTGTCCCCAGTCCTGGTCTGTCCCTAGTCCTGGTCTGTCCCCAGTCCTGGTCTGTCCCTAGACCTGGTCTGGCCCCATTCCTGAGGGGTGTACTACGAAGCAAGTTCGACACAGCCAGGCTTTCTTTGGGTGAGCTGGCTTAACAAACCTGAAACTCACCATCAGAGATAACCGGTACCACGACGGTGGTTATCAACTATCTTTGTTAACCGCGGCTTTCTGCTTTCTGCTCTGCACATAACATAAAAGGGGGCGTTTGATGCGTCATTTGACGCCTATTCCGGATAAAATGGATGGATGGCGGTCCGTATATTTCAGTCAGGAGGAGCAGGTTTTATTAATGCAGGGCTATGAGGATTTCAAAGAAATCTTTACGGCCAAAAGCAACACTGTAGGTGCGAATAAAGCCAGAGAGGAGTGCTGGCAAAAAATTGCAGATCGTGTAAATTCGTATATTATATTTATATTTCATTATATTTATTTCACCGCTATATTTATTTCACCACCTTAATTAATCTCCCTCCCTCTTTTAGAGCGCTTAAACTTTAAACTTAATGCAGCAGATTTAAACATTATGTAGGTCTGACTGTCCCATTATGAATGATAAATGAAAATCACTTTAGTTTTTTGCTAAATCTATGTGAAATTAATTTAAGATTTAATATTATCTGTGATACCAATATACACTCACCGGCCACTTTAATAGGTATCCTATCACCCTGGGGAATCTTATGAATGAATTATATTAAAACATCCATCCATCCATTTTCTATACCCGTTTCATCCTTGAAGGGTCACGGGGATCTGCTGGAGCCTATCCCAGCTGTCTACGGGCGAAAGGCAGGGGGTACACCCTGGACAGGTCGCCAGTCCATCGCAGGGCCTATATTAAAACATTTCACATGAAATTCCACATCACACTGATTATCAATATAATGGACTATTAATTTATGTTACCTGCGATTTTGTAAAATGCTTCTTTTATTTGAAGCGTGGGCAGATGGCCAGGGAATACTACAAACATATTCAGCAGTTTAGTAAGAGCAAGTACAACCTTTATTCCAGTATTCTGGCTCAGATTTTCTGAATCACCAACTGAATACATGTAGGTTCCCGCGGCAAAGAAACGCACACCGTTTGCGCTACTGTGAGCGCACGGCTGCGTTTGGTGGCGCTGCCAATATATGGCTCTAGCAGATTACAAATGTAACGTATTCCCTCAGATGGAAATCTCTAGCGTTCATAGAGAATATGGTCATGGGAAGCCAGCGGATCAGTCCGGTCTCTGAATACTCTCCCTCCATTGCATAATCCTTGGGCTCAGGTCAACGGGATTGGGTGAAAGTGAAAGGGCAGTGCTTTTTGAGCCTAAACTCTGCACATAACCTGCTCCGGACCAGGTTAAGCTTGCGGAGTAAATTACCATGGTGATCTAGCCAGGTTGAAAGAGAGCCACCTTCGTGGTACTGGAAATCCTGGCTTTAGACTCAACATACCTCGCTAACCCTCTAATCTTGCTTCGTAGTACACCCCTCTGGTCTGGTCCCAGTCCTGGTCTGTCCCCAGTCCTGGTCTGTCCCCAGTGGAGACCTCCTACTGTTCTACACCTTGAGATGAATCTCTAGGAGGAACTGGACGCTCCTCATCACTCGGTGTCCTCAATGTCTTTTAAAAGACATGAGGAGGAACTGGAACTTGACCTTTTTCCTAACGTGTTGCACGTCTGAAATGTTTAAAAAACGTCATCTATATTAAGGTCAAAGGTCAAATAAAAGTCAGAGTAACAGTAGGAAAGTGTTTTATTTTGATCTTCCACATGGTCCCAGCTGTTCCTGCTTTGAGGTTGTGGTTAGAATTAATGTTTTTTTTAACAGAACCAGTCAGAGATTTTTTCAGATGCTCAGCTGAAGTGATGAAATTAGCTTTTATCTAAAGGCAAAATGCCAAAAAGCATTTTTTAGTTTCACTCTCTCAGCACAGAGGAATGCAGAAACACACGGCGCTGAAAATGTACCAAGACTGTACAAACGATCAGATATGAAATCACTTTAAAATATCTCACATTGGTTGAAGGCCTTTAGGCTGAGACATCCTTCATGCTAAAGAAAGACCATCAGTGTTTCCTTCACTCATCCTGTCAGACCAGGGTCACATGATATCACAAACCTCAGGGTCCAAGCTGTTGGAGCAGCTGAAGCTCATCACCTCTGGTTCTACATCTTAGAGGACCTCCAGACCTCCAGTGTTTCTACCAAAGTTCTGCATGTTTTCATCTGTTTCATCCAGGCTCATCAGGAGATCAGCGGGCCAACGTCTGGGTTTTAGGGTCCACAGAGGAAGAAATCAGAACTACAGTTCCTTACCTGACCACTAGGGACCACAGTGAGTCAGTCTCCACTGACCTCCATGTTAACATGATGTTACAGCAGAAACAAACAGATTTCCAGCCTGGTACAACAGTTTTGGGGTTACAGGGTTAATTTTTATGTACCCTGTCAGGTGGAATATTTAAGCCACAGTTTTATGAATAATTAGGGTTGTCGTCTTTTGATTGACAGCTGTCTATGGTTCTGATGTCGCCACTGAAACGCTGGGAGCCAAGAGGAAGTCTGCTGGGACCTGCTATCAATCACCCCGTGACTGGCAGACTGCTGCTGCTGCTGCTGCTGCTACTGGTGGTCTGTCTCCACCCGTGGTCAGCTGGTGGACCAGTGGGTCCCAGCAGACCTCTTTCTTGGAAGTGATCCTCCGTGGTTCCCGGGTGTTTCAGTCATACTTTTTAGAGGACAACAAGGCCAGACCCTCTCAGTTTGCTGGGTGTTATAATATCTATATCTACAGTCATGGAAAAAATTATTAGACCACCATTTTTTCTTCACTTTCTTGTTCATTTTAATACCTGGTACCACTAAACATCATCATGTGACTAAAACAGACAGAAAAGAAAACACTGAATGCATAAAAGCAGTGTTTTTGGCAGTACAACGCCATAGCTATTGATGTAAAAACTTAAGTGATTTAGGTTATAATCAAGAAAACCATGGAAAATGGTAAGATATGAGCTCTTAAATAAAACTCTTATGAGCAATCTTTGTGGTTATCGTTATGTTTGTCCAAACAAATGTACCTTTATTTGTACCAGGCATTAAAATGAACAAGAAACTGAAGAAAACAAGGGTGGTCTCATCATTTTTTCCATGACTGTATATGACAATATCTATCACTGTATTTATTTTTAACCACTTGGTGACTAAAAACATCTGAGTGAGACTGAGGATCAACTTAAATAACCAGACTTGGCTGCGACTGGAATTCAGTGAATTTTAATGTCCGTTTGTATGTAAATGGTACAAACTTTACACCTCAGCTGATCAACGAGGAAGGATGTTTGTAAGACAACAAAACAATATAAGGGACAAAACTGATGTGGACTGGGGAATAACAGCTTTCAGGTGTCCACTCAGGGAGGGAAACAGGAGAAACCCAGACATAATAAAAGGATCATGACTAGATCAGAAACATCATTATAGACGATGATGTTTATATTCCATTACAATCCCTCCTTTCATTTGTCAACATAATCACATGAAGGACACTTGAAAAACATCAGTGATTCAAGAGTACAATAGTAGTTGACACAGATGTGCACAGATATGAAGAATAACAAGTCAAAAAAGGCATCACAGACCAAACTACTAAACCACAGCAACAGAGTCAAACCCCAGAATCATCTAAGATCATTACTACTCAGGATCAGAAGCAGAGTCAGAGGACCATGAGAGAACAGCAGTCCAATCAACGCTGGGGAAAGAGTCAGACACTGGAGCACTAAAACAACCATGGGAATCTATAACGGAAGTGGTCATCATCATCTGACACAGACAAGGAATCACTTAGGAGAAAAAGAGGAATCAAAACAAGCATGATGGGAGTTCATACTCCCAGAAACATAGAAGACCAGGATCCTGCTGACGAGGAACCCTGACCACTTGTTCTGGATGAGACTGGTAAATCTGGTCAATCATGATCCTGCCAGCTCCTCAGTCCTGCTCTTCCTTCAGAGCTACTGCAGAAACCCCATCAGGGGCTTCTGTCCAGATCTCCTCATGCAGGAGGAGCTGCAGTTCTGCACCATCATGTGGTTTTAAGGTTAAATCCCGTCAGCGAGTCTGGAAATGAACATGAACCTTATTTTGTAACTTAATGAGGTAACAGAGAGTCGAACGGAGAGGAAGAGAGCTGCTTTTTAATCTAGTCCAGTCTTTTCTGACCACTGGGAGTCAAGGAAGTGGTCTGAAAGGTAACCAGGGCAGCATCTCTCCTCTCAGTTAGACCCTGCTTCACCCTGAAATCAGTTTCACTGCAGCTGCTGGATCAAGACAGAGCTAACAGTCGGGAGGGAGCTAACAGTCGGGAGGAGCTAACAGTCGGGAGAGGTTAACAGTCGGGAGGAGCTAACAGTCTAGAGGAGCTAACAGTCGGGAGGAGCTAACAGTCGGGAGGAGCTAACAGTCTGGAGGAGCTAACAGTCAGGAGGAGCTAACAGTCTGGAGGAGCTAACAGTCTGGAGGAGCTAGCAGTCGAGAGGAGCTAACAGTCGGGAGGAGCTAACAGTCCGGAGGAGCTAACAGTCGGGAGGAGCTAACAGTCGGGAGGAGCTAACAGTCGAGAGGAGCTAACAATCGGGAGGAGCTAACAGTCGGGAGGAGCGACCGGTGTCGCCTCCAGCAGCCTGGTGATGATGTCGGAGTGCGTGGGGTGGAACGCCATGCCGTCCACCTCCATGGCCAGGTTCCCAGTCTTCCCACTTCGTATTCCGAAACGCATCAGAGTTGACAGGAAGGACTCTTCCTGGTTCACACAGGGAAAGAGAGAGCTGTTGTGTTTCTGGAAGCTTCGCTTTGATCCTGGTATTAACATGCATCCCACCTGAGTTCAAACAGTGATTAAGTCCATTCAGAACCAGGTTCTAGTGTAGACTCTGAGTCGTCCAGGTCATGGAGACTCAAAGGTTTGAACCAGAGCAACTGGTGAACTTCTGGACCACTTCAATAGAGGTTTAAGATGATAAATTCAGAAATGTTTGGAATCAAATGTCGTATATGGAGAGATAGTCATCCTAAAGGTTTCTGTTTGCTTCTGTCCATGCGTGAAGGATGCATGTTAATACCAGGCACTCGTTTTTAATTTAACATCAGGATGTAAACTGAGAAAGGAGATCTACACGCAGAGAAACACACGGACCTGTAAGACCGTCCTGGAAGAGCAGGAAGGATTTCTGAAAGTAGAGTCTAGACCAGGGGTCTCCAACTCCAGTCCTCCAGGGTCACTGTCCTGCAAGTCTTAGTTGCAAGTTTCCCTGCTTCAAATTAACGGGTCATTAACTGACCTGGATGACCAGCTGATGGTGATCCATTCATCTGAGTCAGGTGTGGCGTGGCAGGAAAACATCTCAGACCTGCAGGACAGCAGCTCTCCAGGACTGGGACTGCCCACCCCTGGTCTAGAGCAGTGATTTTCAACCCTGGTCCTCGAGGCACACTATCCAGCAGGTTTTAGAGGTTTCCCAGCTTAAACACACCTGATTTTAATTAATGGTCATTATCAGGTTGTCCTCAAAGTCTGAACAAGTCTGTTGATGACACAGCCACTTGTATCACGGTGTGAAGAAGAAGGGGAAACATCTAAAACCTGCTGGATAGTGTGCCTCGAGGACCAGGGTTGAAAATCACTGGTCTAGAGGACTGTTCCTACCTTCTCCACAGACGGCAGGTTGGCGGTCCAGTCCAGCAGCTGCTCTCTGGTGGCGATGGGCTCCAGTCCCAGGCCTTTCTTCAGGTAGCGCTGGTGTGTGGGGCAGGTGTGGAGCAGGTAGAGCCCACAGGCCACGGCGTACCCCCCCCAGTTAGAGACCCCTGGAAGGAAACGTTCAGATGTTACAGGGTAGAAGATGACACCTGTCAGAGATGCAGCCCAGTGCGGGGTCCGTACCGGCCGTGATGGCGTAGTCGGCGGGAACGTCGCAGGCGATCAGGCCTCCCTTGGGCATCAGGCTCCTCACCTTCTCCTTCACTTTACCCATCCCCAGCTCGTTGCCGCCGTCACCGATTCCTGCAGAAACAGACCTGTGAGAGGTTTCTGAAGACCACCGTTCAAACCGACCTTCATAAAGGACCACTGTCACATTCCCGTTAGACTGTTTTCTGTTTACGTCGGCCGACCTCGTCTTCACGTGCGCTGTGAGCCAGCGTGCGGAGCAGCCGTTGGGCTGTGGGTGTTTGTGCAAGGCCGTATCTCAGGAACGGCTGGATGGTTTAGTCTTACTGACCCCTCGGTGGAGAAAACCCCACGTTCCTGAGATGATGCCCAGCTGGTAGGTTCCCACAGCGCCCCCAGCAGGCACACGGGCGACAGCAGCGGCTGCACTCGTGTGTCTGCATCACCACGGTGAGTTTCAGTGTGTGGACAGAGATGTTTTCCAGCCCACAGCCGGAGCTGCAGGAGAGAGGACGAGCCACCTGTCGTGGTGATTCCTGGGAGGTCCCTGGCGGCGGTGAACAGGTCATCGATGGGATCCACCAGGTGCTTGATGTTCACTGCTCTCATGTTGTAGTAATTCCCATCTTCAGCCCGTCCGCTGCGCTCTATCGCCACCAGGTGGTCGTACCTGAGATGAAATGGTGGAATCAGTAACCAGCAGAGAAGCTCAGTGTGTCATTGATAAGTTTCCATTCACAGTAACATCTTCTCTCATCTTTATTGACGTTAAACCATCAAACGTTTACAGTGGAGGAGGAGAATGGAAGATGAACCCACAGACGAATGACTTTAACCAAAGAATGAAAGGTGTTACTCTGACTGATAAGACACTCAAACATCTGGATCTGCTCCTCACAAGAAGCTTCTGCTGATGTGAACCATGACTTGCTGAAGAAAGATCTCTGAAGACGTGTGATCAAGTGAAGGCTGGACGGGGACACAAAGTCTTCTCAGTCCACAGCTGGACAAACCTGTCTCGAAGCGGAGACAGGTTAGTTCTGCAGCTACTCTTCCTAGAAGTGGACGTCCAGCAGCAATGACTCCAAAGACACAACGAAGAATCCTCACTGAGAAGTAGGGCTGCCACAAACGATTATTTTGATAGTCGACTAATCACAGATTATTTTTTTGAATATTCGACTAATCAGATCATATGTAAATTGGAGAAGACCGTACTTTTTTAGCACTGAAACATAACGTTAGAAAACATTAGCGTTACCACATTTTCTATTCAAACACATCACTGTTGTAACTTTGCAGAAAACACACGAAATATGTGTGCTACAGGTGGCTAATGAATCAAATCGTCATCGCTAATGTTAACATTTACAGCTATATGAGTAAGTAGTAAGTCGGCTCTCTGTTTACGCTAATATTAGCTAGGGATGTCCCGATCCCGATCCCCTGATCGGATCGGCCTTCGATCTTAAAAATTTAAGGTGGATCGGATCGGCCGATCAACCTTATTATAACACGCCGATCTTTTTTTCATTATTTTTTTCCTCAAAAAGTGATCCTGATTAACACAAATTAATAAAGTAATCATATTACACAAACAAAAATATTTTTTAAACTATATACATTTAATAATTTGCACTGAAATGAGGTTTCCCAGCAGCGCTGTCTTGTTTCCACCTTAAAAGTTTCAAGACCGATGGCGTCAGGATAAACTTTAGCAAAAATATCAGCAGTGTGGCAGCGCTATAAAATTACAAAGACCGACGCTTCAACTGCGACTTGAAACGTGTGGAAGGCTGAGATATCACGAGGGGTAAGAAAGAAGAGAGTTTACAACACCACCAATTTAATCAGACACTTAAAAAATCACGCACCACCGATCACCGCAGCCTTCTGTCAGGTGCCGTGGTGCCGACGGCTGCAGCTTCAGAGCTGCTGCCGATGGCCGGCAGCAGCTTCGGCAGCAAACGTTCTGTGAAACTTTTAAAAGAAAGACACCGAGCTAAACCGAGCTAAAGGACACCAAAAAATCACCGAGCTAATCGTGGAATGTATTACCGAGGACACGGAGTTTGTGGAATACAAGGCATTTAACCGGCTCATTAATTACCTCGAGCCTCGTTCCCGTCATTACATGAACGACAAAGGACACAAAGATGCGCTAACATGTGCAGCGGGTCTTGAATGAAGTTAAGTTAATATTTTATGTTATTTTTATTCTGATGTGATTTCATTGATTGCAAAGACTTCTGCTAGTGTTTTCATTGCCTTAAACTGCTAGCCAAGTTTACCTGCTGCTATTTAAATGGAAGTGCTATGTTCTTTAGTACTGAGACTGTTGAACAGTCACTGTACTGTAACTAAATGTGTTTTATAATAATTCTCCCAAACAAAAAAGACAGAAAGAAGAGTGTTTAAATAAGTTATTGTTTATTTTATGAGATGATAAAAGCTATTAATCTCAGCTTGGATGCAGGCCTATTTATTAATGTACACAGGAAATAAAATGCATAGGAAATTAAACTCTGTTTGCCCACTCAAAAAAAGTGAAATCGGATCGGAAAAAATCGGAAATCGGCCGATCATCAAAATTAAAAGATCGGAATCGGATCGGGACCCAAAAAACGTGATCGGGACATCCCTAATATTAGCAGCTAACTAGCCAGTTAGCTTACCGAGACGACGATCCCTCTTCATCATCGTCACAAGCCACAACGTGCTTCCTTTTCAGGTGCTCGTGCATTGCAGTTGTGCTGCCGTGGAAGGCTAGTTCTGTCTTGCAGATATTGCATTGCACACTTTTCTCTTTTTTTTTTGTAAAAATGTTCCCACACTTTTGAGCTCCGTTGCCGCCGGGTAGCCATGATAACAGAGGCTGACCCTGATTACCACTACTGCGCATGTGTGGATTAAGGACAGAAAGGCAGACGCGGCAGTTTTGAGACAAAAACAAAGATTAAAAAAAAAAAAAGACGTACCGACAATTAAATTAGTTGTCGACGGTTTTAATAGTCGACATAATCGTGACTAGTCGACTAATCGTGGCAGGCCTACTGAGAAGAAGAACCCACGGCAGAAGCCATCACAGAAACTGGAAACATCTCTGTTCATGAATCTATCGTACAGAAGTGACTGAACAGGCTGGATGTTCACGGAGAACCCTGTGGTTCTGCTCTCCAAAGACCGCCAAAGATCTGCTTGGTACCCTGTAGCTCTACGGGGAAAATGTTTAGAGGACCGTTGGAACAAAAGTTGGGTTGCTCAGGAGGAATCTACAGCCCTGTGTTCAAAGCGTCATCCTAATGGTGAAGCACGGTGGAGGCCTTACGACTATCTCCTCCAGGATAAAGTCAAACGTAAAAACAAAGTAAAACGTCTCTGGAGGCTGAACATCAGCGGATCAGTCGGCTCACCTGGGACGGCTGGGGTCTCCGTGGTGACACAGGAAGTTCAGCGCGGCGTCTGGGCCGCCGTCTTCGTACGTGACCACTGGCACTGCGGTTTTCAGCACCCCTGCGGAGGAATCACAGGATGATGCAGCCGCCGAACAAACGCAACGCCAGAGATTTGACGCAGAGGCTCCGCTCCCCACCGTTCTTCACCGCCTCGTCCACGATGGCCCGGTTCATCTCCAGGGCTCTCCTGTCCGTCAGCAGCGTCACCCGCTTCCCGAGAGACAGCAGTATGCTCGCCATGGCGATGGCCCCAGGCGGGCCGTCCGTCTCGTCGGGGGGGCTGGAGAAGGAGGGGGGGGGACACAAAACAGCGGACAACCTGAGGTGAGACCGACCCGAACCTGCCTGCTCCTCATGAAGCAGCAGCACCTTCCATTGGAGGACCACGGGTGGAGCATCTCACAGTACCTGTGCATGTAGTGTGTGGGAAACCCGGTCGTTATGGCAACGGAGGAGGCGTGGGAGAGCGCCAGGCAGGAGCGGAGGAGTTCATCCTGAACGTACAAAGCTCTGATTCCTCGTTGACCTGGAGACAGACAGAAACGTTCTGGTCCTGCAAACCTGAAGCTTAAGAACGGAGCAGGACAGAGAAGAAGAGCCTCGTGGTCACCTGGGTCTTCTCCGATGATCACCTCCAGCTCTCTGATGCGCTCCACCGCCGCCCTGGACACCAGGCTGTACAGCAAGGGATTGTGGGATATGGGGAAGCAGAGGGGGGTCAGCTCAGGAGCGGGTCTGAGGTCATGGTGGGGGGTCCCTCCAGATGAGTCTGAGTCCGGGACGTCGGTGAGGAACATGCAGCCTGGAGAGTGGCTGAAGGCCAGGGACGGCCCTGAAAGAGTCGGTTCCATTTATCAGAAGCCTCACACGCTAAAAACACACATAACACACAAACACACAACATTTCACGCTGTTATGGAAAAGTGGCGCCTTACGGCCCACAGGTCAGCTGGACCTTTTGGTTTTGTAAATGTAAATAGAAATATAGTCACTTCATGGTATGAGTTTAGGACACGTAGCTGTCTGGAGAGGCTTCTCAAGGTTTCACTGTTATTCACTCATTTTTCTCCTGCTGTGGGAGGTTTTTACTGACAATCATCCTTGATTTAGACTTATATTATAATTTTAGTTAATGATAGTCATGATCTGGGTCTCTGGAAAACACCTAGAGACATCTGAGATTCTAACTGCTGGTTCTGGAGGGCCCTGCTGGTTCTGGGGGGCCCTGCTGGTTCAAGATATGATGGATCTGTGAGCTACAAACGCTTCAGACGTGTTGAATAAATGCAGTGGGTCCATCCCTGATTGTTCTGGTTCTATAATACAGTTTATAAACGTCACTGGGGATCTTTCCACCTTTTCATTACTGTTAATGCCACAATTTCTGAGGCCCGTTTGTTTCTATGGGTTGTGTTCTTCCTGTGGGCGGGTCCTTGGGCGTAGTGTTGGAGACTGAGACGACAGCGGTGTCTGTCTTCACTGAGGAGGGATCCTCACCTGTCATACAGCTCCTCACTGCGGTGGATCATTCAGGTGTTACCCATAATCCTCAGGTTCTGTTCTCTCGCTCTGATGGGTTTGTGTGTTTGTGGTAAACACGTTTATCAGTTTTTACCTCCTGGTTGCTGTGGGATGTGTTATCTAGCTGAGCTTCTCCTCCCTCCCTGTTTCTAAGCCTGCGGCTCCTACTCATGTTGATCCTGTTTCCTGTGACCTCAGATGGATTTCAGGCGATCTCAGTTGAGGTTAAAGCCCTGCATCATCACCTTCACACACGCAAACCCCATTTTCAGTAAAAAGTCTTTTTAAAATGCAACAAAATCATGAGTGTTTACGCTGCACACTGTTCTGTTCTGGTCACGGTTTTAAACCTCAGATCTTATTAACAGTCCGGATGTTTCTGGTGCTCACTGCTGCAGCGGATCGCCTCCACGGCCGTCACCCCGCACGCCCAGAACACCGTGACGTCACCGGGCTGCAGCTCCACCGGGTCTCCGTAGGTCGGCCTGGAGAGGTCCGTGATGCCCAGGAGAGCTGCGCTCACACAGAGAGACAACCATGAGCTGCGCCGCCACGCTTTCCTGTGGCGCCTTTAACTGTGAGCACACGCAGCGTGCGCGTGCATGAGCATACCTGGGTCTCCAATGTGAACGGGAGCTCCGTGTGCGAGCGGGTTGAGGTGAGTGACCTCCACTGCTGCGTCCAACAGACCAGCGGGAACCGGACGCATGGTGACCACCAGGGGGCAGCTGAACAGTCCTGCAGGGATGCAGGGAACTGCAGTCTGAACACACACATGCACGCACACACATGCACACACAGGTCCTGGGTGATTATCAGCATCCATCAACTGAGTTCTGCTACATTAAACAATAATAGTTATCAAGGTTTTTCTTTAGTCAGACAACGTCTGAACAGCGAAACACCTTCAGCCTCTTTGTTCCAACAGATGCAGAAGTATTGGCTGGTTTACTCTTTTTCCTCATTTAATTCATTTAATCTGTTAATATATATCAGTTTTTTCCATTTACACTCCTAAAGTAACTGGTGTGGGACAATTTAGTGCTTGAAAGGAAGTGAAAGAAAAAAAATGACGTGATTTCAAACAGGTGATCGTAATGATGATTTGGGCCAAAAGCATTTTAAAACTAGGATGAGTTTTATTTTATTTTTTTTACTTTTGTCAAAACCAGAAAAACATCCTGGCTGATTTTTTGTAAACGACTCCATCCGTTGAAACTGCTTCATGTGAGTTATTTGAAGGTTCAGTTTTCATGAGCGTCCCTGCAGACGGCCTCGTACCCGGTACATGCTGACGTTCCTGCCCTGCTCCACGTTCCTCACCGGGACTCCAGCTTCCTTCAGTTTACCTTCGAAACCAAAACTGCAGCCCAGATAGAAGCTCACCATGTCTGCCAGAGGACCGCCATGCTGCTCTGGGTCGGTCCTGCAAACAGAGAGACGGTCAGGTCTAAAGACGTCCGTCCACCACAGAGACAGTTAGATCTGCAGACGTCAGAGACAGTCAGGTCTGCAGACGTCCGTCCTCCACAGAGACAGTCAGGTCTGTAGATGTCAGAGACAGTCAGGTCTGCAGACATCAGAGACAGTCAGGTCTGCCCAGACGTCCGTCCACCACAGAGACAGTCAGGTCTGTAGATGTCAGAGACAGTCAGGTCTGCAGACATCTGTCCTCCACAGACAGTCAAGTCTGCAGTCATCAGAGACAGTCAGGTCTGCAGACGTCTGTCCTCCACAGAGACAGTCAGGTCTTCAGACGTCAGAGACTGTCAGGTCTGCATACATCCATCCTCCACAGAGACAGTCAGGTCTGCAGACGTCTGTCCTCCACAGAGACAGTCAGGTCTTCAGACGTCAGAGACTGTCAGGTCTGCATACGTCCATCCTCCACAGAGACAGTCAGGTCTGCAGACGTCCGTCCTCCACAGAGACAGTCACGTCTGCAGACGTCTGTCCTCCACAGAGACAGTCAGGTCTGCAGACGTCAGAGACAGTCAGGTCTGCAGACGTCAGAGACAGTCGGGTCTGCAGACGCCCGTCCTCCACAGAGACAGTCAGATCTGCAGACATCAGAGACAGTCAGGTCTGCATACGTCCATCCTCCACAGAGACAGTCAGGTCTGCAGACGTCCGTCCTCCACAGAGACAGTCACGTCTGCAGACGTCTGTCCTCCACAGAGACAGTCAGGTCTGCAGACGTCAGAGACAGTCAGGTCTGCAGACGTCAGAGACAGTCGGGTCTGCAGACGTCAGAGACAGTCAGGATTACAGATGTCCGTCCTGCACAGAGACAGTCAGATCTGCAGACGTCCGTCCTCCACAGAGACAGTCAGGTCTGCAGATGTCCGTCCTGCTCCTGTGATTTAAATGCTGCTGCTGTTTATTAAAGCATATTTATGAAGGACAAACTCTGAAGCAGGAACCCATTTCAGTCAGCTGGCTCTAAAATAAAGATTTTTTTTTTTTAAATCTGTGTAATTATTCTTATCATGTAATTATTTAATAATTAACCTGAATTGATTTTAGCGCTCTGCTTGTGACTTCAGGGCTGCTTTAAAATGAGGAAATTCAAACTGAGACGATGCATATGTTAATGTAGTTTAGAAGAAGACTGACGGGATCTGTAGGTCTATATCTAAAAAGTAAAGCTGTTCAGGTTTTTTAGCAGGACATGTTTGTCCTCTTCAGGTCCTGGATCCGCTAGAAGAGGCCACATCAGCCTCAGAGACAGAAACCAGCTGCTGTTTCCACCTGGACAAAGTTTCTGTCTCAGAGACGTTTTACAGAAATGAAACCACAATCCTCCACGTGTCCACCGTCTGACAGTTTGTGAGAGCTCTTCAGCAGGTGAGTTTGTACCTCTGCTGACGGCTGAAACTCTCCAGACTGGAGACGGTCTTCACCATCCGGCCGTCCTCGTAGACGCAGTACTCAGAGACATCCGTCCTGCAGACACACGGGAAACGCACACCTGCCATGTCACGTCAGTCATGTCAACATCTGGACACCTCCGGTCAAAGCTGCTGCTACTGTGAAGAGCTGAGGGAGCAGAAGATCAGCTGGTCTCCAACAGTTAACGATGAAGCTCAGGAGCAGAGAAGACCTGGCGTTGGTTTAAACTCTGGTGAATCACTGACAGAATCAACATAAACGGGTTCCTCTTTGCTCCAGATCTTTGTCACATACAGGTTAGAAAAAAGGAAGTTGCTTTACAACCTGATGTCCGCCTGTCCAGCCAGAGGTGGGCAGGAAGTCTCTCCTGATTGGCTGCGATAGAGGAGCGGCAGCGGGGCGGGATTACTGCGGCAGAAAGCCTCGAAGTCGTCGGCTACTCGACTGGGCAAGAGGATGACGTTGGCCTGCTGGAATCCTGACAACAACAAAGACACAACAACACACATTTCATTAATGTCTGATAAAACATCTGCTGCTTGAAGCAGATGTACTCCCCCGGCCCGAGCCCAAGAGGGCCCGGTGAAAAACAAAGAAACAGACCTCTGCTCAGGCATCAATCACACCTTGCGCACTACTGGATACAACAACTTCTGCGAA
This sequence comes from Hirundichthys speculiger, assembly GCA_018398805.1. NCBI lineage: Eukaryota > Metazoa > Chordata > Actinopteri > Beloniformes > Exocoetidae > Hirundichthys > Hirundichthys speculiger. The sequence continues at coordinate 103,224 of JAGFBZ010000311.1, forward strand.
AAGTAGATGCTCTACGTACGAGGTTATATATAGGTTGCCCCAGCCAGAATTAATCACGGTTGGTCAAAAAAAATTAAGACTTTGGTCATGTAGGTTTCTACACAGTGAATTAAATGTTGTGCTGCATGGCTGGCTTCACGTTAAACAGTTAACTTTACAATGTGCACATTTACAAGCGGATCACCGTTAAGCTCTCCAAATGTATTTTGGGTAAAATCGTCATCAACGTCCGTCCATCAGTGTCGTCATCAGTCACTAGTCAACAGAGTCTATGTGGTGCAGGGTAGGTGGGTCACGGATTAATTAAATCATGAGTGGCAGTTCATAAAAGTGGAGCAACAAAATGCAAAGAAAAGGAAAAAAAAGAGCGAAGGAAAAGACTAAACTAAAAAAAGCTGGATACACATCCTCCTGGAGATGAAACTGACATTGTTGGCAGCGAGTCAAGCCCACCAGAACTGGGACCACAGTCAGGTAGCCAGATTTACAGGTGCAATTTCTCACAATCACTGACACTGAAAAACAACATGTGAGTTAGTTGTAAACTGTTGATGTGGTTGTTATCAGAGTAGCCCGACCGCCTAACATTATTAGGGACTAGTGCTGGGCGATATGGAAAAAAATCATATATCACGATATGGACTATTTTATATCACGATAACGATATATATCACGATATACCATAATAAAGTTTGTTTTCAGTTATTCTCTGAAAAGTTTGACAAAAATTTCATTGCTTACTTTTCAACTTTATTTTGAAAGGACATTTAGCTGAACTGTCACAAACATACATTTTAGTGCAGCAAAAACAGGTAGGTACAGTAGCGTTCACATTTTTTTGAGCTGCACAACAGTTTCTAAAAGAAAAACACATTTTTGCACTGAAGTTCAGCTATAAAAAATAAACACAAATTATTTTTCAACTTTCTGAAATCTGTAACCTTGTAGTGCAAAGTTTGCAAACCAATATAAAGTGTCTAAAGTAAACATCAGGGTTGAAGAGAACTCTGTTTAAGGCATTAACCATGAATAAAAGTGCAAACATAAAAGGCTACTTTGTAGAAGTAGATATGTTTCTATCAAATTTATCGTTGCAGGTTATTTAATTACATATTTGCTGTAATAATTGATAAAATTAGGTTAGAAACGATAGAAACAATAGAAGAGAAATGGCACGATACACACTTTTATATTGTCCCCACGATATGTATTGTCATATTGCCCAGCACTATTAGGGACCAGGTAGCCTAATGTTATTATTAGGGACCAGGTAGCCTACGTTATTATTAGGGGCCAGGTAGCCTAATGTTTTTGTTGTTCTCATGGTTTGTTAGACTTCATGTCGGTTTTGTCGGGTTTCTCTTGCAAAAAGGCTCGTACAACGACGTGCTCGGAGTTGGTGTTTATTAACAGCAATGGAAACACATCAGGGGAAATCGGCACTAACTGTTTGAACACAGACAAACAGACAGAAACACCGGAAAAAACATAACCTCCTTGGCAGAGGTAATAATAACGGTGGTGCATCTCCCGTGTGACGTCACAACTGCATACCGCCGAATACATTTTAGACAATATATCATGCCATAATACTACAGGTTTGATTGATTTCAAAATGACATGGTCGGTCTTCGTGGTGTTGAACTCTTACTATCAAATGCTTTGAGCTATGTGTCAACAATGTAGTAATGCTTGTAAGCGCCGCTGTTGTGTTGTAAAACGATGTAATCACCAGCTTTATTGGGCTTAAAGGGCCCGGTCATGTGCCCCGCCCCCGGTCCGTGTGACTGCTGGGTAGGACTGAACTCTCCACAACAGACTGATGGCAGATGTGAACATCTGGCTGAAACACTGAAGGACCTCAGCTTTCTCCAGAAGTAAAGTCCGCTCTGTCCCTTCTTCTAAGCAGCATCAGTGTCTCCAGTCCAGTCTGTTGTCCAGATGAACACTGAGGTCTTTAGTCTTCTCCACCACCTCCACTTCTTCTCCATGATGGAAATGCTGTTGGACTTGTTCCTGGTCCTCCTAAAAACCACAATCATCTCCTTTGTCTTGCCGACATTTAAGATGAGATGATTGTCTCCACACCACAAAGAGGTCCACCAGTTCTCTGTCTTCAGTCTCTGGTTCGCCAGTCCTCAGTCTCTAGTCCACCAATTCTCAGTCTTCAGTCTCTGTTCCAGCGGTTCTCTGTCTTCAGTCTCTGGTCCACCACAACAGCAGAGTCATCTGAGTATTTCTGCAGATGTCAGGACTCTGACTGGTCCGGGAGGTCTGAGGTGTCCAGAGTGAAGATCAGTGGTGAGAGTCCAGTCCCCTGTGGTTCTCCTGAGCTGCTGACCACCTGCTCAGACACTCAACCATTCAGTCTCTCCAACTGTGGTCTGTCAGTCAGGTAGTCAGTGATCCAGGTGATGGTGGAGACATCCAGCTGTGTCTTCTGGAGGTTCTTTGGTAGTAAAGCAGCTAGATGGTGTTAAATGTTCTGGAGAAACTGAAGAACATGATCCTCACAGAGCTGCTGCTTTGTCCAGATGACTGTGGGTTCATTGAAGCAGCTGTATGATGGAGTCTTCAGCTCCAACACCATGATGATAATCAAACTAAATTTAACATATATTAAAGATACTGCGGCTGCCCTGATAGCGCTGTGGTTAGGGCAGGTGGCTCATATACAGAGGCTACAGTCCTCATGCAGCTGGTTGCGAGTTCAACTCCCGGCTTGTCAGCCCTTTGCTGTGCGTCTTCCCCGTTCTCTCTGCCCCCCTTCCTGTCTCTCACCACTATCAATAAAGGTCACTAGCATCAAATTTTTTTTTTTTTTTAAAGATATTGTTCTGTAATCACCTAGACCAGGGATCTTCAACCCTGGTCCTTGAGAGCTGCAACCCTGCATGTCTTAGATCAGTGATTTTCAACCCTGGTCCTCGAGGCACACTATCCAGCAGGTTTTAGATGTTTCCTCTTCTTCTTCACACCCTGATACAAGTGGCTGTGTCATCAACAGACTTGTGCAGACTTTGAGGACAACCTGATAATGACCATTAATTAAAATCAGGTGTGTTGAAGCTGGGAAACCTCTAAAACCTGCTGGATAGTGTGCCTCGAGGACCAGGGTTGAAAATCACTGTCTTAGATGTTTCACTGCTTCAGTGCACCTGATTCACATGAATGAGTCGTTAATATACCTGTGCAGACCTGGATGACAAGCTGATGATCCATTCATTAGAATCAGGTGCACTGAATCAGGGAAACATCTAAGACCTGCAGGGTTGCAGCTCTCGAGGACCAGGGTAGGCCACCCCTGGCCTAGAATTTACTTGAAACTATCTGATGTTACAACAATGGCATACCAGTACTTTTAGGAGTCAAGTCCCACCGTCACCTCCAGAACTCTGGGTCATACAGCAGCTCTTACCGTCAGCTAATCCAGTGGTGGTTCTTATTCTGGGATCCTTCTGTCGGATCAACAGCCTCAGTTCAGCAGGACTCAGACTTTGTAATCGACCTGACTGCTGCATCTCCAAACACCAGACGAGACTGTCGGCCAACTCCTGTTCGTCTCCGGGTCAAGGCGGTCCAACACCAAACCAACGTTAGTTACAGTCCAGGTGTCTTTCCCAGCGCAGCAACAGCACAGGAACCAGTAAGTGCTGGGAAGAATCTCATCACAGGACAAATTTGGCCTTCAAAGACCCTTCATTGGAGTTGATGTTTGACAGCCAAGGAGCCTCATGTGGTTAATCTTTAAAAAAACGGCGTGGTTTACGATGAAAAGCTAAGTAGCAAAACATTGACAGAGTTAGGTTGAAAGATGAACCAAGAGAAGGCACAGAAGGACAAACAGGAGTGACCAGGAACATCCAACAGGAGCATCCAACAGGAACATTCAACAGGAACATCCAACAGGAGCATCCAACAGGAACAACCAACAGGAGCATCCAACAGGAACATCCAACAAGAACAACCAACAGGAACATCCAACAGGAACAACCAACAAGAACAACCAACAGGAACATCCAACAGGAACATCCAACAGGAACATTCAACAGGAGCATCCAACAGGAGCATCCAACAGGAACATCCAACAGGAACATCCAACAGGAACAACGAACAGGAACATCCAACAACAACAACCAACAGGAACATCCAACAGGAACATCCAACAGGAACATCCAACGGCAGTGGTGTGTAAAGACGTTAAGGTTTGGGATAAACCTCAGTCATTACGTGTCCTTGCACAGATCTTTCTTCGTCCCAGTATACCCACATGAAGGGAACCGATCTACCAATTCAAGCTTGTCAGACTCCACCATGACAGGTGGTGATGGTGTCTGGTGGCTCTCAGGGTGTTAGCATTGGGCGTTTCCTCTTTAGCTGTCACAGTACACACCAAAATACTGGATGAATCCACAGTTCAGCTGGTGGAGACAAACCACCAGCTGAACTGTGGATTCAGCTCAGCTGGTGGAGACAAACTGGAACTACGGTGATCTGGACAGACTTACAGTTTTGAACACTTCATGCTTTACCCTTCATTTATTTTTCTTTTCTCCCTCTATTGCTCTGCATTGACTTCTGACGGGACTTCCAGGTCAAAACCAGAGGTTTTATCAGAGCAACATTACTGTAGCTGCAATAAAACTTTAGAGCGTGTAGATCAGTTTAAGACCTGTTCAAATGGCAACAATCCTATGGAGCCCCATTTGGGTCATAATTCAATGAATAAATGAGTCTATTATTATGAAATACAGGTGCTTATTATTATGAAATATGTATCCATTATTATGAAATGTTTCCCATTATTATGAAATACATGTTTATTATTATGATGAAATAATTCCCATTATTATGAAAAAAATGTAATTATTATGAAATAAATTTTTGAAATAATCTTAGTTTAATGCATAATGGTTTATTTCAGAATGTCTTTTTTTTTATCTGAGAATGAGTTTTTACATAATTGCTTCCTTTTTCATAAGAATGAGCTTTTACATAATGGCTTCGTTTTTCATAAGAATGAGCTTTTACATAATGGCTTCGTTTTTCATAAGAATGAGCTTTTACATAATAATGACATTTTGCCACTGGGCGGGACCAGTGGTTGACCTGCACACTCATTGGCTGATCCTTCTCCATGCAGTTGGTGGGGGACTCACATCGAGCCTGTAAACTGAGGTGCATTCACCTCAGTTTACGGTTAAAAGTTGACATCGACTATGAATCGTAGCGCGAAATGTAGGGAAAACCTGATTTTGACAACACGGCGACAGGAGAAAGATCCTTTTCTGACTTACTCCGAGAGGTAGCCAACAGGCTCGATGTGAGTCCCCCACCAACTGCATGGAGAAGGATCAGCCAATGAGCATGCAGGTCAACCACTGGTCCCGCCCAGTGGCAAAATGTCATTATTATGTAAAAGCTCATTCTTATGGAAAACGAAGCAATTAGTAAAAACTCATTCTTCAAAAAGACATTCTGAAATAAACTATTATGCATTAAACTAAGATTAAATAATAATAAAAATATATTTCATAATAACTACATTTTTTTCATAATAATGGGAAACATTTCATAATAATGGATACGTATTTCATAATAATAAACGCCTGTATTTCATAATAATAGACTCATTTATTCATTGAATTATGACCCAAACTGGGCTCCATACAATCCCACCTCCAGGTTGAACCAAATCAGTTCCTCTACTGACCACTAGAGGCTGCAGTTCCTCTACCAACCACTGGGGTCTGGCTCCTTTAGATGTCAATACTCATTTTTTTTATTAAATGGTTTGTGTTTCAGCAGTGCTCTCATTACCAAATTTATTCATTTCTGGGGTTGAAAAATCAAGTGTTAGTTGTGGAAGTCTTTATAAATTTACAACTCATGTACAATTGTTGCAGAAGACACTTCTGTGGTAACAGGTTTAATACAACTAATTTAAAACAAGTAAAATTGTGTAAAAAGGATTATGAGTTCCACAATTTCAGGATAACAGCACCACCTGCTGGTGTAAACTGGTAACTGCACTGTTCCTGCAACACTCATGTATAAAATGTCTCAAATGTCATTTATAGGTCTTTTAGGGTTTATGTCATCAGAGAACAGCCAGTAAATGGGAACAGCTAGTATGTGTGTGCGTTTGTGTGTCACCTTTCTCCATGTAGGTGTTGGAGATGCTCCTGGAAAATCCAAGGACACGCCCGATGACTCTCACTGCAGACAACATTCTTCACCTGAACACGAACACACAAAACCTCACAAACTGACCTCAGGAACACAGTTTGTTTCTACAATAATGTGAAAATTATCTGGTGTACGTTCAGAAACATCCAGCCATGACCACCGTCAGGACATCAGAGTGTTGGTGACATAAAAACATGCTTCCAGAAATGTAAAGAAGACACAAGGTTGTTTGTATTTCCCTCCATGTCTGTAGAGGAAACTGATCTGTCAGGACTCCTGATTTATTCTTTTATTTGTAAAATATCAGAATAATGAGTTAGAGGTTTACTAACCCTTATTAGTTTTTAGGAGGAACTGCCTTTAAACTAAATCTACTTGGCTCAAACATTCAGGGTGTTGCTCCACAGGCTTCACAGGATATCTGACTGGATCATTGATCCTGACAGAACTGCTGGATCTCAGTCCAGTTTGGGGTCTTTTCAGTCACCCACAAGTCCTTTCTTCAGGACTGAGGTCAGAGCTTCACTTTGTTGCCCTTCAGGCCACGTCTGCTGCTACTTCATAAGAACGTTTGGAGTCACCGTCCATCATGAAGACTCCTCCTGGTGACAGACCGGTGCTGGTTCAACCTCCAGCTCTGGTCCGTTTAGCCGTGAAGACCCGTTCTAGTTTTAGTCACAGTCGTACTGCTGAGCACCAGAGAATCTGCTTTTCTAAAGCAGGCTCTTAAAAATATTAAACATTAACATTTTATTCTACTTTTATTGAGCTAGTTTTTAAATGCTGGTTTTTGACATGATGTCACCATCTGTTTAGATGAAAAAACAAAAACAAACTAATGAAAAAAAAAAACAAACAGAAAAAAATGAATTCTTTTCAATTTTATAAAACGTCATTTGGGAATTCGCTCTGCGCATGCGCAGAACCCCGAGGTAGCATATCTCGACAAGTAGCAGAAATCGACAGAACACCTGATCTCCTGGTCTGTTCTCACTGCTGTTACCTTCACGTCTGTCCTGGACTCACCGAAAAAACACATTTCTCTCCTCTGAATCAGCTGTCACGTCCTGAACTTGGCTGCAGTTATGGATGTAACCTATAACAGTTTCAATCCACCGCCGTTTCTTTTATTTTGTCGTCTCCACATCAACACAGTAACGCCATAATGAAGCTGCAGCGCCATCTAAGGAACATACTGAGCAATGACTTCTGATATTCAGATACACTACTGGGGATGTTGATCAAGTTAACGACGAACTACTGTCGTTATTTATCGACTTGAAGTCGTTTGTTCGTTAACGAGCAGCGTGACGCATTTGTGAACAGCTCTCACGTTTATGATCATATTCTTACCTTTAAAAGTTCATTTTAATTGTCCTTCAGGAACGTCGATCTTCGACAAGTTTGGCGGAAACAACGAAGTTTTAAAGAGCAGTTGATCACTTCCGACATTCCTTCAAAATAAAAGCCCCGATAACCCCGAAGGTCACAAATATGCGAAGAGGAAGAAAAATAAGTTTTTATTTTCCACCGAGCTGCCGTTTTGTTGCTGGACTGCAGTTATGTTGAGAGTTTTACAGTCTCCTCTGTATTTTTAGAAACAACTAAACTGATTATTGTGGATATTGACGGCTCATGTTCAGATGTTGCGGCAGAAGAATAAAGGACCATTCCACTCTTTTTAAGAGCAATGACGTCAGTTCCCATTAAAAAACCTACACCTTTAAAATCAAACCTTGATTAGATTATCTCTGAGATTATAACGACTTTATATAACAGTTTGTTATTAGTGAAAGACAGTTTTCCTGGACTTACTCGTTTACTGCAGAGTCAAACATTTAATCTCAAACTATATTAATTCCAAACATAATATAAATGTAATAGCACAGATTTTATATTCACAACACTGAAATTGAAACAACCCTTTAAACAACCTCCCTCCATCAGGTGCATCATAATGTTTGGACATGAGGGACTTTTATTCTGACGGTCATGTTTAGTACATTGGCGCCTATGTCAATCACTGCTGGAATAAGGTGATAAGATCAATCAGGTTTATTTGTAAAACACATTTTATACACAAAGGAAACTCAAACTTCATTTACAAAGGCATTAAGATGAAAAAAGAGGAAAAACATTAATTAATAAAAAAAACACAAATGTGGATTATACTATCAGAAAATTACATTAAAAACAAATGTTCATGAAGAAAATGGTGCAGACGAGTTTGCAGATGGCAGATCTTCCATGGATGCAGCCACATCCTCAGCTCTGCTGCTCTTCCCACAGATTAACGTTCCTGACAGATGTGGGAAATGAACATCTTTTGATCATTTGAGGAGAAACGTACTAAGTTTGACATGGGTAAACTAATTTGAATATTCCCTCTGCCTTGGTCAATAGGACTCTACCTAGAATAGATCTCTTATAAGACAGTGATTACTAACTTTATTATTACAAACGATTGTGCAAAGCAAAAAAAAAAAACAACCTCAAAATACAGTGTCCGGTGAGGGACAAATTACAGCACTCACCTAAAACCAGAGAGCATATATAAGGCCATATGAAATCCGTTTAATTTTTTCTCAAATTCTTTTTAAATTTTTTTCATTTTCGCTTTTTTTTTTCGGTTTTTGATTTTGGATAATTCCGTTTTAAGTATTTTCTGCATATTTAACCCCAAGACAGTATATAAAGTAATGAAATATAGACTATTTTTGCAATTATAACTGTAAACTTTAATATTTTTATACTTTTAAACATAGTTTCCAACAAAATATTCTGTGATCTCCTCGTTTCCTCCACAGCAAACATCTGAATGAGATCATGCCACAGCTGTACAGACATCATCTGCCCTTAAGAGAATAATAACGTATCCAATAATAACGTATCTTTGCTGGAAAGGAGAGTCTCCGTGGGAAAAAAAAAAAATCTCAAAAACTCTCCAAAATGTGGGCCTGATTTAGGCCACAGATATTACCAGATTGTACCATTTGCATCCATTTTGGTCAAAGCTCCCCCAGAAAATATTTTCTGTAGGCCACACTGCATAGAAGATTGATCAAATTTTAGTTTTAAAGAGGTTGATACAATCAGAGACCATAACAACGTCCAAACGACAGACAAAGAGGAAGTGATGCAATCAGAGCATGTGAGCGGAGCGAAGGGTGAGCGAGCGAGGAGCGGAGTGGACGAATTTTGAAAGGAGCGCAGAGCGGGAGTTTTTTTTTCTAGGATGATTCGGGTGGAGCGGGGAGTCATCCCGCTCCAGTTTCGCTCCGTTACCGCTCATATCACGGTCTTCAAGTATAAAAATAGGAGGAGAACAGTGAATGAAATTGTTTCACGAAAGGTTAATAACAAACAAAAGTGTATTAAACCAGCTAATCCCGTTAGGGGAAATTATTTTCTTATTTTTTCTTGTCAGTAAATATCTATTTTTTGGACTTTAAAATGTCTGTCGGCTCTGCGTAACTGTTCCTCTCTCGGCTCCGCGACTGGCTGCAAGGAACGTAACTTTGTTGAGTCTCCCTCTCTCTCTCATCCAGCTCTGATTAGATCTAAGGCTTCAGGTAAACATGTACATTTTATATGCATGCAAACATTTTTGGAGCGGAGTGGGGTGCAGTGTTACTGGAGCGCTGAGCGGTTATAGGTGGAGCGGCGTTTTGCGACTTTGAGGGAAGAGCGGAGCGGTGACAACCTTTGTGAGCGAGGAGCGGAAATTATCGCCGCTCCACTCCGCTCACATGCTCTGGATGCAATACGTTACTGTCTTGTTGCCAGTGTGGAGCTGAGTTTCCAAACCACGATGATCGAGGATGATCGAGCAAGAAGATGATGAAAGTGCAAACAGTTTTATAACTGTTGTTTACTGTTTAATGGAGCACTGTGACTGGAGCATTGCAGAGAGCAGGGGTCTCCAATCTGGGTCCTCGAGGGCCGCTGTCCTGCAGGTTTTAGATGTTTCCCTCCTTCTTCACCCTCTGATACAAGTGACCGTGTCATTAACAGACATGTGCTGACCTTGATGACAAGATGATGATGGCCTTTAATTAGGATCAAGTGTGTTAAAGCAGAGAAACATGAAAAACCTGCAGGACACCGGCCCTCTAGGCCCGAGATGGGAGACCCCTGGCATAGAGAAATGATAAGAGACAAACTACACCGTAAAAAAAAAAACGACGATCTATTCAGCAGAGCTGGTATTCTGATTTGTTTGAACATGAAAATTTAAATAGCCATTCTTAATTTGAAAATGCAAATTAGACCGATCATGTGCACCTCATTGTGTCTAAATTTGTAATTGTAAATAAACTGAATATGTAATTTGTCGTTGGGACAACAAAGTTGGACAAAAACACAGAGTTTCCCAGAATGCACAGCGAGGGCAAGTCCAAACGCTTCCTTGCTTCTAACTGACAACTCAGCTTTGATGGAGAGAGTATTTATTTCAAATGAAGACCTTCAACCAAGCTTGTGAAAGTAAGTATTTTGCCTGCAAATTGACATGCATTACATTAAATAATAGCGAGTGACTTGAACATTTATAAGATTTTAAAATTACAATACAGAGTTAAAAGTACATATGTGTTAAAAAAAAAGACTTAAATAATTAATGGTAGATTTAATGTAGTTTATCTGAGTCGTTACAGTTTCTGTTATGCCGTGAAAGATCGGTAATCCTCTACTGTACCTCAATCGGTTAGTCTGAGATCGATTGCTTATCTCCTCCCACTCCGTCGGAGTGGGAATCAAAGTGTTTTTCTTCAACCCAGGAACCTACACTAAACCGCGGTTGAGCTTATTTCCCCAAGTTTGCAGGTTTGTTGAGTTTTTTACCAGAGTAATATAGTGGTGATACGGCGTTAACATGTTTAGAGTACCAGAAATGTGTTTGTGTTGTATTTTACGCGAGCTAAATGCTAGTTTTGTCAAATGAAAATGAGCGCGCACATGCGAGCAGAACTGTCGGTTGCTAGCAAGATGTCTGTAGTCACCACAGTGTTTTGTGAATTCTGTATGCATTTATGAATTTGTGATTTCTGCTTTTGCACCGTTTTCATGCTGTTGGAATTGGTATTTTTTGGTGTTGTTTGAAGTGTCTACAGCTGAATTTATTTGTAAGAATGTTTGAGATTTGGCTATTGGTAAATTCCAACAAAGTCCTGACTAAGGAACCTACACTAAGTCATGGCTGTGATTATTTCTCCCCATTTTCAGGGGTGTAACATGGGCACACTTGCCTATTGTTATTACAATACAATATATTTAGTTATATATTTAGTTAATATTAATTATTAGTTAATATTTGACACTAATGTGTAACAAGTCTAACATTATAGGTCATTTGAACTTGAAGACAGTGACTATGCAGATGTTATTGTTCTTAATGCTGAGGAACTGAGCCATTATTATCCTTTGACAGCTTATTCTGTTGGAGGAAAGCTTTGGGTGACACTGAGGGCACGTTTCTATTAAAGACAAAAAATGGTAAGTATTTTTATGGAAATATAACTGATAATCATAATGATAGAAAGTTTAGCTAGTTTAATAAAACTATCTTCTGTGTTTCACAGGCATTATTTCGCGTTGTGATCTCAAAAGAGGAAGCTCGGCGTGTTCAGCTGTCTCAAGTTCCAGAGACAGTGGATGCCCTCATTGGAACTATTAAAGAAAAATTACAACTTCAGGGAGACTTTTTGTTACAGTTTGAGGACCCTGAATTCCAGAATGCACTCTGCAATTTGTCTGACATTTCAGAGCTACCCCATGACCGTGCGGTCCTACACATCAAGTGGTTAAGAGTATCTCAACCAGAAGAATTTGACAGTCAGTCTCTTGGCTCCATATCTTCACTGGACACTGTGAGCATGAACTCTTCAGGAAGCCAAACAAACAGACTTTCTCCTTTGTCAAGGTATTTGCGCAGCGTCTCAGAGTGGCCTGATCAGTTTCCTATCCCTGCTTTGTCTCTTGATGTAGAACTGAAATTGAGAAAGGGCAATGAGTCATATGAAAAGAACAAAATAGGCATTGATGTATCAAGAGACATCAAGATTGAAATTCTTGACAAAATTGCCCAAGTAGCTTTTGACATCAAGGCCTATCCTGATCATAATGAACTCGAATCCATTGCTTCAGCTCTGATAATCAAGTACCCTTGCCTCAAAGAACCTGGTATGGGCAAAGGATATGAAGGGTGGCTGGTTAGCATTCGGAACAAGCTCAATAATTACAGAGCAAAGCTGCGAGAGGCAGGTTACAGTGAAGTGTCAGTTAACAAAAAACGAAAATCAAATGGGGATGAAACAAGATACACTCTTAAAAGAGCCAAACGTGGAGAAGTGAATCATGTTCCTGAACATCCAGACCAACATGATGATGCCTCACTTGAAGAGCAAAGAGTTCTCTTGGTGGAAGCCTCCAAGAGGGCGCGACTTGATCATTCATTCATTAGGGAGAAGATGGACTTAACTTTCTCTCTAAGGAGAAGAGAGGTAGTGGAGGAGCAACCCATGGTGATGGAAATCCAGGAGAGATGGCCTGCTTTGTTCTTTAAAGAACAGGTAAGGGTTTGCTATTTTGAGTCCCATTGCTATTTTTTTTATTTAGTAAATGTTCTTTTTATCATTTTGAATTCTTATTAATTGGTGTGATGTGTACAAATCCTGAATATATTTTGGCAGATCTGTGAGGAGTTTTTCCGCATCACAAACAAGGAATTGCTGGGAACATTCAGAGCTGCAGTGGACAAGTACACCCCGAAACTTCTCAGGCTGTACCGTGTCAGGAAAGGAGCTTTTGGGAAGGACGTGGAAAATCTCTTGGAGAAACTTGATGATGAGGTACAATGTTAAATGTATTATAACTTTGGTTGGTCATGTGAAATTTTTGAATTTTTGTTGTTTGCAAAATTTGAAAAAAAAAAATCATTACGGCTTTGTATTTTTTATAGACCTCGAACATTGTCAGACATCGCAAGGATGCTGCACTTAAAGGTCTTCCAGTTTTCCTTCGGGACGAGCCCAAAGAACTTTTCAAACAATGTCTAGTAAGTATTACATATCGCAAAAGAGCAGCATTTTTTAAATTGTTTAAGCACTGTAATTTATTCAGACCTAAAACTTCAGTGTGTAATTATGTGTGATGAAAAAAGTTTCTTATAGATTGGAAGCATGACAATCTATTGTAATTTTTTTTCTTCCAACTGTTTTTTTGTTTTCACCATCTTTTCCTCAAAATTCCTTCTTGAACAAATATTAATAAAATGATTCAGGAAAATGAATACAATGGGAAAAAATGCCCCAAAGTATACAAATGAATGTAATATTATCATGATTTTTGCATCAAATTATTACTAACTGCAAAATCAAGAGGAAATATCTGACAGGTGTATCCTGCGGAATTAAACATTATTCAAATAAAAAAAAAAAAAAGACTTTACTGCTTTAAACAAACGTTGCTGGTTTAGATGGTCATGAATGCCCCTGCCAAGAATTTAGTTTATGTGACAAACTTGAATGCATTTTACACAAGACTGATGATAAAAATTTTTATTCTAGAAATATAACAGCAAAACACAGCAGTTTGTAAGAAATATATTTAACTCGTTTTGACTCTGTTATACAGTGTGTGATTGGTGTAAAAAAGCTGCAGTGTCTTTTTGAAACTTGCTGATGATAATCTGACAGATGTATTTTCAGCCTTTTTGGTCCAACCAAAATATTAGAGTCACTAAATGTCTCCAGATGTCCGCAATTACATTTGTTTTTAGGGCTATTTGACTATAGGAAGAGCAAAATGCAACACATCTTAATTATGATGACACATTATTCTTCTCCAAATTAAATGAATTTATAAATATCTAGCAGGCTTGATCAGTAGTCTTAGCGGGTTGAATGTGACCCGTAAGCCACCATTTGATGAAAGTCTAAAATGTTTCAGTGGTGTCGTCACCTTTTTACTCTGCTCTGTTTTTACAGGAGTCTGATCCCGAAGATGAGTCTACCAAGGGAGTGGCTGTGGGCATACTCTACGTTTTAGAGGACTGTGTTGCAACAACTTCATCTGCAGTGGTGCAGAACATTGCTGTGATTTTGGAGGAAACCATTGTCCTGCAGGATGTCCCAGATCTTTCATCCGCAATGGCATATCTTTTTGGCCTTCTCTATGCTCTCAATATCTCCTACCCAAAGGCTCTCAAGTACACTTTTGAGACATTTCAACACGTCTTCATGGGAATTGGCTCTGACTGCACACAGCGTGTGCGTTCACTGAAGAACAAACTCCTGCTTTAAGCCTATGCAATGCACTTGGTTGTATGGACAATTTGTTTCTGTTCTTTTGAACAAATGTTTAAAAACTGGTTTTAAGTTGTTTTAAACACTGAATCATACCTGAGGTGGTATGTCTTTCTGTTTGAGCAGAAGTGTTCTCAGTCCTAGCAGTGTTGGCATTTTCAGAATTATCCCATATGGATTTTAGTTCTAATGTTGTTGGCTGTGCCTAATTTCATGTGTCATTAATGTTTGCCTGCAAAAAGTCATTGAAATATTGTGTAAATGTTTTCTTCTGGATGTTAAAGAGAACATTGATAATGGAGTAAGCTACATCTTACATGCATGTTTCATCTACTGCACTAAACAACTTCATCTGCAGTGGTGCAGAACATTGCTGTGATTTTGGTGTAGTCCATTGTCCTGCTGGATGTCCCAGATCATCTATCTACACAATCTTTTTGGCCTTCTCTACACTCTGAATATCTCCTACCCAAATTCTCTCAAGTACACTTTTGAGACATTTCAGCACGTCTTCATTGGAATTGGCTCTGAATGGACACAGTGTGTGCGTTCACTGAAGAACAAACTTGCTTTAAGCCTATGCACTTGGTTGTATGGACAACTTGTTTCTATTATTTTGAACAAATGTTTAAAAACTATGGTTTTAAGTTGTGTTTATGTGTTTTAAACACTGAATAATACCTGAGGTGGTATGTCTTTCTGTTTGAGCAGAAGTGTTCTTATTCTTGGCAGTGTTGGCATAGAATTGTCCTGTACTGTTCTAATGTTGGTGGCTGTGCCTCCTTTGATGTGTCATTAATGTTTGCTCATGTTTGCACAGTGGACTTTAAGCACAGTCAAATAAAAAATAATAAAAATGCAATTGAGAACTATGTATTTATTAAAATGCATTTATTTATTTATTAATTCCAGTAGGTAAAAAATAATTGTTGGGTTGATTTGATTTTGGTAGTCCTGTGAATCACACTATTCACCTAATAAACAACTTTATATTGGCCCAATGAAGAATTAATAATAGTGACTATTCACAGAACAATATAAATGTAACTGGTACAACGATAAAATGTGAGTTAGGACAATGACATTGCAAATCGTTGAGACAATTCAAAACTTTTACTGCAAAAGGTTGCCTTAAAATTTTGAGTTTTCTCAATTATTCTTTTTTAACAGTGTAGTTGTTGGAATGAACTCGGCAGATCCTGAGTTGTTGGTATAAAATAAAATAAAATAAAATTTACACATAAAGCCCTTTTCATACCAAGGTAACACTAAGCGCTCTACAAAATAAAAACAGTAATTAAACCAACAAGAAAAGAACAAAAACAACTTAAAAGCCATCACACACCCAGAGTTAAATCAGCACCCAGTCATCCTCTCTCTCTCTCTCTCTCTCTGTCTGTCTCAATTCAATTCAATTCAATTCAATTCAATTCAATTCAAAAATACTTTATCAATCCCCCAAGGGGGAAATTCAGGTTTCACTACACCGTCTGGTGTACTAGAGGAGCTGCCAGCATCCAGTGCTCCTTTTCATGCCCGGTCCCGTGGTCCGAGTGCTAACTCCAGTTAACAGCCGTTAACATCCGTTAAAACAGTTAACAGGCGTTAAAACAGTTAACAGCCATTAGAACCAGTATATCTTCATAATAATGACAAGTGAGATATCTCCAAGTCAGAGGAGGAAACACCGATGAACCAGACCGTCTCCTCTGGGAAGACCAAGCTCTATTCAGTCCGGCGAGCGACGGAGTCGACCGTCCCAGAGCCCGGTTCATCACGCGGACCGGACCAGGGTGTTGTCGTCTCCCCCGGCGGTGCTGGGCCCCACCAGGTCAAGATTCAAGATTCAAGACAACTTTATTTATCCCTTGGAGGGCAATTCGATTCGGCAGCTCGCTCCCCAACACACACATAAAAAAAAAAAAAAAAAAAAAAAAACATACAATAAAAACACAGGGAGAAAAGTTGGCAGCTATGTGCAAAATCTGCAATTTGTTGCATAAGAAAAAAGTGCTAATACCAATAAATACATTAATCATATATATATATATAAAAATTAAAAAATAATAATAAAAAATAAAATAAATAAAAAGCCTATACAAACACCGGATGAAATCTTTCCAAGAAGGTACACAGTAACTAGTTGCACAGTACAGACCAAACAGATTCACAAGGATAAATTTAACAACCGGACAGCAGAGGGGATAAAAGACTTGGAAAAGCGATTGCCCTTACACAAAGGTTGGGCATAACGACGTCTTGAAGGCAACAGTGAAAATTCTTTTGCTAAAACATGTCATAGGTGGACTACGTCAGACGTACTGCGTAGTGACAGGGGAGGAAGGGAAGTTTAAGCGGGAGTTTTTACGTGAACGAGGAAACACTGTTGTTGTGGGCACAAGAATAAAGAGTTGACTTTGACCATCACAAACCTGGTTGTTCTTACAAACACACGTTACATGGTGCCAGAAGCAGCGACCTGGCAAAGTTCCAGCCTCCTGAAAGTTTTTGTTTTGAAAGACCCGGCGAGTGGACGGAATGGAAAAAACGATTTGCACGATACAGAACGGCCACAAAGCTGGACAGAGAGGACGGCCCAGTTCAGGTCAGCACGTTAGTGTATGCGCTCGGAAAAGAAGCAGAGAACATTCTTGGCTCTTTCACCTATGGTGACGGGGAAGACGAGTCGGACTATGATACTGTACTAGCGAAATTTGAGGCATGCTTCATACCGAGACGCAACGTTATTCATGAACGGGCGTGCTTCAATCAGAGAATGCAGCGGCCGGGAGAGCGTGCAAAGACATTTATTCGTACACTCTATGAGCTGTCAGAGAACTGTGAGTTTGGGGCCAACCGTGAGGAGAACATCAGAGACCGGATCGTGGTTGGCATTATAGACAAAGATCTGTCTCAGAGGCTGCAGATGGTCCCCAATCTCACTCTGGAGATGGCGGTACGAGAGGTGCGACAGTCAGAAGAAATAAAAGCCCAAGTCAGTCAGCAAGGAGGGGAGCAGGCTGCCTCAATACAGGAGGTAGCGCAGCAACGAGACAGCAGCGGTGCCAGACCGAGTTGGCAACGCCCACAGCGAGAGCAACGTGACAGCTACAGCGAGCGCAGAAGGTGCCGACGGTGCGGGAAAACAGCACACCGACGGGAGGAGGATTGCCCCGCAAGAAGGTCTACCTGTAACAAATGTGGAAAAAGAGGACACTGGGAAAGAGTGTGTCAAAGCAGACAAGTGAGTGAAGTAATCGAGGATGGGAGTCAAGAAGAGGATTTTTATTATATGGGCTCAGTTATCAGTACAACTGGCAACAATGATGATGATGAATGGATAGTCAGATTAAACATTGAGGGTACAACGGTTGAGTTTAAAATTGACACAGGGGCCGATTGTAGTGTCATAAGTGAAACAATGTACAAAACTCTACAAAAGAGAAGAGTCCTACAGAGACCAAAGAAGGTATTGAGTGGTCCAGGTGGAGGACTGAACTGTTTAGGACAATTTATCACTCAGACCAGCTACAAGGGTAGAACTTACACTATCAGACTCTATGTTATTAGAGGGCAGAATGTGAACAACCTACTTAGTAGGCCAGCAGCTTTAGCTATGGGGCTAGTGAAGCGAGTGCACGAGGTTCACAGCAGTGAACAGGAATTCGGCCTGCTGAAAACACAGCCTGTGAAGATCGTGCTACAGGACAATGCACAACCATACGCAGTCTGTACTGCGCGCAGAGTGCCCATCCCCCTCCTGGGGGCAGTAAAAGAGGAGTTGGCCCGGATGGAGGCCAACAACATCATTGAAGCTGTGACTGACCCAACAGAGTGGTGTGCCCCGATGGTGCCCGTCCCAAAAAAGTCTGGACAAGCACGCATCTGTGTTGACCTGAAGAAGCTTAATAAAGCTGTGAAAAGGGAACGGTTCATCTTACCAACGTCGGAAGAAATGACATCTTAGCTCAATGGCTCTACAGTCTTCTCATCGCTGGACGCCGCTTCAGGGTTCTGGCAGATCCCCCTGGACAAAGACAGCCAGAGGTTAACAACGTTCATTACACCATATGGACGATACTGCTTTAAACGCCTCCCTTTTGGGATTAGCAGTGCTCCAGAGATCTTTCAAAGAAAGATGGTTGAGACCCTGGAGGGTCTGCAGGGTGTGGCCGTCTATATGGATGACATAATAGTCCACGGCAGAAACATGACAGAACATGACGTGCGGCTGCAGAAGGTCATGGAGCGGCTGGAGGCTGCAGGCCTGAAGCTGAACACAGATAAATGTGTGCTGAGACAAGGGGAGCTGCACTTCCTTGGTCAGGTCATCAACAGAGACGGCGTGCAGCCCGACCCGGAAAAAGTGTCTGCTATCAACAAACTTGATCCACCACAGAACATCCAGGAGCTACGGAGGGCGCTAGGCATGATAACCTACCTAGGTAAATATATCCCAGACCTGTCCACAGTGGCCCGGCCTCTATATGAACTGTTAAAATCGCAGTCATTGTGGATGTGGGGCCCAGCACAACAGTCAGCCTTCGAGAAGATCAAAGAACTCCTCACAACGTCACCTACCTTGGTGTACTATGATGTAAATAAGAGGACAGCTGTCTCTGCAGACGCAAGCAGCTACGGGATAGGGGGGGGGGGGTCCTGTTTACAGCTTCATGGTGATGACTGGAGACCAGTGGCGTACTGTTCGAGACGACTGACTGAGGCTGAACTGAAATGAAGTACGCCCAGATAGAAAAGGAGTGCCTGGCGAGCGTGTGGACATGTGAGAGGTTTCAAATGTATCTCTATGGCCTGCCATCCTTCAAACTAATCACCGATCACAAACCACTCATCCCTCTGATGAACTTCAAGGACCTTGACAATGTGCCTCTCCGCTGTCAGAGGCTTCTGATGAGGCTGATGAGGTTCAACCCGGAGGCTGAGTATGCTCCAGGGAAAACCCTGGTAGTGGCAGACCTGCTGTCCAGGAGCCCGCAGGAGGACACAGAGCACAGTCTGGCCAGTCACACGGATGTGGAGTGTTACGTTGCAGCGGTGTTGAACAACGTTCCTGCATCACCCAAGAAAATGGACTGCATTCGGACAGAGACAGCGGCAGATGAGCAGCTGCAAGATGTGATCAGGTACATACAAGGGGGGTGGCCTGAACACATAGTGCAAACACACATCGGCGCTAGGGAGTACTTTCCTGTTAGAGATGAACTGTCTGTTAGTGATGGGCTGGTAACCAGGGGGTGCAGGATAGTGATACCTGGAACAATGAGGTCAGAGATGCTAGATCGTATACATGAGGGCCATCTTGGTGTTAACAAATGCAGAGACAGAGCCAATGCTTCAGTATGGTGGCCTGGCATGGCGTCTCAGATCACAGCTAAGGTAGAGAACTGTATGTACTGTCGTGAGCAGAGGAGGGCACAAAACAGAGAACCTCTCCTGTCAACACCTCTTCCAGATAGGCCGTGGAAATTGGTATAGATCTGTGTGAACATGAGAAAGAGAACTATCTTGTTATAGCAGATTACTACTCTAGATTCTTAGAGATACTCCACATGCCAACCACAACAACTACACAGGTGGTTTTGAAACTGAAGGCCACATTTGCTAGGCACGGGATAGCTGAAGAGGTAGTCAGTGACAATGGGCCACAGTTCAGTAGTGACAGCTTCAGAGACTTTGCTCGTAAGATGGACTTTGTACACACGACCTCTAGCCCCCATAACCCCCAGGGGAATGGCCACGCAGAACGTGCAGTCCAAACGGCCAAGAGGATTCTGAAACAACCTGATCCCCTGCTTGCTCTCATGGTTTACAGATCCTCTCCGCATAGCAGCACAGGTGTCAGCCCTTCTGAGCTCCTGATGGGTAGGAAGATCAGGACGACGCTTCCCACCCTGGAAAAGAACTTACGTCCAAAGTGGCCGAACAGAGAGCACGTCAGAGCTCGAGATGCTGTGGAGAAAAGTAAGCAGGCATTATATTTCAACAGGCGCCATGGTGTGAAGCAGCTCACACCACTGCAGCAAGGAGACCATGTCCTCACCAGGCTGGACAACCAAAAGACCTGGACCACACCTGCTGTGGTGGCAGGTGAGAGCACCACACAGAGATCTTACATCATCGAGACAGAGCAAGGAGCTCTGTACAGGCGAAACCGTCGCCACCTTCAAGCTGTGCCTGTTGAGGGGGCTACAGCTACAGCCAATGCGAGCCCTAAAAAGGGTCCACCTGACACTCAGGCGAGCACAACAGTAAGACCCCCGGGTCCAACAGTGAACACTGATGGACTGCCCCAGACCAGGTCCGGTAGACCTGTCAAACCTGTCTGTAGACTTGACCTGTGAGAGTGAGAGAAATATTGTTTGAACTAAAAAAAAAAAAAAAGATGAGAAGAAAAGAAATTACAATGTTATTCATAATGTTTACTGGTAAATGGCAATGTTAGACATATTTGTTATACATTATTGATAAAGGCTATAATTAACTTAAGTTTGGTGATCGTTCACATTTAAGTCACTAGTTGGCACTACTGTTATTTGGCTTTGAGCAGAGGGTTGTTATTTGCACTAAGTAATAAGTGTTATAGTTTAGGGATTGTTGCAATATCCAAAAGGGGGAGATGTCATAGGTGGACTATGTCAGACGTACTGCGTAGTGACGGGGGAACGTAAGGAGGAAGGGAAGTTTAAGCGGGAGTTTTTACGTGAACGAGGAAACACTGTTGTTGTGGGCACAAGAATAAAGAGTTGACTTTGACCATCACAAACCTGGTTGTTCTTACAAACACACATTACAAAACATGTCCAGAGGTACCCAGAATACTGTGAGTCTTCCTCAAAACCTGTTGTTGCCATAGGGAACCTAGGTCTTTCTGCTTGAGTCCAATAATCTTGGAACAGATTTTCACCACACTGTTAAGACTGTTTCTGTCCCTGAGTGACAGGTTGTTGAACCAACAGATAAAAGAATAAGTTAAAAGGCTCTCAATGAAGGACTGATAAAAACGACAGAGAATCACTGGACTGACAGAAAAGGAATTCAACACACGAAGGAGATGAATCCTCTGCTGTCCACGTTTGACCAATGCTTCAGTGTTGATATCAAATTTAAGCTGGTTGTCAAACACAGTGCCCAGGTATTTGTAGGAACTAACTATTTCAATCTTCTCTCCATCTATGATACTCTCAGTGAAGGCCTGCTTGTTACGTCTAAAATCAATCAACATTTCTTTAGTTTTGGATGCATTCAACTCTAAAAAGTTGTCCTTACACCAGTCTACAAATGCAGGGAGAGCCACACCATAGTTCTGTTGGGCCCTCTGAAGGAGAGACAACAACACAGTATCATCCGAAAACTTGACAAGGAAGCTGCCCTCACAAAATGATCTGCAGCTGTCAGTAAATAAGATGTAAAGAAGAGGTGACAGTACGCACCCTTGTGGTGAACCCGTGTTTGTCACAACAATGTCAGACAAATAACCATTCACAATGACCCTTTGCTGTCTATTGGTCAAGAAATCTAAAATCAATAAAACAAGTTGATTTGATAGTCACCAGACGGCCCCTGCCAGGTCAGCTGACCCATCCGGCGTCTACAGTCTCTCGCACCCACACATTCTTCATTTCATTTCATTTCATTTCATTCAGTACACATACCCCCCCCAACCCTCTTTGGCCCCATTATAAATAGACTCTAAAACATCCATCTTGGCACCAATGAACCAGGTGAGGAAAACGATATTTTAGGGATCATTCCACGTCGAGAGCACCCCCACCCACAATTACAGAGGTCACCACCACAGGAACCGTCCGGACCCAGGCCGACCAGGACCTGGCCCCTGGTACTCAAGAGCTGCCCGGTGGCACAGTGGTTAGGGCAGGCGGCCCATGTACAGAGGCTGGAGTCCTCCTGCGGATGCTCGTGGGTTCAATTCCCAGATGACCCCTCGTCACGTGTCGTCCCCACTCTCTGCCCTGTTTCCTGTCTCTCCTTCACTGTCAAATAAAGGTCCCTAGTGCCAAAAAATTTAAACAAAAAAACAGTAAACTTAGATCTTCAAACAACAGTGTCCTTTGCTCTTTGTCCTCGTCAGAGTAAATTTGGGTGTTGGTAGTCACGCAATCTCATCCATTGATGAGGAAGTGAAGTAACACCAACACAAAAATGCTCTGTGCAAACTTGTCACATCATGTAGGATCAACACGAGTTTTCAAGTTTACGCAAGCTGATGTGGTCCATGATGACAGAGTCCTTCTGACAAACATGTGCTGGCTCTGATAAACTAACCATCTTCGTCTTTGTTCACACGTTAGGAGAACATGAAGACTAACGCAATAACTTCCTGTAGATTCAAACTTGCGCAGTGCAAGTACGTGCATGGCTTTTCCGCACCCTGCACTAAATTTAGAAGATGTTTAAACGTTAGCACAGCAAGTCCAATTAACTTATCAGTAAGATGAGTCAATGGCTGATTAGTAACAACTGAAGATAAACTTGAACGTTTGCATCTTTAGCTTCAAGCTCCATAGAAAAACACTGGAAGATGTTAAACACTCATCTGGTTTATGGTGCTGATGTTAAAATGAGATGCAAGAAAACAAACACGTCTCCATGTCTTCATCAGGACTGTAAGCATTTATACCATTGATCTCACATTCTCTGTTACACAGTTTCATCTGGATAATGGATGAATCAGAGAAGATGCTCATTTTGAGCCACTGAGACGTTTGTTTGTTTGCTTAAATCTGAAAAAAGAGAACTGTGAGCAGCAGATGTTTGGATTTGTAGGATTCTGCTCTTAAACTTTGAACAATCAAAGGGTGGGGGTTGAGTTCATTACTGACAGAATTTGAGTAATAATATTACCATTACAACAAAATGAAATAACCTATTATAGTGTCACTTGTATAATTTCTTTATTTGCAAAACTATTTGACCTTCTGACAGATTTCAGTGCTCAGAACAGAAACTAGCAAGTCACTCTGAAAAGTGGCGACAGAAGCAGTGACGTTCTCCAGTTGGACATGAGTTGGGGTCAGTTGAGGTCATTACTTTGATTTTGTCTGGAAGAAACATTACAGGAACTATTTAATCAAATGTAAGTTTGATACAGGTGTGAGGTTGGTGTTTGTTAACTTCAAAGGTACCTAGTGTGGCGTTGTCAGTTCTGAGAGCGGCCGGCTGCTGCTGGTCAGATGGTTCCTCAGTAGGAGTCAAGGTTCTGGTCCAGAAAAAGAAACCTGAACAGAGGAGATAGGAATTAGACACATGACCGTTTTCTGAGATGAGATGGACTTGAAGTTACTCAAACTCAGCAGTCAGAAGTGGTGAAATAAATGGGCGGTTTCATGATGAATGACAAAAAAGGCAGCGAGATGATGGATGGCAGGTGTTCACAGAAAACTGGAGACCACCTACAGCAGCTATTAACCACATCTACAATCACACTCACACACACGTGGAGAGGAAGAAAGAAACATGCCGGCTGGCGTGGTGACCGGTGATCTACTCCTCTGACCACAGAGAGGACCAGCTCACCTCAGTGCTGCTACCTGCATCTGTTTATATAGTCATTTCATTCAGTCATTTGTGTGCTCTCCTCTCTCTGTCCTCCATCTTCTCTTTTTCTTTCTTTACCTGGCTGGCCTTCAGCAAGAAGGTCCCCCCATGTGATCCAGGTCCTGCTCAAGGTTTCTTCCTCTTAAAGTGGAGTTTTTCCTTGCCACTGTTTGGCTTAAATGTTTTTTTTCTCCCACTGTGGGATTTTTTTTTTTTAACTTGCCATTATCCTTGTTTAAGATTCAATATTATATTTTCAGTGAATGATATTTGCTCAAGGGTCATGCTCTGGGTCTCTGTAAAGCACCAAGAGACAATTGACATTGTAACAGATGCTATACAAATAAAATTTAATTGAAAAGAACACAAGACAGGGAGACCAAACCAAAAAAAAAACTTAAAAAAAAACAAAACAAAAAAAAACAAAAAAGAAAACCACCAAGACAACCCCAAACAGTTTGGACAGTTTCATGCCACATCAGCAGAGAAGCAGCCTGATCTCACAGTATTGTAAGTAACAGAAGTGATGCTTATCAGATAAGCCTTATCTGGACCCTTCAGACCATGATGACACAAACATACCTGGCTCCTCCTCCCTCTCTGCTTTTTATATAAAATCAACTCCTTCAGAGTTTTCGCTGGAGTCTTTTTTCATATCTTCTCTCACAGACACTTAGACTGGTCTGTCCTAAAGTTTCAGCTCAGCAGCTTCTTCTGCTTGGTTTAAAACTATAAAGTTGAAGTCAAGACTGTTTATTGTTACGTGTCAGTTTCCTGTCAGAGATTCAAGTAAGTATCTGCTTCATTCACAGTTTAATATTTCACGTCTGACAGTTTTCTCTGCAATATTAAATGAACAAAAAATGAAAACATACTAAAGAGTAAGTTTTACTGACTAAATTAGTTTTCTGTTGTACGTATTTTGTTGTTCATGACAATAGACGAATTTGTCTTTCTTTTCCTCTGTTTCTCATGAATCAGAATGGCTGATCTCACGGATTCAAAAGTGCTTGAACAAGTTAAAGGACTGATGGAGACTAACCCTACAGCTGCTGCTAAAATGGTTCAAGGATATTTAGAAGAGGAAAGAAATATTCCTCTAAATATTGGAGTCACAGGAGCATCTGGTTCTGGGAAATCCAGCTTTGTTAATGCATTTAGGGGGTTTAGCAACAAAGATAAGGACGCTGCCCCCACTGGTTGTGTAGAAACCACCACAGAGGTCAGAGAGTACCCTCATCCAGACTACCCCAATGTGGTTCTCTCGGATCTTCCAGCTGTTGGAACCATGAAGTTTCCAGCTGACAAGTATCTAGAATTTGTTGGATTTGAGAAGTTTGACTTCTTCATCATCATCTCAGAAACTCGCTTCAGAGAAAATGATGTGAAACTGGCGCTGGAGATAAAGAAGATGGGGAAGAAGTTCTACTATGTCCGCTCACAGATCGACCATGATTTACGAAATGGAGAAAGAACAAAGAAGGACTTTAACAAAGACGAGACTCTGGCACGAATCAGAGAAAGCTGCATTCGCGGTGAGTGTCTCTGTTCTGAAGACTAGTTTTCCTTTTAACTTTCCTTTCCATTCATTTTCTTTTTAGTTGTTTTTTTCTTTCTGTTTTCATATTGGTTTTTCTGGAAGTGTTCCCGAGACAAAATCTACGTCTTTCGTGTGCTGACAATGAAAGTCATTCAACACATAATAAAATATTCCTCAGAAGGACAAAGTGAATTCAGTCTGGTGTTCTCAGAACGACTCAGTGTCTACCATGGTTCAACTGTGTGAAGGAACTGAGGTTTAACTGTGGATCATCTGGATCATCTCTTTGAGATTTAAAGTGATGTGTTGTATTGCAACAACACATCATCAGTAGGGTAAAACTAATCTGTCTCATGACGGTCTAAACCCAGCTCACGTTCCCTATTAGTGGGTGAACTATCCAACGCTTGGTGAATTCACACGTTAATGCGATTGTGTACATACCTGAGTTTAACATCTATGATGAGACGATTGAACTACAATTTCTTGTTTATTACACAGTTCAGGGGTCTCCAATCTCGGTCCTGGAGTGCCACTGTCCTGCAGGTTTTAGATGTTTCCCTCCTTCTTCACACCCTGGTACAAGTGACTGTGTCATTAACAGACATGTGCTGACCTTGATGACAAGATGATGATGGCTATAAATTAGGATCGGGTGTGTTAAAGGAGGGAAACATGCAAAACCTGCAGGACAGCGGCCCTCCAGGACTGAGATTGGAGACCCCTGACATTGGTCTTCAGAAACATGGACTCATGCTGAAGACTGAATCAACATTTACAACACATGTCTGTTTTTTCACAGTCTAACTACTTCATAGCAAACTTTTGTGAAAATCAGCTTTTATCAGGCAAAATGGCAAGACTAAGCTATTGTGTTCCATTTATTCCACAGGTCTTCAGAAACAAGGATTTGAGTCTCCACAGGTCTTCCTGTTGTCCAGCTTCCACCTCCACCTGTATGATTTCCCTCTTTTACATGAGACCTTAGACAGAGAACTTCCAGCACTCCAGAAGAAAGCTCTGCTGCTTGCCATGCCCAGCATCAACCTGGAGATCGTCGACAAGAAGAAAGAGGCTTTACAGTCAAACATAAAATGGTATGCTCTTGCATCTGCAGTGGGAGCAGCTGTACCAGTTCCAGGTCTCTCTGTTGCTGTCAACGTTGGAGTGATGGTCATTGGTGTCACACAATTTGTAGTTGGATTTGGTCTCAATGGTCCATCACTGAAGAGACTTGGCACCAAATCAGGTGTGGTGTTGGAAGATCTGAAGGCTGTCTTAAAGTCAGCACTGTCTGCAGTAAATATAACCAAAGATCTTCTCCTGAAAGAACTGAATAAAACAGGGAGCCTGTTTAAATCAACAGCAGCAGAGGAAGAGACCGGATTCACTGCAGTCCTGGGGATCCCATCAGCAGCCATCAACTCCTATTATACAATTGTCAGAGCTCTGAAATATTTCCTCGACATGCTTGCTGTTGATGCTGAGGCAATATTAAGAAAGTCTCAAAACCTTGAGCTTTTTCCAGCTACAAAACCTGATTGTCTTTGTTGTTAATAACCTGAATTTGTTTGAGAGCTGACTTTGAATTACTTGGATATGAATTTGTTCTGAAAGCAAAAAACTTTCTTTCTTACATGTTTAGATGTATTTCCTTATCTATGTTTTAGTCCAGTGGTTCTCAATCTTTTATTACTGTGTACCACCAGAGAAACTATTCAGCTCTCATAGTACCGCCATGATGACCAACTTTTAAATGTAGTCATATATGCTTTCTCAATTAGCTCTACACACAGAAGATATGTTTATTCCTTATTGTGGTTATTTATTGTTACCTGAATTTCATTTGAAACATTGTATTTATAATGCATTGTATGCTTCTGATTGAAAAAAAAAAAGTGAAAATGTGGAAGAAATGTGGAAAGTCATGATGTTCCCCCGCGTACCACTGGTGGTACGCATACCACAGTTTGCGCACCACTATTTTAGTTGATGAGAGAAGGGAACAGTGGGAACCTCATCAATGATGAGGAAGACAGGTGTAGGACCAGCATGCACTGGGCTGAGCCAGTGGTTGAAGAGGAGCAGTGAGAGGAGAGTTAAATACATACCCACAGTGGATCTGTGTTCTTGTAAATTTTCTTTTACTTTCTACTTTTATTCTCTGTCAACATCACAGACCAAAGATATTTCATGTTTTGTCCTTTTAGCTTTAGTTCAGTTGTTAATACATAAACAGCTTTGGGAGCACTTCTGTGTCTTTTGCTTCAGTTTAGTGAGAAGGTAACTTCAAGCAGCTGCTCTCTAAGTATACAAATGTACTTATGTTTACTTTGACTTTATTGTTGTAATTTGTGTCTCTTCAACTTTATTGTATTCATTAATAAACATCTATACATCTCAGTAGCACATTATCGTGGTCTTTGGTATTTTTTTTTATCCTGTTGACGCCAAAAGATAATTAGTTATTACGGCCTCTACTGGTCATTCAGAGGAACTGCAAGAAAGCACAAAACCATTACATATTTTCAAGAGAGATGCACAAATCTCAATCCTCTATTTTTACAATAAAAATTCAAAGTGCAGCAACTGTTTGGCAACTGTCAGACATAAATTTCTACAATCAATAATCATTTTTAAACAAATGTTGACATTTACAACAGAACATTGTTGACTAAGGAGCATTGTGATGGTGGGAAAAATAAATTAGTGGAGCTTTTTCTGCATCACATGACAGGTTTCCAGAGGATTGAGGTATCTCTGGAACAAACATCTGTTTCAGCTGTTCCTTGTTGCCACAGTGGAGTGATCTGCAGTAGAAGCCTGGCACAAGTTTGAAACTGGATTCCCTTCCAGACACATCCAAGTACCCCTGAAGGCAGACAGCAGATCGGGGCAGGGCTCAACATGGGTGGAGTTGAAAGTTAAGCCCCGCCCTCATCTACTCTGTTTGACTCTGGCCACGTTGAGCCATGCTTGCAGCACATTCACAATCAGCTACAAACTGATATCAAACCTACCCTTTCTGAGTAAGATTATAGAAAAAGCTGTTTTTCAACCACTCCACAACTTCTTGATGCTAAATAACTGTTTTGATATCTACCAGTCAGGTTTTTGGCCTCATCACAGCACTGAGACTGCTCTAGTTAAGGTCCTTAATGACATTCACTTGAACATAGTGGAAACATTTCAGTCCTGGTACTACTGGATCTCAGTCCTGGTACTACTGGATCTCAGTCCTGGTACTACTGGATCTCAGCGCTGCATTTGACACGGTTGACCATAACATCCTACTAGACCTGATGGAAAACTGGGAAGGACTTTCTGGAACTGCAATAAATTGGTTTAAGTCCTATCTAAAAGACAGGGGCTACTTTATGTCTATAGGTAACAATAAATCTGAGCAAACTAAAATAACCTGTGGAGTTCCCCAAGGCTCCATCTTGGGGCCACTGCTGTTCAACATCTAAATGCTCCCACTCACTCAAATTATGAAAAACAACAAAGCATGTTACATAACCATCTCATCAGGAAACTACAGTCTGATCCAAACACTGACCAGATGCATCAACCAAATTAGAGACTGAGGGCCCTATCTTGCGCCAAACCTCCAAAACCTGCTATTAAGGGATATTAGGTATTTGGAGGGGCGTTCCCCCACAAAGAACGTAATCTTCCACCTCCCAAAACCCACGATCTTACCTGCAAAAACCACTATATTATGCACACATTATGTATGGGAGTGGTTAGGGCGTTCCAGGGCGTTTAACCAATCAGTGCGTCAGCAGCCATTGCCTTTAAGAGCAGGTTGCGGTACCTGCAAACTGCTATGGAGCGTCTTTTCACCCAGATCGGAGCAGCTCTCATGGGCAGCTCGTCTGGGACTCTGCTGTAGAGCTTCCTCCTCTTTTTTCCTCCTCCTCTGCACTGATATATACATAACTAGCTCTAACTAATGTGGAGCAAATGATTTAATAATTTCTTTTGTACTCCAAGAAGTTCCAACAAACTGCTCAGAAAAAAATACAGCCGGTGAGCTTCCAGGAAAGCATTTCTTAACTAGAAAAGCACTCAGAGAGCGCAGACCTCCGCCAAACACAACAGTTCTCCCATACAGCGATTTACAGATTGCGATAAAATCCGCCTTCTGGATCAGATCCGGATCAGCCTCTGAAATTTTATAGAGGTTTTCAGTGTCAATACCTGAGTGAAATTTAATGAGCTGTGGGCAATAATTATCGGAGATGTTGAGAAACAAAATTTTCAGCCCCATTGAGCGTGTGTTACGGTCTCAAGTCGGGTTGTGAACCACAACCTTCCACCTCTGGGGCTCCTGCGCACAACCCACTGCACCACCTTCAATCCTCTACGTAGACACTCAGATCCACCTATGTTTCACCTTCCCATCCGACGAGCAGCCCAGGTGTGGCACTGCACACCTGTACCTATTCAGTCATCATTCAAACAGACTCGTCTCCAGATCTTCCCATAGAAACGCCTGATCCAGCCATTCGCAGTGCCACCTCCTTGCCTTCGTCGTCCCCTGGATTGTTGGTTTGGCTGCCAACCCTCGAATCCTCCTTTTTTACATCTGAGAGAATCAAACTCTTAAAATTCCAGAACTCCCTTCCTGTCTCCATTGTGGTTGCTTTAGGGTTCAAGAAACAACTAAACAGCACAATGTTATCGAAAATTTGAAAGTGATCCAGAATCCAGGATTTATTCTGGATCACACCCAAAATAAAATCAGTTCTTCCTTTTCACATTTCTGACAACTCCTGAAAATGTCATCAAAATCCGTCCATAACTTTTTGAGTTATCTTGAACATATCCCCTGCGCAAAGACGCACAGCTGCGCCAAGACGCATAGCCGCTGGAAGCGGTACTTTTTTCACAACAGAGTTCTGTGATCTCGTTTCCTCCACAGCAAACATCTGAATGAGATCATGTCACAGCTGTACAGAAATCATCTGCCCTTAAGAGAATAATAACGTATGAAAGTAATACAGTGATGCACAGGGGCGCCGCTAGGGATTTTGGGCCCCATGAAAAGAATCTTTACCGGGCCCCCCAACACAGCAGCGAAATTTGTTGATGCTATTTTTGATCATCATTAGGGGCCTCTCTGGGCCCCCCTCAATCATGGGCCCCTATAATCCGTATCCTTTACCCCCCCTTTTCGGCGCCCCAGGTGATGCATAATCGAGAGGTAGAGCCAGTTGTGCAGTCCACATGTGACTGGGTGGACGCGCAATGACGGGATTTGGACGCGCTCTTTTACGCGCCGACATGCCAGTTGCGCTTTCCACAAACTCGGTATCTTGCGGTACCTGTATCTCACAGATTTTGTGTATTGGGTAATGGGTGGTCAGACCACCCATTACCCAATACACCAAAATCTGCGAGACGCCAGTACCGCAAGATACCGAATTCGTGGAAAGCGCAGGAGACACGCCCATTGCCGCGCCCACAATGTGCTTAAGGGAGACGGCAAAATGGGTAACAGGTTTTGGGAGGTGGAAGATTGCATTTTGGTTGGCAGAAGCTCCTAAATCTGAGATTTGCAGGTAATGGGTATTGGGTATTGGGTATTGGGAGGTGCAAGATAGGGCCCTGAATGTGTCAGAACTTCCTTCAGTTAAATGAAGACAAAACTGAAATAACAGTTTTTGGAGCCAAGGAAGAAAGATTAAAAGTCAGCACTCAGCTGCAAAGAGCTAAGTTAGAAACCAAAAACAAAGCCAGAAATCTGGGTGTTATTATGGACTCAGACCTGAACTTCAGTAGTCACATCAAGACAGTTGTGAAGTCAGCTTATTATCACTTAAAGAACATATCCAGGATTAAAGGACTGATGTCTCTGCAGGATTTAGAAAAACTTGTCCATGCATTTATCTTCAGTAGACTAGACTACTGTAACACTGTCCTGACAGGTCTCCCTAAAAAGACCATCAGACAGCTGCAGTTAGTCCAGAACGCTGCTGCTCCAGTCCTCACTAACACCAGGAAACTGGATCATATAACTCCAGTCCTCACTAACACCAGGAAACTGGATCATATAACTCCAGTCCTCACTAACACCAGGAAACTGGATCATATAACTCCAGTCCTCACTAACACCAGGAAACTGGATCATTTAACTCCAGTCCTCAGATCTTTACACTGGCTTCCTGATTGTCAAAGAATTGACTTCAAAATCCTGCTGTTAGTTTACAAAGCACTGAATGGTTTAGGGCCAAAATACATTCAGGATCTTCTGGTTCGTTATGAACCCACCAGATCCCTCAGGTCATCAGGGTCAAGTCCACTTTCTGTTCCCAGAGTCAGAACTAAACACGGAGAGGCAGCGTTCAGTTTTTATGCTCCTCACATGTGGAAAAAACTCCCAGAAAACTGCAGGTCGGCTGACACTCTCAGCAGTTTTAAATCAAGGTTAAAAACATTTCTATTTGCCACCTTTTAACAAAACAATTAACTTTTATTTCTTACATTCTATCTACATCTTTAATTCCTTTTTTTCTTAATCAAAAACAACTGTTGATTAACTTTTTGCATTTAAATATTTAGCATTTTAATATTTTTGAGTTTTAATGTTTTATTTTATTTCATTTCCTCCCTGTTTTAATGTACTCTTTAATGCTCTGTAATCCTTCAAATGTTTTATGTAAAGCACCTTGAATTGTCTTCTACATGAAATGTGCTAAACAAATAAACTTGCCTTGCCTTGTTGGCTCTAACACCACCTTTTCACTGTGAACAGACAGAGACTCAGACAAACTTCTCATGAAGTATCATGAAAACCCCTCAGACATCAGAGGT
Organism: Hirundichthys speculiger; assembly: GCA_018398805.1. Taxonomy (NCBI): domain Eukaryota; kingdom Metazoa; phylum Chordata; class Actinopteri; order Beloniformes; family Exocoetidae; genus Hirundichthys; species Hirundichthys speculiger. The sequence goes on from JAGFBZ010000311.1 coordinate 135,651, forward strand.
CAAAGGTTTATGGCCTTCTACTGGTCGCTTTGCGCGTCCATTGGGCATAGACCTTTGGTTGACCGACAGGTTGGTGGCTGGCATTTTGAATGCAGCTGGTTGAAGATATGCAAGGTGGCATCTGCCACACCAGTATCTTGGGAGGTACTGGTAAATGCTTAGACCCGCAGTGCCAAACCATCATGTCGGGTGGTGTGGGATAGCCTCCTTCGCCTGGCAACTCCAGACTTAATGCTCTGGTTCAGAGCTGCAGCGGTGAGGTTCACCGCAGCCATATCATGTCCCGTGGGAATGTTGCCATTACAATAGGAGCTGTTGAAAGTTTTTACATCTTCAACAATTCATCCATTTGTGGATTCAAGTTAAAAAGAAGCAAATGAGTCAATGTGGCTGCATCAGCAACTTTCTTTGCCATGTCCTGATGGAGTGGTGGCATCACAAGAATAAGTTGGGCTGACTGATGAAGCTGCCCACCAGTTATCCCAGACTGTCCTCTGGACCCTCTGGAGCAGATAAGTGATAGAAGGACGTCAAAGCTGTCAAAAATTATAAACCCCCCTCTGAATAAGATCATAAGGACATTGGGTAGCTCCTTCAGCCAAACACTGCTGCACCCATAGAGCAAGAAGGAGCAGTTGTGGAGGTTATTTATCCTGACAGCTGTCAGACTCCTTGATATCAGTGTTTCTTAGCTTCATGTATAAAATTCATGTCGTGAATCTTATCAGTTTTTACTTAATTCATTAAACATCATTATCACCACTTTTAGCTGTTCTTTACATGTTTCTTTTTTCAGTAATAAAGTATTCCTTGTGTTTATTTTTCATTTTCACTATCGTGTCATTGTTCAGTTTTACTTGAACTCTGTAGCAGCTTTTTAGATTTTAAATCTGAATGTTCTTTCACCAACCAGTGTACATTCAACTAATATGAGGTTCATATCCAGCCTGGGATCAGTTTGTTTTTAACGGAATGCTGGATCAAATTTTTTGTAGTCATTTTTTTGTACTTGTGAATTTCTTGATGGGCTTAAATAAAGTGGTGATACAGTCATAAATGGTGCGCAGATGAAACCAGAAGTTTCCACGACTGTATTAAAAGAAAACACAACCTCCAATATCTTGAAATGTTGAGGTTCTCTTTCGGAGTGACCAGGATGGATCGGATCAGGAATGAGAACATCAGAAGGACAGCACATGTTAGATGTTCTGGAGAGAAAGTCAGAGACAGCAGACTAATATTGTTTGGACATGTACAGAGGTGTGAATATATTGGTAGAAGGATGATGAGGGTCAAACTGGCAGACAGGAGGTCCAGAAGAAGACCAATTTGTGTCCTTGGTTATTTGAGAGTAATTCTGGTTTGAAACCAACTGCTTGTGGTGTAGGCTCCTTGCTCTAACCTCTGTTAAAACATAAAAGAAGTCCAAAGTCTAAATGGGTTGCCATCTTCTACTGATTTATTCATTCTTTGCAATCAAATAAAAGACAAATTTTCTGAAAAATTTCATTTGTGCTATAATAGTATCAGTTCTGGACTGTGCATTCTCACCACCGATCGCTCCGTATTCATTATGTCAATGTTTCCAGTGTAAAGTCAGCATCTTGTTGGCAGCAGTAATGCCCGTTACAAGGATACTTTTTTTTTTCAATATGTCAGCTTTAGTGTGGTGGGATCATTTAGGAGGAGTACAATGGGAGAACATGGTACAGTGACCTCCAGTACAGTAAAGTAACCCAGACCTCACCCCAAAAAAGTCTCATATCTCTGCAATTTCCAGTACACATGCATGTATGAACCTATAAGTCCATCTGAGCACAGGGTGCAGTTTGGAGATGTTTCATGAGAAAGTTTCTCCTTGGAGTGAGGTAGGTCCTGTGGATATAACTGAAATGTTTCTTTTGGTCTGGGGTTCGAGAAGCAAAGACAATTGAGGACCAAAAACTGAAAGTTTTTTGTGGCCCTCTGGTAGGCGCTGGCAGCCCAAATTTGGGTTAAGAACCACTGCTTTAGACCACACCTGTGTATTTCAGGACCTGATGTGCAGCCACCAGATCATTAAATGACACATCTGTCTTTGCAAGTCTCTGCAGTGATGAGACGTCAAGCCTAAATCCAACTACATATTGTTATAACACTAACTTTGAGCTTTGAGAGTGGGATGTGATGGTTAACACTAACGTTCTTCGTTAGTGGCCAGAGCCACAGGTGTTGGGTGGCCCCCAGGTGATGGGAGGGCCCCAGCTCCACCTGACCTGTCAGGCAACTGCACCACCGGGAAAGGGAAATGTAAAAGAGAGAAGAACTGAAAATACTCATCAATCTATCAAATGTCTGGATTTAATTTGAAAGAAAGAGATAACAGAATTGCCGTTGTGTTGTTTATTTATTTATTCAACATCACTCTCAAACTAAAGCATGAAGCATCACAGCTGCAACAACTTCCCAAATAATCCACTGGAATAATTCCAGGCTCGTCTGCAGTCTTTTCCAGGACAACAGACGATGATGAGAACGTCTGTGAAAGCTGAAGGAGAATGTGTGAAAAGCCTCGTATCAAGTGGCATGTATTTGCAGAAATTTTGATCTTACCCACTTCCAGCTCCTGGTGATATTCCAAACTTCCAGCTCCTGCTTGGCATATCATCAGGAGCTGGAAGTCTGAGGTGAACCAGTGATTTTGCTGGTCTGATCAAAGATATGGGAATGTTTTGTTTATGTCTGATATTTTGGAGATTAAAGCAGTAAAGTGGACTGAAATTGTGTTTACTGACATGTGGGAATTCTGCATTTGTCCCTAATGAGAAGAGAAATAAAAGTCCAGGAAAACATTAAGAGAAAACAGTACCCTCACTAAAGGCTAAAAAGTATATTAGAACACATTGTTTTTTTTTAATTTGTGTGGATGTGATTTAACTCCTTTCTGTCTCAGGTCTGCTTCCTGGGAGTGGGGTTCATGGGTGCACAGTGACTGCAGTCGAGCTCAGCTGGGAATAACTCTGACGGCTATCATGGTGGGCTGGACCAGGGCCGGAGTGGGCCCTTTTCTCAGTCCGGGAATTTAATTCAAATTCAGGCCACTCTGATCATCCTTTCATTCACTTATTAATTTGTTTGCATATTTAATTATGATTTTGTTAAATTATCTGCACTATTTAATCTACACATATCATGGTTTTCTTCTGTAGACTATGCCATATTTTCCATCCTAAATGTCTATCTTGACTAACTGTCTTCCTCTACCTCAGAGGTCTTCAACCCTGGTCCTCGTGACCCCCTATCCAGCAGGTTTTAGAGGTTTCCCAGCTTCAACACACCTGATTTTATTTAATGGTCATTATCAGGTTGTCCTCAAAGTCTGCATAAGTCTGTTGGTGACACAGCCACTTGTATCACGGTGTAAAAGAAGGGGAAACATCTAAAACCTGCTGGATAGGGGGTCACGAGGACCAGGGTTGAAGACCTCTGCTCTACCTGGCCCTTCAGCAGTCCTGCCCTCATCTGGATCATCAGTGGTTTTGGCATCCTGCGCTGATGCTACAAAACATTCCAGAACCATGAAAAAGACAGTTAACATTGAGTTGTTCATGTTTGCGCGCCTGTGGAAATGCACGATATAACGGCGAGACGAAACAGGCTACAGTTGCAGAGAAGCTAAGGCATGTAGAACGTGCACACTCTCGAGTAGCCTATTTTATTATTAGGCCTATTATTATTAAGAATATTTTTTTTAATAACACCTGCCCCCACGCCCACGAACCAAGCTCAATATTGGTATACAGCACTTCTAAATAATGCAGCCTAAATAGCACGTTTGACATGCATTTAATACCCTAACAAATAGCCTGTTACACAACCTGTTTAATATGTCTAATTGCGTTAACCTGTGCGCGTTGGTGCTAATACAGGCAGGCTACAAATAAAGCGTGATGAAGCGTTTGGCAACTCTGTTCATCAAAATGGTCAACTGGCATTTAAAGCAACAAGTTTTCGGTTCTTCTATGGAAATATGAATGCACTTTAAGCATAGATAATCCTATACCTACATTGTGGACATTTTTAAGTTGACAGTTGTAACAGTTGCAAACGCTCGCCACGTTATATGATAAAATTCACTACCAGGCCAATTATCCATCTCTCTTTCAGTAACCTACCAGCTTGTCTTGAGAAGATGTCAGTTAATTTGGCACATTTGGCCGCCGCCTCCTTTCTTTTTTTTATTTTAGCCCTCTCCGTTCTGCCCAGCCTCTTTCTGTTTCGCGCCAGTGTGATTTAGAGTAAAGACGAGCCTTGGGCCAAACCACCTGAAACACGTGGGAGGGGTCGGGGGGAATTATGCTGCTTACATGGTAGCAGAACCACAGATTTTCTAGGAAGGGGCTGTGGACCTATTTAATCCACTATGATGCAACGGGCGGTTGCAACTTAATTGATATTAACGCAAGAATAAGACAAAAGAAGTGACAAAAAAAATAGTTAAAATTAGTTGTCCCCGTGGTCCACATCGATGGTTTGGGCCGGGAAAGCTCCCGATCACTTTAATGTGCAGCCCGGCTTTGGGCTGGACCAAGAGGACTGATGGAAGGCAGGAAGAGTTTTGTGTTTGTTGACTTTAGTTTCTATTTTGTTTTGATAGATGAGAGGGTCATACACCTATTTTGTTGAATTTGTAAATACTGATTGTAATGGTTGGGGGTTTGTTACCTGTGGGTTGGTTTGCCTGGAAGGTTTATGAGGTGAAGGATGTTGAGCTGGTATTGTGAACGTGGAGGTCAGAACTTGAGTCTCCTGCTGGCTCTGCTGTATTACTGTGCTTGTGACCTGGCATTTGATAATATTTTTATTAAATTAACCCAGAGCTCTGAAGGATCCATCGTCTTGGCTCATGTCTGTGGCTTATTCTCGTAAAGCATGTGTTAAATGCTGACAGTCGAAGATGTGGCCTCGAGTTTCAGGATGTAAGATCGATCCTGCAGAGGTTCCATAAGCAACATACATGTGCAGATGTGGATGCCAATGTGGAGCTGAGTTTCCAAACCTCGATGATCGAGGATGATCGAGCAAGAAGATGATGAAAGTTTTATAACTGTTGTTTGCTGTTTAATGGAGCACTGTGACTGGAGCATTGCAGAGAGAAATGATAAGAGACAAACTAGTTGTTGGAATGAAGGTCAAGAGTAGGGATGCGCGGGATTAGTCTGCACGAGACGACGGCTGCTGATGCTAGCGGTGCTAGCCATACTCAGGCAGATTTGACATTGTTTACCCAGAGACGTGTTCTCCTGTCCGGTCTGAGAGGATAACGCAGCTCATCACGATAATGACTTCGCAAGATATGCTTCCACTTAACTTTGTGGAAGGTAAAGGCTTCAGGAAGCTAATGGAATATGTTGAGCCTGAATACACCGTGCCGGGACGCAAACTGATAACTTCCAGGCTGGAGCGCATCTTTTTTTAGACTAGTCGACTAGTCTTAATTAAAATTTTCGTTTAGTCGACAGGGAGATTAATAGCCAGGAACATCCCTAGTCAAGAGACCTAACAGTAAACTCAGATCTTCACACAACAGTGTGTCTTGCTCTTCAGAGCAAATTTGCTGTCAGGATGAGCGTTGATGCTGATGAGGAAGTGAAGCAATGCCGACACAAAAAGATGTGCACACATGTGGATGACGTGCCATTGTGCAACTACAGTTTTGCACAGCTGATACATGCAGCTTGTTTGAAACGCCTTGTGCAGACTCACACAGAGACTAAAACAGTACAAACCTCAGCCTTCCAGAATAGACATTAAAGGACCTTCATCTTCTCAGTAGGTGGAGATGCTGTTGATCTTTTATGTTGACAGAGTCAGCATGTTCAGCATGTGCACAATGGCACGTCATCCACATGTGTACACATCTTTTTGTGTTAGGCATTGCTTCACTTCCTCATCAGCATTCAACACCCATGCTGACAGCAAATTTGCTCTGAATGTTGGTTTACCTTGTTTGTCTCATGTTTGTATGTTTGACCTTTTTGATCCAACAGGATCCACCACACATTCATTTACATTCAACACACCACACAAACACTGCACACTCACCAGACCACACACACCACACCATCACTGTCTGGTCTCTTTGTCTGTCCTGTCCATTTGTGTTTCACTATCGGTGATTTTAGTCTCTGACAGATTCAGGTTTTCAGGTGTTAATAGAAAATGTTAGAACAGACTGCCGAGGACTGATGAAGGACACATTCACTGTCACTCACTCCCACGCACAAGAACATTTAAAGCTGCTGCAGGATTCAAATGCATATATATCTGACTTTAATAGGTTTTACCAAATCATGGTACTAACCATAAATATATATATGAAGACAGTTTCAAAAAATAAAAGTTATCATCAGCTTTTTATTGAGTTCTCACTACTACTATCTCCCGTTGCTTACAGGAGGCTGTGAGTCATTGTTTGATGTTTTGCTGGCAGCTGTGGCCTCTCGTCTGCTGTGGGGTGGATTTTCGCAGAATTTCAGCGATTATTTCTTGATTTTTTTATTATAATATATTTCTGAAAAAAATCTGCGAAGCACTAAAACCGCGGTACTCAAACCGTGAAGTGGCAAAGGATCACTGTATTTGTTTGTGTCTAGAGTGGAACGTCTGTGGAGAGATGTTTGGAGTGTAACCAGCCAGTACTACAAAATGCTCCACAGTTTGGGAGAAGAGGGCCTTATTGACCTATCCAGTGCTCTCCAGGGGCGATTCTAGGGTCAGAGCTTTAGGGATGCTGAGCACCCATTGAGCCCCACCACAACCCACAACCCCACCTTTTTTCTCACAAAACCAAAAAACATTTATTGAAAAATAAATTTTGGATAATCATTATTACATTTATGAGAGAAGAGCATAATCTTTTGGGAAAAAAACTGACTGGAAAACATGCAAATCTTTCAATGAAATTTGAAATGCTAACTGAGCTAACGCGCTAACTGGTAAACGGTCAACGAAGAGAAGTAACGTTAGTGAGAAGAGGACGATACCATTAGGCGGGGTCGTTTTCATTTTCATTCTTAAAATATAAACTTAAACCACAAACTATGGATTAAGTTTTGGACATTATCTAAGCCTGTCAAATGCGAACTAAAATTTTAGAATAACAACATTTCTTACTCCAGGTTTTCGGGGTGCTGAATTTCAATTTAGGGGTGCTGAAGCACCCCTAAACAAGGGCTAGCCTCACCCATGGTGCTCTCCATCTCTTCTGTGTGGGGTTTGTCTCCATACCACGATTAGTTTGGCCTGCTTAACTTTCCAGAGAGCTGGTATTGTCATCCCTTGAGCACCGAAGGAAATCTTACACCAAATCAGCTTTGGTTGATCGGGATGCTGCAAGAACCTGTGTCAGAGCTGGCACAGGTACGTGTAATCTCATGCTTCTCTTCTGCAAAACGTTAGTCAGGAATGTAGGCAAGGCAACATTGTGTTTAATTTTAATAGCATTCTCATCCTTTGGTTGAGACATCTAGTTGCATGCTCTCAGAGTAGCTTTTGAACTCTAAAAGTCCATGGCAGTCATCTCAAAGGCAGATATAGCCGATATAGCAGATATAGCCTGGGACTCAGGTGTTTATTAAAACAAAAACTCCCAACTCAAGTTTAAGTTAAGACAATGAATATTAAAGTCAAAGTATTTACTGTCAGATATTAGTTTAATCCTCTGTCTTTATTACATTATAATTCTTATAACTGAGTATTGAAAGGATCAGTACAGTAATGGCCAGGTTGAGATGGTTGTCCAAATCCAGTACAGTCCAAGCTCTGGATTTATGGTATGGATTTTTATGGTAAAATAAAGATGTTAATTTTATCAGAGCATACACAACCTTTATTTCTGAAAATGAGTACAATGTAATATAATAGCATGACTGAATTTGGATTTTTTAAAAATCAGTCTTGAACAAAAAAATGGTGCATGTTAAACCAGATGCAACCCAATACAAAATGAAGAAATGCATGCAACATTGAAAGTGGTATTCCTTTGATTTATTACAGACCAGTTTTTACATTTACATCTTTTGAAGAATTTCTCAGGCATGACATGACTTTACTGTGGTTGTGGTTGATAGGTGAAATGTTTTATAGAATACTCGGTCTTAAAGAAAATTTAATTAAAAAATATTGAATAAACTACAATGACACTTTTGTAATCATTTCCCACATATAGTTTCAGCTTTAACAAACCAAATATTTTATAGAAAAAAGTGCAAATACTTCGAAAGTTTATTAATAATTTGACTCATTTTTAAGAACTAAACTCTGGGGACATTTAAAAAAAAATGCATCTTGTCATTCATCCAGAAACACACAAGACATGAACATAAGTTCTCACCTGTGCATGTGTCACCTCAGACATGATGGACAACGTCCTCTGTCCCAGACCTGCAGGAGCTTCAGCTCAACAGATGAGGATGAAATTGGGTCACATTTTGAAGCAAGTTAAAAAAAAAAAAAAAAAAAAGACACTTCAAGAAGCTTCCATGTCTTCAAAGATCTTGCTGGGCTATGGCTTCTGACAAGATGACTTTTGTTGTTTTGCTGATTTCTTTTAAAATAACCAGGAAAATATCTGTACAGGTTCAAAAGAACAAATGTTAAAAAACAAAAGAAGGATGCCCAATTTGTAAATCACTGTTCAATTAACAAGATCTGGAGGATGGAGGACAGACATACGGATGGCTTTGGCATCATTTTTATAGCAATGCAGATCAACACCTGAGCTGGCACTTTTAACTATTTGATGCTCTACCAGGTAGACTCTACCTGGTTATCTCAGACTCAACAGTACCTGTACTCTGACCCTGTCTAGGATCTTCTGGAGCTGCTTGGGAGAGTAAAGACATAATATGCTGAGCAGCTTCAGTTGCTTTACACTGGTAATACTGAAATGGGATTTAGGTGCATACCACTGTAATTTTTAATCATACAAAGTACAACAAAATGTCAGCCGACTACCATAATACACACACTGAACAGAATGAAGGCTAATGTGTGGGAGCAAGTGATCCATTAGCTCCTGTTACTGCCAGTGTAACCAGGATGATTGTAAATCTGTTTTTACTTTGTAAAGCACTTTATGCTGCATTTTAATTGTATGAAAAGTGCTATATAGATAAAGTTTAATTGGCTGATTAAAATTAATTTCAAACAAGCCAGTAGCCTACGCCCGTGATCCACCTCTCTGGTTTTCCATTCTGCCAGAAAGACAAGAGAAAACTTTTACCTACACATTTAAACCTCCGACATTTTCTCTTCTAAACCCATTCATCTGAATCAGTGGTGCTGAAGCAGGGAAATATCTAAGGCAGGACAGCAGGTCTCCAGGACCGGAGGTGGAGACCCCTAGCTGGCATAGACAGAGAATAACTGTCCGATGATTGACATGATCATGTTGCTACACAAAATTATTTTAAAGAGAATGTGCTACTTCATTAAGTGAACATGATTCTGGTATATTTAGGGGAAGGGGGCTTTTGTCTTGTCGGGGGTGAGACAGTCCCTTCAAGAGACCACTTTTAGGAGGAACCTCCAGATCTGTAGCGGTCCCCGTAATGTGTTGTGAGGGCGAGACTGGCTAGCTGAGCAAAGCTAACAGCAACGACGGACCTTTTTGGGCACATTATATCGTCTTAAATAGTAAAACAAAGACAGTCGTCATTCGCTAGTTAAAATATGAAACTCCTGCTGACAGTAAGATAGGAACGTTAGAGAAAATATACTTCTCATACTCACTTAACATTCTCCGCTCTTGCTTCTACCATTCATGAACTCTGAGAATGACATGACCGTTGACGAGCTGTCGCTTCATTTGGAACTGACCAATAGAGAGTTCTTTTACATCTTTCCAGTTTAGGCTCCTCCCACGGAAATCCAGCACAGAAGTTCGCAAAACTTTTGGATTCGCAAACAAAATTTCTAGATTTTCTAATAAAACTTCTAGATTTACATTTCAATGAAACATTTTTTAAATATGCTATAATATCTTATTTAATTACAGTTTGTATAGTTTTGCTCTAAACAGTTTTTTGATTGAAAGTTCTTTTTTCTTTGATTGCATATTAAAGAAACAAAAATCCCTCCATAGTTCAAAGGTTGTCATCAACGTCTGCACAAGTCTGTCGCTGCCATCTTGTGGAATAACAGGACCATTACAATCAACAGGAAAACCTTATTTAAACAACAATGGTATCAGAAAAAGATGTTATTTGTTCTTGATCTAATGCAGGGGTCTCCAATCTCGGGCCCCTATCCAGCAGGTTTTAGATGTTTCCCTGCTTTAAACACACCTGATCCTAATTAATAGCCGTCATCATCATGTCATCAAGGTCAGCACATGTCTGTTAATGACACAGTCACTTGTATCAGGGTGTGAAGAAGGAGGGAAACAACTAAAACCTGCAGGACAGCGGCACTCGAGGACCGAGATTGGAGACCCCACCACCCACAAGAAAAGTGAACACAACTCTTTTTGGGACATCATGTGATCGGTGGATGTGGAAAAAGGTGTTCCTGTCGAGTAATTTAAACTTCACTGGCTACTGTAACTGGAACCAGTATTGAAACACCAGAAGACATTGGTCAACTCCACATTTTCCACTTTATTGTTCACAACAGAAAAACATGATAAGTAGGTTGATAACCTGAAAGAAAAGCACAATCAATGTTAGCTGGAGCTTTGCAAAAACAAATCAAACAAACATTTGCAAGTCAGTTCTTCCTTTAACCTGAAACCAGCTGCTATTAAAGGCTCAGCTACAACTGAAATCTTTACATCTTAAGGAACTTAAATGTGCATACCAGTAGCATCCTGGTACCTCAAAAATCCCTGATGTGACTCCAATGCAGGCCTCTCTGCAGGAACATGCTGCTGCCAAACGAAAGGAGTCACACCTAGTGATGGGTCCAGCAACAACGATACGTCGGCGCATGCGTCGAGCTCAGAGAGCAAAACCCCTGTCGGCGCGTGTCGGTGTGCGTTTCGCTTTAAGAAAGTCACATGACTGATACAGGCTGGGGCGCCGAAAAGGGGGGGTAAAGGATACGGATTATAGGGGCCCATGATTGAGGGGGGCCCAGAGAGGCCCCTAACAGTCTCAACAGTACTTGTACTCTGACCCTGTCTAGGATCTTCTGGAGCTGCTTGGGAGAGTAAAGACATAATATGCTGAGTAGCTTCGGTTGCTTTACACTGGTAATACTGAAATGGGATTTAGGTGCATACCACTGTAATTTTTAATCATACAAAGTACAACAAAATGTCGAGCGTCGAGCTCAGCGTCGAGCTCAGAGAGCAAAACCCCTGTCGGCGCGTGTCGGTGTGCGTTTCGCTTTAAGAAAGTCACATGACTGATACAGGCTGGGGCGCCGAAAAGGGGGGGTAAAGGATACGGATTATAGGGGCCCATGATTGAGGGGGGCCCAGAGAGGCCCCTAATGATGATCAAAAATAGCATCAACAAATTTCGCTGCTGTGTTGGGGGGCCCTGTAAAGATTCTTTTCATGGGGCCCAAAATCCCTAGCGGCGCCCCTGGATACAGGTACTGTATCGAATTGACAGTGACGCGCCAAACTGTGTTTATAAGGAAGCGCATCTGTCGACAGGATGCATCTGCCAAAAGAATCTCCGATCTTTTGTCACATGTCGTCAGAATCAGCAATAATTCTGGATCAGCCTCGTGCCAAAAGAAAGGTTTCCAGCTTATGGCACAATTTCAATCTCATATTGGAAAATAAGGTATTTGTTTTAATTTCCTTGTTTCATCCTGTTCCTCTCAAAGTTCCCACTTGATTTATCTGAATACAAACTCATATTGCTTTCTGCAGGTTAAATGTTGAATTTGCTTGACAGAGCTGTCGTATTTGAACAAGTCCACCCCCTCAGTGCTGAGACATTACAGGCATGAAAATGAAGTCCCAGTTACACCCAGGGTGAACTCAGGTACACAGCCATTCTACTACTTACTCAGTTGCCTTATTGATAATTACTTAATAATAATTAATTATTCTTTATTTATGTTTCAACCATCAAGCTTCCAGGAAGCAGATGCTGGATGAAGCTCTGCTGAATTTCCTCCTGAAGGACTGCAGCCCCTCAGCATTGTGGAGAGTGAAGGGTTCAGGGAACTGGTCCAGGTCCTGGAGCCCTCATCTGTCTTACCAACCAGAAAGTTGTGTGTCTGGAAATTATCAGAAGTAGTATTTGATATATCCATTTATTTTTTATCTTTAATTTCAATATATTGATTTGTTTGGTTTCACTTGGGATAATTTTCAGACCATCAAACAAATGGTGGCCAAAAAGTATGAGGAGGAATGGGAACGAGTGAAAATGGAAGTAGAGCAAGCTGTGGCAGTGAGTATAACAGCTGACATGTGGACATCTGTGAACATGGAGGCTTACTTGACTCTTACCTGTCACTACATTAATGACAATTTGCAGCTGTGTACATCTGTGTTGGGAGTGCAATTCTTTCTACAAAGTCACACTGCTGACAATTTGGCCCAAGTCAAAAGGAGCATGATTGGGCCATAACCAATAAAGTGTCTTGTGACTGATGCAGCACCAAACATGATTGCATCCACTAGACAACTCCAAATTCAATACTCAATTTGCATTGCACATAGTTTAAATTTATTAGTTAGAAAATCATGTGATCAGATCCCCACACTTGCATCCATCAGACACAAAGCTAGACACATTGTAACGTACTTCAGATCAAGCACCACAGCTAAGGAGAAGCTTGCTCAAGTGCAGCAACAGATGGGATGACCAACCCTGAAACTTATCAATGAGGTGCCAACACGGTGGAGTGTTGGCATACCTATGAAATGCTGTCAAGGCTTCATGATGAGACCAGTGTGGGTATCTCTGGCCTTTCTGCAGAAGGATTTGACTCCGCTTACAGACGATGAGTATACCATCATAGGAGAAATACTTCTCGTGCCTGCTCCTTTCCATCAGGCTACAATGGAGTTGTCTGAAGAGAGGCGAGTGTCAGGGTCAAAGGTCATCCCAATGATGAAAATGCTCTATCTCGCACTAGAGCATAATGCTTCAACCTTGCACACACAGGCAACCGAACACCTACAGAAACACCTGAAGCGTCAAGTCATTAAGTGTGTTGACCCTTGCAACACTTCTGGACCCCAGATTTAAATCACTTGGGTTCTCCAGTTCCTCCAAGTGCGGCGAGGCCATCAGTAGACTGCAGTCAGACTGTGCATCCGATTACGGATGCACAGTGAGCCCCAGCCAGGACCGTCTGCACAACAGCTGTCTGCACCCACTTCAGGCATGTTATTCAGAAGTATTTGCTTGTTGTTTGTAAATCATGTACTAAAATGCAAATGTGTTGTTTTTTAGATAACCCATGGGAACATCTTGACCTTGAAGTGGGCAGGCAGACCAAAAGTGCCACAAGTGATGCCGTCGAGGAGGTGCGAAGGTACCTGGCAGAGGGCAATAATCGCCAGGTCCCAGGATCCTTTGAGATACTAGAAAAAACCAGAAGCCAATGTATCCGCACCTCTTCCGGCTTGCCTTGTGGTTTCTTTGCACACCAGCATCATCTGTGCCTTGTGAGAGGGTCTTTTCCAAGGCTGGAGAACTTTTGTCCAAAAAAGCGGAATAGACTAAAGTTCAAACCATTGGAAAAACTTATTTTTTGAATACAAATTTGTTTAAAAAACAAAACAAAACAAAAAACAAACAAAAAAAACAGTCCACAAGCATCTTCATTCACAACACGGTCACTTCGATTTTCAAGTTATTATTGCATACTAGGTCATCAAATTGGTGTCAGTTGGGTCTGGCAACTCAGTTGCCTGTAGGGATTTTTAATGTCCAGCAGGTGTCAGTATTCAGTGACACAGTTTGCCAATGTGTTGAAACGTTTCATGACGCGCCATCAACCCATCACTGGTCACACCTGATCTCCTGACCCTTATCAAGACTACCTTCCGTTGTCCCTCCTCCCTCCGTCCACTCTGTCTCCTCCCACCCATGTTGAACTGTCCTGACCTGACTACAGAGGACATCTGGAAGCATAATGAGAAGAAAAAAACCTGGAGGAGGAAGACTAGAAAACAAAACAATAAACATATTTTGAAGGGTTTTGGCGTTTCAACATGACAAGGCTTTAAATGGGACCTGATTCCCTGTGAAAACTGGGTCTTTTAAGAGAAGATTGTTGTCAATGCCATTATTGCATTTGATATTTGAAATTTGGCCAGGGAGAGTGGCCGTAGTTTCATTTAGTATCTAGGTTTAGATACATTTAGGTTGAGACAGACACAGATCACTACAGTTTCTCCAATAAATAAAATCTCTGCCACGTTAAACGTGTCACTTTCTTTTTCAGTGGTACATTTATGGCCCCGGCCAAATTATTCTTGGTTATTACATTTGCCACCCCTTTTTTACACTGCAATTTTCCCTGCAACTTATTTACTTTGTGTATTCTTGTATTTTTTTTAAACCCGCTGTAAATTATTTATTCTGTATATATTTGTCTATTTGCTGTTGCATATGTTTATTCTATATATTTTTATATTTTTCTGTATATGCTGCTACCGTAACAAGTCTATTTCCCACAAGTGGGATAAATAAACAAGTCTAAGTCTAAGATTTAAGTTCAGGAAGATTTAGTTTTTTTTTTAACATTTATATTACATGTATGTTTAAAAAAAAAAATTGTACACAATGGAAAAGTTGGAGAAGTACCAGCATTAACTGCTGTCTCACACTTGTGTATTCTAGATGCCCAAAGTTAATTTTTTTGGTTAGTTCATATATGGATGGCAAAATAATGGCAAAAATAATTCTAGGGTTAAAATGCTCACCTGTAATGTTTTGTGATATAGATGTAGATTTTTTAAAATGTGTGAACACAATGACGCCGTTTCTTGAATCTATAAAATACAAAAATTACGGGCAGTATTGAGGCTTTTTTCAGGAGGTCCACTCAGTTGCAGTTCTCAGTCACAGCCAGCAGATGTCACTCTCCTGACTGCATCTGTGTCGTTCTCAGTCAGTTGTCTCAAAGCGGTTCACTACCTGTAGATGGTGGGACCTTCAGGCTTTGCAGTTTTATGGTAAGCAACGTTTTTCTGAAATTGTCCCACTATTTTTAGATGCAGTTTGTCGCAGATTGGTGATCCTCTGCCTATCTTTACATCCCAGAGGGCTCTCTGAAATGCTCAGTCATGGAACTGATCTGTTGCAAGTTAACCTAATTAATTTTTAAAGGCTCCTCCATTTGTTTTTGACTTTCACTAATTATTCTCCAGCCTTTTGTTGTTTTTTATGTTCTGCTGGATTTATGAGATTTGCAAATCATTGCGTTCTGTTTTAATTTAAGTTTTGCACAGCATGCCAACTTTTGTGGAACTGGGGTTTCGTGTGTGTTATGAGATAAATGTATCACTTCTAAAAGTGACAGTTTCTGTACTGAGGGTTTTTTCCAATATGCATTATTTTGTTTAAAGACTGGCATGAAAGTGGCATGTACAAATTATTACAATTTTTGGATTGTTTATCTTGGTAGAGATGGTATGTTTTCATGAAACAATTAATATGTTCAAATTTAATGGATGTTTTCCTTATTAGTTGCTGTTTTGTAGTGTTCTGGAGGTGATATAAGTGAAATGGGCACCACTGATCAGTCAGTGCTGTCCTGGCATCTCTGTGGAACATCATAATAATTATTGCTGACTAATAAATGTACATGCTTATTTTGATTGTTTTTGCAAACTTTTGATTTTACCTTTAAATGTCAGATACAGAATTGCTTATGAAGCCAATGTTGGGTATCTTCTCTTTTCACTACTGTATCAACAGTTTGGGCCCACAAACACACCAGACACATCAAATCTGAGTTGAGAAATTACAACATTTATAATAATAATAAAATATACAAACATGCTCAATAAAGCATGAACATTTAAAGGCAGGGGCGATTCTAGGATCAGAGCTTTAGGGGTGCTGAGCATCCAATGAGCCCCACCACAACCCACAAGTAACGTTAGTGAGAAGAGGACGATACCATTAGACGGGGTTGTTTTCATTTTCATTCTTAAAATATTAACTTAAACCACAAACTATGGATTAAGTTTTGGACATTATCTAAGCCTGTCAAATGAGAACTAAAATTTTAGAATAACATTTCTTACTCCAGGTATTTTGGGGTGAAAAATGAAGCACCCCTAAAAAAGGGATAGCCTCACCCATGGCGAACTGTTAGCTGTGGGAATGCATCCCTATTATTTACCGAGGGAGTTTACGTCCACCATCGTGATTGCTGTTTACATCCCCCCGTCAGCTGATGCAGCGCTGGCTTGTGAGGTCATCAGCACCACTGCGGCCAAACTACAGACTCAACACCTGGATGCATTTATGATGATTACAGGAGATTTTAATCTTTGCTGCTGTATGTTGGGGCAGCAGCATCAGAGCCAGAGACACCAGCAGACTGGATAGAATCATCTAGAAGGCTGGCTCTGTAGTGGGTCTCAGGCTGGAGTCTTCTGAGACCGTGGTGGAGAGGAGGACACTCAACAAACTGCTCTCCATCATGGACAATGAGGAGCATCCTCTCCACCTCACACTGGACAGACACCGGAGCACCTTGTCTAATAGACTGTTACAGCTCTGCTGTCGAAGGGACAGATTCAGGAAATCTTTCCTCTCACATGCCATTGCTCTGTACAATACGACTCTTGCCTGATGTTTTTCTGTGGTTCATAACACATATTGTAACTTAATTTAATGCACCTTTAGTTCACTGCACCTTACAGCTCATTGCACTACTTGTTGTACGTACACTTATTTTTATTGCTCTTGTGTGTTTTTATATGTGTCTTATAATTATTTTGTAAATAGGAATACCTTCTGTTTTTTATATTTCCATTTAATTGTTGCTGCTACAGTGCAATTTCCCAGTTTGGGATCAATAAAGTACATCCATCCATCCATCTATCCATCTATCTATCTAATTGATTAGTTTAGTGGTTTGGGGTTGTTGTTTTTTTTCACAGGAGGAAACCGGAGCGCCCGGAGAAAACCTGCATAAATCCAGATGGAACAAACTACTAAAGTTGTTACTTCTCTCTCATCAGATCAGTTTTAGTCCTTGTTCTTGTGTTTGAGCTGATGAGCTGCAGTCATGGATTGTTTGAAAGAGTCTCCAGTTATCATCAATCATCTTTTAAACATTTTTAGCCTGCTCCACAGACACTGACCCACCACGCAACACAAAGGACAAGATAAAGATAAATAGAGCCTCAAACTTACCTGGCTTTCTTTAGTCTTAATTTTTCCCATCCACCTTTCTCCTTTCGTTTTCTGTTTGCCATCTTTCTGTTGACAGACACTAACGTTAGTCTGCTTTGTTGGTTTTTAGGCCTATATCTGATAAATGTTCATCTTAGCGCCCCCTGCTGTTAGTTGATAGACTGAAAATGTTGGTTATTGAACAGGGCCGACAGCCGTAGACCGGACAGACGTTCTGGACTTTTCCAGAATCCACAGATTACCAGTCCGGCCATGGGCCACCCTCACTATTGCTTCTGTCAGAGAAGTCTTCCCAATGAAAGATAGTTTTTCCATCCCTCTGTTGAAAGAAGGAGATTAAAGTGTTTCTATATGGGCCAGATTCTTCCCTTTGATTAATTACATAGTGATTTGGCACTAAATGCATAATATTTGAATGAACTGGTTTGTGGTTTTTTTCAGAGTAATAGGGTGCTTAAATGTTTTAAAGAGTTCTAATGAGTGGGAAATATTTCACCATGGAAAACTGCAATAAACTCCTGTTTTTTAAACTTTGTTATTATCATTATTACTCCTAAGAATAAGGCGAAGCATGGAAAGATGCACGTTCATCGGAGTTTGCATGATGGAATGCACTTCCTTGAGAACAAACATGCGGGTCCTGCAGTCAGGAAGTATCTGTTTCAGAGCCAGAGTATCCAGTTGAAGGTGTTTTCTCTCAGACCGACGCTGATTTACAAGAGACATGACCCACAGTGAGTTTTCTTTTTTTGTACATAAAAATACTTTAATGTTTAAATGAGAATGCAAATGTATTTAGAAAACAATGATGAATGATGTTCTTAGAATGTTGCCACTCGTATTGTGCTTTACATTCACTGACAAGTCGTTACTCTTGTTTGGCAGACAGCATAACTTTCAAGAAGTGGGCGATGGTGGTCATATCTATGACGGAAGAGTGGTCCTCCCTGAAATCTCTGCTGCAGGACAGTGCAGATGGAGATGACTGCCACCAGGTCACCTTCACGTCTCTGGAATCAAACCAAGTCTGTGACTTGACAGTGGAGGATCACCTGATTACGTTGCACTATGCAAATCTAAAAGAAGACATGCCGGATGAGAGCATCTGCCAGGCGATAGACGGCTGCTTTAAGTCTCACATAAATGAAATCAGAACATTCCTCCTGCTGATCCAAGGTGGATGCTACACAAAGAAGGAAAGGAGACTGATGGAGATCCTGCAAGCGCACTTCGGAGCTGAAAGTTTGAAGTACCTGGTCATTTTCTCCGTGGAAGACGGAAAGGTCATCAACACACTGGACGACGCCCTGCTGGATTTGATAAACGCGTGCGACGGCAGGTACTGCCGGATCACGGCCTCCACCGCCAGCGGCGGGCTGCACGCGTTAGTAGAGATGGTCAACTACGTGCTCGCTGAAAACGGCGAAGCTGGCTACTCAGAAGCCACGCTCGCTGAGTCAAGGAGAAGGCGTGCGGACGACTCGGCCATGAACATGCTCAAGCAGAAGGTCCAAGAGGCAGAGGCCAAAGAGCTGGCATTCAAAGAATGGACCCGACAGCAGGAGGAGAGAAGAGCCAGAGAAGTGGAGGAGCTGAAGGCAAAGCATGCAGAGGAAAGAGAGAAGGAAGCCGCTGAGAAAGAGCTGTTTGAGACGAAGAGGGCAAGTCTCCAGGAGGCAGAGATCAGCCACAGGGCCTTGATGCAGCTGCAGAGCAGCAGCGCTGATGGTAAGAGTTTCTCTGAGCTGCTCTTGAGCTGCTGCTGGAGTTTAACCTTTGACCTTTTTTTTAAGAAAAACACAAAAGCTGAGTTATAAGAATCTTGCTCTCTAAACATTTACATTTACTCAAACACTTTGAGAATGTCTGCCTGCGTAAGTGTAAGTGCGGACTAATTTTCCATTTAATCTAAAACCTTTACCGTCAGGAGGTGATCGTTTGCTGTGTGTGTGTGTTCTTGATCATCCTAATGTTAGGTTTTAAATAGGGCTGGCAACGATTAAAATTTTTAATCCCGATTAATCGCATTATTTCCCTGATTAATCACAATTAATCACATTGTATGCGAAAAATCAAATAATGAATTTAAAAGCAGTGTAAAATGCACTTTTATTTAAATGTTCTGCTGCCATATGAACTAAAGTGTCATAACATTTGTTGTTCAAACACTTTGTCAGTAACACATATTTAGTGTAAATCTCATCTTAAAAAATGTAAAATAAAATAAAGCTTATTTCCACTGCCAGGGCATTAATGTCATCCTGTTTTTATGAAAAATAAAAAAAAAGTCTACAAACAAACTCCAACAAAATGATTGTGTCTCAGCACAATCAGAACATTAAAACAGGTAATTTCTGAGGTAACAGCAGAAACTTTTAACGGGGAGTTCAACTTGTCAGTTGTTACAAATAACCTTGTTTCTGTTGAATCCTCTGTCTGGAAGAACTTTAAAATGAAAATGTCCATGTTAACGTTCAGTAACTTTACCAATCCATGTATCAATCAAAAATTTAAAAAATTAAAAAGTGACATTTTATTACTTTTTTCGTTTTTAAATCTAACACACAAAAAAAAGAAATAATGCCTGTTTTTTTTATATTTCAATTTTAGACTTGGATCAAAAATACGAAATTAAAAAACAGGCCACAGGGGTGAATTTGTTTCATAATCGAGGACTGGACTTTCTGTTGTCATTACACATCTGTGCCACTAGATGGAGCTGCACTGCAGTAACCAGCTAGAGAACAGCAGGACAGTGAACACATGGAGCAGATCTGATGGAACATGGAGGAATGACGAGAAAGTCCAGAATTTTTTTTTAGACAGAATTGTTAATATTGCTACCTGAGTTTCTACCCAAACTGTAAAGTTCACGAATTTTTACCGTTCTCCATGTCTGTTTTAGGTTTTCTGCACGTTTTCCACCAATTTTCTTCCAGTTCTGCAGCAGCCAGTAACAGACTTTTCAAAACAAAAGCATTTTAGCAACATGCGTTAACGGGCGATAAAATAAATGTTGGCGTTAATGAATTAATGCGATAATAACGCATTAACTTGCCCAGCCCTAGTTTAAATATTTTTATGAGGGAAGGACATAAGCACTGGTCTTAGAGAAATGGCTGTCTCTCAATCAGAGGAAGACTGAGCAAGTATAGTCCATTTGAAAGGGGAAAGTTCAGTCTATAGAGAATGAGGTTTGCAAAGCTACATCTGAATAGGCTCTTGCTGATTGTGCTAGCATAATTTTTGGCATAATCTGAGGAATTGAGCATAATTTTTTCCCTTTTTCCAAAAGTAGCACTGCTTGCATAATCTGTATATTTTCTTGTCTTAATAGCACAATTTTAGAATAATTCAAGAAAACGAAGATCTCAGCTACTAAAAACGATAGATTACTATTAACAGTTGGTTCCACTCCTATTTTGCGATTATTTTTACAGACCGTCTCCCAAATTGGTCCATGGCAGTGAAGAAAATACTGTTGGTCCAACCATGCTCAGGATGCTGAGAGTATTCAGCATCCTGGCAGCTTCATTCAATGATCAACAAGATCGTGCACTTGCAGATTACTTGCAAGCAAGTGTGATGCTTCAATATAACAAGCACTAATTAACTGTTAGAGAACGAATTAGCGAAGTCAAGCCGGACTGCGTGGTTCAGAAACGAGCGAGATTATTCAATGTTAAATTTGTTATCCAGGGCTTTGTCAGTAATCTGCATGGTTTAGTTTTCACTGTATTTGTTTTTATTTGTTATGAAACCCAGCGCGCGCTGCTAGCGCGCACACAGTTCATTGTTTACTTGAAATTTGCATGCTTTACCATGGTAACTGGAAGGCCATTTGAGTGCAAAACCTTGCGCAAACTGTGTCACGCTCTGCTACACGTGATGGTTAGCAAGCTATGCGCGGATAGTTATCCACCACACCATCCAGGCTTTGTGCAACCTATTTTAGTTCGCTGGATAACTATCCGCTGGATAGCAGATTTATCCGCCGTATAGGCCTAACCACCGGATAAAGTTACCCAGGTTTTGAACAACCGGGCCCAGAGCGTCAGGCCAGGGTTAATAAAATACATTTTCAAACTTGTCTTGTTAGTTGTGAAGTTTGTGCACAGAATCATTTTTTTAAAAAGTAGCATAATTTTGAAAAGCGAGCATAATTTGAGCATAAATTGGGCAAAAAACAAGCACTGCCACTAGCATAATATGCCACTTTTACTAGCACAATCGGCAAATGCCTACATCATCTGAACAAAACGCAAGCCGTCAATGTCTGATGGGCAGATGAGACCAAAGTGGAGCTTTTGGGTCTGATAATATCCAGTTCCATCTTTTGCATGAAGCAAATGCAGCATTTCAGCAGAAACACCTCAGATCCACTGTCAAGCACAGCAGCGGGAGGATGTTGATTTGGATCGTTCTGCAGCCACAAGGCCTGGCTACCTTGCAGTCATTGAATGGATGAGACTTATTTTCAGTGTAGTTTTAAATTATGTGATCTTTTTTACTTTGCATTTGCGTCACTTTTTTCTGCTTTGTCTCGCAGGTGACGAATCAAAGAAGATTTCAGTTATTTTGTTGGGCCTCTCCGGCAGTGGGAAGTCGTCTGCTCTAAACCTGATTCTACACAGAGCAGGTAATCAGTACTCGGTCGGCGGCTTCGATCATGAACGAGCCCCGCCAACCGTGTCCTGCGAGAGGAAGGACGTGTGTGCAGCGGGCCGGCGGGTCGTCCTGGTGGACACCCCTGAGCTGTGGGACGAAGACGGGGTGGAGGACGTGGAGCTGGTGAAAGACTGCCTGGCCCTGGCCCTGCCCGGACCCCACGTCTTCCTGCTGGTGCTCCAGGTGGGACGCTTCACCCAGGGAGAGCGCGAGATGCTCGGACGCGTGCAGAGGATCTTCGGGCGAGAGGTCGCGGAGCACGCCATCGTCCTGTTCGTCCACGTGGACGGCCACCAGTACGGGCCTCCGAAGATCGACGAGTACGTGGCCCAAGCTCACTCGACCCTGCGGGACCTCGTCCGGAAGTGCGGGAGCCGTTATCATGAGCTGAACATCGCTAACTCCCAAGGTGCTTTGAGCTATCCCCAGGTGAAGGAGCTGCTCTCAGAGATCAACAGGCTGGTTGCTTCACACGGAGGCGGCGCCTTCCCAGTCAAGAGATTTTCTCTCCTGGAGCTGAAGGAAAGAAGTAAAGTGATGGAGGAGAGGAGAGAGGGAACGCTGGAAAATAACTGCTTATTAAGAGATGATTAATTTTCTTCCTTAGGTGCAGTGGGAAAATCTTAAATTGATTTGAGTTCTGTGACAAATTAATTGATTTCAAGTGTGGGTTATGTCTTATGTTTTGCTTTTAAAAGCCTGATAACCAGCAGGTAACCAGGTAAGGGAGTGTCACAAAACATCAATAAATAACTGACTTAGCTTGTCTACTTTTTAAGTAATGAAACAAATCTACTCGCTTTTTCTTTGTCAGAGAATTAAAATAGAATTAAAAAGTATGCTCAGATGGCACAAACATGTAGTTGTGGGGGTGTGGGTCTTTCCAGACTGATAGGAACAGTTTGTGTGTTTATCTGTACACCACTTAGAAGGGAGGAGAAGAAAAAAAACAGCTGTTCATTTTCTTTACCGTTGGACTTTACACAAATACTGTCAAGTTTTTTTCAAGTTTTTCTTGTTTATATCTGGATTGGCTCTGAATTGGCTATAAACATATTTGCAAACCAATTTATACAACTGCTTAAAAACATAAATTATATAAAATATGTTAAATTGAAACATAAAAGTTGTTGCAGGTTCATCCATCACTTTGTATGTCGTCTCAATATTTTACACATAAATCACGTTTTCTTTTTTCACAACTGTTTCGGTTTACTTTCTTTATGGATTAATGAATCTTTTATATTATTGATTATTTTTCTCTGTTAGTGTACATGATGACAAGGCAACACAAACACTGCAAAACAGTAAGATGAACTGCATTTTTAATATTCAATAAAATGAGGTGAAATACAACATTGAAGTTTATTGGAGTCTACAGACGGTTGTCATACGTTTATTTCTCGAGGACATGCATTTATCTACTGAGAAGCACACGACGTGCAAACACGTCAGCTTTGCATTCACGTGGACGTTAAGCAGCAGAAACTCATGTATGCTCATATGTTTATTCAGTTGTCTGGTCTGCAGCTGCGTCGGTAGGAGCCATGGTGTTGTCTATCCACTCCGTGTAGTGGGAGATGACCGTATAAATCCCAGGCTTTTTAATTTGACCACACTTCTTTCCTCCGTTGGACGTGATGCCCACTGCGACGCCGTTGTAGAGCAGAGGGCCTCCGGAGTCGCCCTGGAATCAGAAAAAGGAGTAGCAGGTGGTCTTAAGAGGGAAAACACACTATTTTAACTTCACTCTTGACTGATAAACTGATGACTCTTTTTGACAGGCAGATGAAGGGAAAAGTAGCTGCTATTATTTCTGGATTTTTGGAGATATGAGGATTTGTGGTATGATTAGACTTTGCAGTCGCATGTAAAGACACTGTCATCGTTTTTCCTCCCTTTACTGGAAGGCTGCTATATTTCCCTGTCAGCGCCATAACTGTCAAGTTCTGGATTTGAAAATAAGGGAAATTTTCTGGCGCCCGTCGTGAGGAGTCCCACCATCCCAACCAAGCTCCAGTATCTCTTACATTTTTGGTGTACAAAAAAGCTAAAATTACAGCTACACTACTTCCTGAACTTCAGCCAGCTCTTTTGTTTCCTGTGTGCCATTATTGGACAAACTGATCAATCCAGGTGTGTCTGACTATTGCTGTGAGGTCAGACACACCTGGATTAATCAGTTTGTTTGTCTGTTCACGTGACGTCCATCCTCTCTGTGAGCACGCTCCTCATTTATGCTAGAGGTGGGCGGATCAATCCAAATATCGATAATATCAATACCAACTCTGGTATTGATATCGAATAATGTAAAAAGATCGATACTCAAACTTTTTTTTTCTCTTCCACAACACTAAGAATTCATTGAAGTCTGTTTCTGACACACTGTCACTGTGTCCCCCTCCCCCCCCCCGTCCTGTCTTTTGATGTTGCATCATCACATGGCTAAGCGGCATCGGCCAAACAAGCATGCAGGTAGACTCAGTCTGGCCCCTCCCCTCAGGCCCGCCCACTTAGAAAAGACATTAAGGAAACATAAAGGAAAGAAAAAAGGAAAAAAAAAGAAAAAAAGAAAAAGAAAGACAAAAAAAGAAAAGGAAAAAAGAAAAGAAAAAAAAATAAAAAGGAAAAAAGAAAAAAGAAAAGAAAGAAAAAGGAAAAAAAGGAAAAGAAGAAAAAAAAAAAGAAAAAAGAGAAAAAAGAAAAGAAAAAAGGAAAGAAAAGAAAGGAAAAAGGAAAAAAGAGAAAAAAAGAAAAGAAAAAACATTACGAACAGAACAATTTAACTCCAATCAATATTTACACAAAAATGTTAATTGTGATAATAAAGTATTTTGCTGTCACCTATAAAGTTTGACGAAATGTTATCCTAGGTTTTAACAAAATAATCCAAAGATGAAAATCACAAAAATGCCAAAAAGGTCAGCAGCTTCATGATAGATTAAGCTTAATATGAAAAAGTATCGATATTGGTATCGGTATCAGCGATACTGGCCCTGTATTTATTTAGTATCGGATCGATTCCAAAATTCCCAGTATCGCCCAGCTCTAATTTATGCACGTCATCTGAAGAGGAACTTACGTCACAGCTGTCTTCCTTCTTGTACGGCTGGTCGCAGGGGTCTGGGCACAGTCTGTGCGCGCACATCATGTTACCCGTGAACTTGGAGCCAAAGTAGTCGCTGCGCCCGCAGCGCGCTGAGCTGAACACGTCGACGACCACCTCCCTGAGCGTGTCCGGTCTGGACCCCAGGTTGTCCAGTGACCCCCAGCCGGCAGTTTCCACCTCCTGGTTGGTGCTGGGGTTTGTGCCGCCGGCTCGCAGGAATGCCAGTGTTTTCACCGCGTCAGAGGCATTTAACGGACGATCCAGCTGGAAGAATCAAACAATTAGCGACGTTAATCTCTCTTTTTGTGTTAAAGTGCTAAACTATACTCTAATGGAGCCACGTTTGGGTCATAATTCAATGAATAAATGAGTCTATTATTATGAAATACAGGCGTTTATTATTATGAAATATTTCCCATTATTATGAAATACATGTTTATTATTATGAAATATTTCCCATTATTATGAAATGCATGTTTGTTATTATGAAATATTTCCCATTATTATGATAATGGTTTTGTTGTTCATAAGAATGAACTTTTACATAATAATGACTTTGTTTTTCATAAGAATGATTTGTGTGTCAATCACAGCAGAGAGGGCGGAGCCATTAATGTGATTGGCTGCTCTTTAATTCAGGCATAAGCAACAGAACAGTGAATATGGTCAAGGTTTCCCGTAGCTCAGTCCAAGCTGCCATAGCTACAATCGGACTAGGAGCGCACCTTGATGACGCCACGGCCCGCTGCTAACGGGACCTCACGGCCAAAACTAGCGGATGTCAGAGCGTAGAATGGAGAAGGATCAGCCAATGAGCGTGCAGGTCAACCACTGGTCCCGCCCACTGGCAAAATGTCATTATTATGTAAAAGATCATTCTTATGAAAAAGGAAGCAATTATGTAAAAATTCATTCTTAGATAAAAAAAAAGCCATTCTGAAATAAACTATTATGCATTAAACTAAGATTAAATAATAATAAAAATATATTTCATAACAATTACATTTTTTTCATAATAATGGGAAATATTTCATAATAATACACATATATTTCATAATAATGGGAAATATTTCATAATAATCAAATCAAATCCAACTTTAATTATAGAATAAATAAAAAGATAATAAAAAAATAAAATAATAATAATGATAAAAAAACATTGCACATTAAAACAAAATAAAAGCCGTCACACACCCCAAAGTCGCAAAGCCATCCTCCCATTACCCCTCACCCCCCATGCACCACAAACATAACAAAACACCCTCTTTTTTGTCTCTTAAAAAAAAGGAGGATAAAGTACTTCTATTTAAATAAATAAATATCAAAATATCAAAACAAATATCAAAACACCTGTAATAATAATAATGGATACATAATAATGTAATACATAATAATAACATACATAATAATGGATACATATTTCATAATAATAAACGCCTGTATTTCATAATAATAGACTGATTTATTCATTGAATTATGACCCAAACGGGGCTCCATATACTCTTACCTTAATCAGAGCAATGTCATTATCATAATTATAAAAGCTGAATTGAGGATGATTGTAAACTTCCAGAATGTCAAAAGTTTGCTTTGTCTCTTCAGGTTGACTCAGAGAGTGCACGCCCAGCACGACCTTCCTCCCGTTTGGCCTACACAGAGAGAGAAATAATAAAATTTTAAAAAAGCTGGAAAAGGTTTAATATACTAAAACATGAAAAAAAACTACAATTTGTTCATGCAAAATAAGAGGGCTCCTTAAAAAAAGGTCCCCCACAAAAACAGAAAGAAATGAGTCAAGTATGAACGTCACCTGCTACCTCAAAGAAAGTATGTACACATGAATCCTAATCTTTTCTACACGCTGGATATCGTTGGAAGAATGTGGTCTCACCCGTTTGGCAGACAGTGAGCCGCAGTCATCACCCACCGATCCGCGACCACAAAGCCTCCACATTCGTGCTTCAGCTGCTCTCCCTCTGGTACCTGTATGGAGGCCATGTAGGGCCGAGAGTGTGGCGCTGCCTCTCTGCCGCCCATTATACACTCACCTGTGAGAGTTCACCCATTAGACGACTGTCCGGGCAGAAACAGCACAGTAATACGATCTAAAACGAGACAGAATCCAAATTATCGAGACAAACTTACCGTTTGAAATGAGGGCGATGAGGACTAGAGCAGCACCCACCGACACTTCTCTCTGGATCCCCATGACGTTGCTTTGATTCCCCCAAAACCAGGACGAGCGCTCTTTTAAAGGCTCGCTCAAGGCAGAGAGGAAACATAAATCAGGGAGGTGTTGTGCAAGACACAAGTGGGAGTGGGATCATCCTCCTGTTCCCTGCTTTCTGGTACAAAAACAGGAAAGATTTAAACACCAACAGCATGTTTTACTTATGATGGGAGTTTCAGTCCAAAGTTAAAGTGCACCCATCTCATACATCTCGGAGGGAAACAGGAATGAACGCCAGCTCCGTGCTGCAGAGCATGTCTGTCTATGACCTCTGAAAGTTACGCAACGCTGAGACCGACCTCATCCACCAACAACACCACGTTCCTCTTTTCTTCCCGTAACAGTAGGAGGAAAACATCCTGCACAGGCCCAGGACAGTAAAACCTCTACAGTAAATACCCTTCAGTTTACTGATAAAAATGAAGGAAAAGTAGACTGTGTCACCTCAGCTGGTTGACTGACACTGCTGTTCCTCAGCAGAGGGCTTTAACTCTTTGTTTGAAGCCTCAAGAGAATGAACCTGAATTAACCAAATGCCTTATTTATTAAAAATGTAACTGCGAGTTGGATAACCCCTTTGGTTTAACACAGTCCATCTCAAATAGTGGGGCGCAACCCCTTGACGAGGCGCGGTGTGATGCCGGGGAACAAGCCTTTTTTTTTTTTTTTTTTTTTTTTTTTTGCCGTACTGAAATAAAGTGTATTTGCACATATACTCCAGTAGGGGGCAGTGGTGCTCTCATTATCACAGTGTGTTCAGGGAGTATTAGCTATATTGCGTCGTTTTTTTTTTCTTTTTTTTGCACGGATCTGCACGCACGCAGCACGGAGGAGGAGATATGAAGTGAACAAACCCTCAATAGACACCACGGAAAAATATTTAACAGAGATGAAAAGAAAGACGGAGAGAGACAGAGATGAAGAGACAAACGAAAGTCAGCAGAAAGTTAAGACGAGGAAATATGACGATGCTGATGTAGCGCTGCTTCACTGTGACTACGGTGGGAATGATGCACTTTAAATCTTTACAGACTAAAAAACAATTTTAATAAAGTTATTCTTTGTTATAAGTTGATCTATATTTCTTTTTTTGTTTCTCTTAATGTTAATAAGGATACAGTGTTATGCAGAGCTGTAATAACAATTTTATAGACAAATGATACTATTTATTTATTATTTAGTCGCATTTAATATTTATTTGGTGGTGGTGGTGGTGGGGGGGGGGGGGGGGTGAAATGTTTTCGCGCAGCAGAAAAATAATTGAGAACCACTGGTTTAACAAAGGCCCAGCATCAGACGGTGGTCTGAATGGGTTTGTGTCTGGGTTGTTGTAGTCGTGTGAAGGACTCAGGTCCTAATTTTAGGGACTCATGACTTTACTCTGACACTGTTGACTCGGACTTGGACTAGTGCATTAACTGCATTTGGATTCAATAATCAGAGACAAGTCCTCAGATTTCACTGTGCTGACCTGAATATTAGACGAGATTTGTTTTTCCTTGAATACCTATGAAAAAAAATTGTGCCATCTTATATCTGGAGGTCAAGACCTTTCAACACATCTGGGGCACATCTGCAACTACTGGTGCATCCTCCATGTGCCCTATAGCTGGACAGCTGAGCAACACTGTAACAGTTACAGGTTTCAGAGATGCAGAGAGACGGTCAGGCGCTCAAAGAAGCGATTCAAAAATAGGGCCATCGAGGAAACAGGTGAGAAGTTTCGATGCTCAGTTTTAGGATGATGGCGATAAAACCTGCAGAGTCGGCAAACAACTGCCAGGCAGCAACAGAATATGATGTTAAACACTAATATACAGCGATCGTGAGCCCCAAAGGGCTGCTTTTAACAGCGACAGTTTAAAGAAGGCAGCCGCTCCCATGACTTATATACATTTCAGCAGCCACACCTTGTTTCAACACTATGTATTTAAAATTATAAAAAAAAAGCTAAGATTGTAAAGTCCTTCACCGTCTTGCCATAGCTTAAAGGCTTTTCCTTTAGCTTTTATTTTTGCGGAGCCTTCTGGGTCAGATTTCAGGATCACATCTGGTAGTAAAGATAAGAGAAAGTGAAAGTGCTGATGAGGAGACCCAGCGGAGCCGGCCTGGAGCTGTCGGTACAGGAAGCCAGTGCTGTTTCCCTCTTTGCTGTTGCATTCCCAGAAATCCTTAGTGAAGTTTGACGCTGAGTCAATAACTACAGTCAGTCTGAGGTGTTGTACGCAGCCTTCAGATGCATTTCAGTACTTTTGAAAATACTTTAGACATTTGAAACATCCAACACAGATGAAGCTGACAGGATATTTGAGGGCTGCAGAACGTTACTTGACAAGTGTTTGGGTGGTTATCTTATCTAATCTGAACACTTCCACCTCTGAACCAGTGAGCGGCACAACACGTCCTGACTGGAGTCTTTTGTCTGAGAAGAGAATGAGTGTTGTGACTTTCTTTTCTTGCCATCAGACTCTAGAAAAAGAAGGGATGTTTGACAGCTGGTCATCCCACATTCCTGCTCCTTTTTGTCTCATATGAATGCATTTCTAATGGAAATATTTCTGTTCATCTCTTCTGCAGACACTGAGTTCATATAATTTCTTAATAATATATAGAAGAATAATATATACAGAATTAGAGCTGAGCGATTTTATCGATTCTGAGATATATATCGATATTTTATCGAGTATTGATTTTTCGGCCATGGGTATCTATATTCTAAGCTTCTTTCAAAACCCCAGTGTCTCACCTTTAAAAGCTTGCAAGCAACAATTTGCACTGTTTAAATGAATGAAACTATTTTTCTCAACAAATCTTTTATTCATTTTGTCCAGCATTTGCAAGCTGCCTGTCAGCCATATAATGTGTAATTGATGCTTTCAGTTCAATTAATTCAAACAAAGTCATTGGAACACTCACAAGATGTCACCAAAATCACTTTGTCCCTTTAAAATCTTTTGGAAAATGATGTAAATGTATTGTAAGATGAATATCAAAATATATTGTATTGTGAGCCGAATATCGTGTATCGTATTGTATCGCGAGATTAATGTATCGCTACAGCCCTATACAGAATCTCTCCGTCCAGCCATGGTCTCATACTGAGAAAGCATCTCTTTTTTTAAGAGATATTTTTGGCACTAGTGGCCTTTATTGGCCTTGAAGATAGACAGGAAGAGAACAGGGAGGACATGCAGCAAAGGGTCACATGGGCCGTGAGTTGAACGCGCAACCGCTGCGTTGAGGACTGTAGATGAACTAAATAGTTCATTTTTAGTCATTTTCTTTTTAATGTTGCTGCGAGCAATTATTTGTCAAAATGATTGCCACTGCCCATACACTACACCACCACAAACGGCAATTATTTTTTCCATTTTATCTGTCGAAAACTATGTGTCCAATTAGGAATCTTTATCCAACCAGGGTTCACATTAGCATTGAAGGGGCAGCCCATGTAAAACTGTCATTTCCGTTTCAGCTTCTCTCTATATTAAAAATATGAGGAAAAACTGGCTGCCAAATGGTCTTTATTATAAGACAAAGTCGAGCCGCTCCTCCGGCTCTGGGCAACTGAAGCTTCCTCCATGTTTGTTTTAAACGATGACGCAATTGTTAGCGCGACAGAAGCAATAGCCGTGTTTTCCATGTTTGATTGATTTCCGCAGATACATATTAGGCTCGTTTGTGGTGTATTTTAAATGGGGTTCACTGGAAACCTGGAACGGTTTTGACCGTTCCTGAACTTTGAAAGAGCGTCGTTCACAACTGCCCAAATGAACTCGTTAACACCCGACGCTCGTGAAAGGGAAAGAGAGCGAGTTCAGTTCACGTTCGAACAAAATATGAACTAGTTCAGTGATTCTCAACCCTGGTCCTCGAGGCACACTATCCAGCAGGTTTTAGAGGTTTCTCAGCTTCAACACACCTGATTTTAATTAATGGTCATTATCAGGTTGTCCTCAAAGTCTGAACAAGTCTGTTGATGACACAGCCACTTGTATCACGGTGTGAAGAAGAAGGGGAAACCTCTAAAACCTGCTGGATAGTGTGCCTCGAGGACCAGGGTTGAAAATCACTGAACTAGTTCATGAACATTCGTTCAACGAATGCGTTCAGTTGCAACACTGACTCCCAACCATCTCCAGGATCATCGTTATTGTGCTTCGATCTGGGGAGGGTTATAATTGAATTGAATTGAAAATACTTTAATAATCCCTGAGGGGAAATTGGCTTGTTGCAGCAGATACAAAAATATACAAAAATAGACAGGACATTAAATAGACGATAGACAGGACATTAAATAGACATTAAATAGGCAATAAATAGACAAAAAACAGTGTGCAGAAACAGAACAATAAATAGACTAAAAACAGTGTGCAAAACAAGACATTAGACACTATAAGGCCATTTCCAAACAAATTAGTCCACAGTCTATGCTGAGAAGAGATTATTCACAAGTTTAAAAAAAAAAAAATCTTGCCAGGAGTAGAAATCCCAGCTAGTGAACCCAAAGCTCAGGCTCTGCAGTGTTCAGAATAACACAAGAACTACATCTCAGACTCTACAGGCCTCAGTTAGCATGCTAAATGTTGACGTTCATGACGGTCTTTCATTTCCTGTTGATCATCCGCCTCCATTTAACTCTATCCTCTACATCCTCTTCTCTCACACCAACTAACTTCATGTCTTCTTTCACTGCATCCATAAATCTCCTCTCTGGTCTTCCTCTAGACCTCCTGCCTGGCAGTTCCAACCTCATCATCCTTCTACCAATAAATTCACTTTTCCTACCCCTGTCCATGTCTAAACCATCTCAGTGTGGCTTCTCTGACTTCATCTCTAAAACGTCTAACATGTTCTGTCCCTCTGATGTTCTCATTCCTGATCCTCTCCATCCTCACATAGAACCTCAACATTTTAACCTCTGCTACCTCCAACTCTGCCTCCTGTCTTTTCCTTGGACAGCAGAGTTAGGAAAAGATCAACGATGGCTTGTCTGAAGAACGTGACAAAATGACTTGGGTTTGCAAAGTTTCATCAGAAATAACCATCCATCCATTATCCATACCCTTTTCATCCTCCGAAGGGTCACGGGGTCAGAAAAAACCATCAAGCACAATTTTGGGTTGTTTTACACCCACAGAGCGTAGAGAGCGTGTGAACTGCTCTGTACAGAAACATATTCTAGAGTCAAATGTGAGGCCATCAGCCCAACAACTAAAGCCAAAACTGTGTCATGCACTAGAGGTGGGTGATACTGGGAATTCTGGTATCGATCCAATACTAAGTAAATACAGGGCCGGTATCACCGATACAGATACCGATACTTTTTCATATTAAGCTTGATCTATCATGAAACTGCTGACCTTTTGGTGTTTTTGTGATTTTTGTCTTTGGTTTATTTTGTTAAAACCTAGAATACAATTTCAGCAAACTGTATAGGTGACAGCAAAATACTTTATTATCACAATTAACATTTTTCTGTCATGTCCTGGGTCGGCCATAGCAGCCCTGTGTGTGTCTGTGTCTGTCAAGTTGGCGTCTCTCCCTGTCTTTAGTGGTTCCTGTTTTACTTTGAAAGGTCTGTCTTGTCTCTATTGTTTTCTGCTTTGCTTCCTCCCTCTTGTTACCTTGATTCCCTGCACCTGCCTCTCATTTGTTCCTCTGTGTATTTAAGTCCTGTCATTTTCCCCTGTTCTCTGTGGGTCCATTGTTGTGAGTATGTGTTTTGCAGTCCTCTATGTTTCCCCTCTCGTCTCCTGGATTATTGTTAGTTATGTTTTTGCATTTTGACTTTTTGTGTTTTGATCATTGGGACTCTTTGTGTTTTTGATTATTTGGACTTTGTGTTTTTTGGAAATAAACCTTTTTTGCTTTTTGAACTCCTGCTCTTTGGTCCTCCTTCTGTCCACTGCAAATCATGACATTTTATGTAAATATTCTTTGGAGTTGAATTGTTCTGTTCATAATGTATTTTCTAGTCCACCTAGGAAAGTTTTCTAGTGAACTTTCCCATTGCTTTAACAATAAATTTCCACATTGTGGGATAAATAAATGATTATCTAATGTTATTTTATCTTAGATAACACCTTTCAATGGGATACATGACATGTACTGGGTTATTTCAAGGTCTTAATTATATTTCTTTGAGTTGGCTCCGGTAACATGACTTAAGTAACACGTACTTTGACAATTTATATCAGGGGTGTCAAACTGATTCCTGAAAGGGCCGTGTGGCTGCAGTTTTTTGTTCCAAACATGCAGAAACACAGCTGACTTGTTTCATTCAATCAACTGAACTGGTTTCAGACCTTTAGTGAAGACAACTAGTTGATTGACTAAAACAAGTCAGCTGTGCTGCTGCATGGTTGGAACAAAAACCTGCAGCCACACAACCCTTTACGGATCAGTTTGACACCTGTGGTTTATATGAACTGATGCTGAAATTGACCACTCTGATCTACCTGGATACTCTGTTGGACTGAAGGACACAGCGACAGCGTGTCAGACACAGACTTCAATAATTCACACTTTGCAGCAGTCAGTGCTTGTTGGAGAGAAAAAAGCTTGAGTATCAATCTTTTTATACACGTATCATTCGATATCCAATACCAGCGTTGGTATCGATATTTGGATCGATCTGCCCAGCTCTATCAGGCACCAATAATCCCATGTGCATCAATAAATTCAAGACAGAGTGGCTGGAAAAGTTAGGAATGTCGTCATGGCCCAGGTAAAGACCAAACCTCAACTAAACTGAGATGCTGTGGTGGAAGTTTGGGCTTGTTTTGCAGCTACGAGGCCTGGACATCTTGCAATCACTGAGTCGTGAACATCTCTTTATCCTGAAGGATTCTGGAGTTGATTGTGAGGCTGTCTGACCAACAGCTAATGCTCGGCTGAAACTGAGTCATGCAACAGGACAAGGATCCCATGCACACCAGCAAATCTACATAGGAGGAATGAAAAAGAAAAGAATGGCCCAGTCGAAGTTCAGCTCTCAACCTGATAGAAATGCTGTGATCGGACCTCAAGGGATCAGTGCATAAACAAATGCTCAAAATACTCTGAGCTTAAGCAATGTTGTAAAGAAGAGTGAGCCAAAATTCCTCCACACTGAGGTCAGGGACTGATAATGTCGTACAGAAAATAATTACTTTGAGTTACTGCTGCCAAGTGTGGCTCCACACGTCAGCGGGTCACAGGCATGCTACATTTTAACACACCACTCTTGTATTTTGGCTTTATTTTTGACAAAAAAATAAGGACAAAGAGTAATATGTCATACACAGATGGATGGATTAGATGAATCAGTCTGGAAACCTCCAAATAGGCAGCAGTGTGAGAGGTATTTAATGCCGTTTTGGAAGCCAGTGTCCATATATCCTGAAAGTTCTGCATTAAATAGCAACATTTGGGTCTAATGGTCTATAAAATGCATGGTCAACCCTTTCATGAAAAACAGTATTTGATATATTGTATCCACTGGAGAGCAGAGGGAACTGCCATAAGTCTGCAGGACAGAGAACCCTGGTGCTCAGAGGAAGCTTCCTCCCTCTGCTGGTGACATTTAATATAGCAGGTAAAAAAAACCAAAAAAAAAAAAAACCAATGTGCTTCAGTCAAAATCAGGCTCTTTTCCTGGTATTTACTTACAAAAATGTTCAAGCCTGATTGGAAATGTTCAGCGGTTTCAACTTGTGAATAAAAGCTGTACAGAGAGCAGGGATTAAACTTGAATGACATGACACCTCACAGCAATGGACACACACCTGGATTGATCAGTTTGTCCAATAATGGCACACAGGAAACAAAACAGCCGGCTGAAGTTCAGGAAGTAGTGCAGCTGTGATTTTAGCTTTTTTTATACACCAAAAATCTAAGAGCTACTGCTGGTGGCGGGCAGCAGAAAATTTCCCTCATTTTTAAATCCTAAACTTGACAGGTATGTTTAGTTTTGTCCTGTTGAACTTCAAACATGTCTACAGTTACAGAGTAACTTTTTTAACCTACAATGTTACTATTATTACATACAAACTAGAAGGCGGGAGGCTCCACGTGCTTCCCAGCTGAAGTCACTTATAGTTTACTGTTGTCACAAATGTGCAGCAATAGAAGGGGGTCATTGTCTAATTGTAGACCTACATTGCCACCTGCAGGCACAAACAAGAAATACTGAAAAGATTCAGGTAAAAAAAGAAAAAAAAAGGTTTGCGTTTAAGTTGCTGTACATTAAATCAACATCAAACTAAAAAGTCTTGCCACATAAGGTCTTAATTGTGTGCTTATTTGACATCATAATGACTATTCTATCTTAAACAGATATGATAGTCATTAAATGCAAACAGATACTTGCTAAGTGTTTCTTTTCTAAAGTCTCAGGGATCTGACCTGACACTGATTTGTGGTTGCATTACATTAAAGTGTGCCAAATAATATGTGTGCAGGATTTTTATCCCTTTATAACATCCCCCCCCCGCTTCGACAATTAAGCCATGACTCATATACAGACAATTACAAGTGAGGGAGGATTCAACAGCTAGAAATTATGGGATAAAACCGACAAAGATGTGTATATCCACTTGGATGATGATGAGTTCACTAAATGTGGCTGTGAGGTGTCTTTGGGAGACCGAGGTGGGGAACAAGAAAATACCTCACCTCCTGATTTGAATGTTTGATATATTTTACAACATGCGTAATGAGTATAATTTCCGTTACACCATAGCCTTTATGGTTGCTTTGCTGCAATGTTCTAGACTTTTGATTGTCAACCGAGCGTTGCCGTAACCTCAAGCATCCAGGCCCACCCAGCCAGGTATGTGCATGCTTGTCTGTTGCGCGTGTGTTTGTGTAGACGTTCATATCTGATCATCCATGTGTGTGGTCTGGAGGCGGACCAGTTATCGGAGATGAGTTAATTTTTTTTTTCTTTTTTTACATGATATCTTTTCTAAATGTTTCATTACTCTCTCTCTCTCTCTCTCCTGCCTTGTTCATTCATTCCCCCTCTGCCTCTCATTCTCAGACACTGAGTCAGCAGCCTGTCAGTGTATTTGGCAGCTTTTCATTCCATCAATCTGTAATTCATTCACTTTGACTGTCTGTTTATGTCTTTGATCTCTCCTTGCAGACGGCTCATCGGTGAGAACCTGTTTTGCTTCTGAACGTATTTGATTTTAAAGCATAGAAAACAACACAAGCATTGCAGGTCCAGTATACGGCACTGCTTGGAAGACACTGCACTGTGAAGATGAGGAGCTGGTGATGTGGACAGCACCTCCGGGGTGATGGTCAGGCTTTTCCTCTGAAGCAATGTAATATTTTTGCTAAAACAGGTCCACAGTGTATTGTAATTTTCAGGTGAGACAACGAAAAAAGTGAAAATATGTGCCACTAAATCAGTCATGATTGGCTTTGACTTGTTCGTGCATGCCAAGATCCCAACTTTCTCCCAGAGGAATTCTTCTTCCTTGCTATCTCATTTTTTTCTTTTTTTTCATAATAGATGTACTCCAAAACAATTGCAACCTTATGCAGAAACAAAAATGTAATTTTGGAATACCCTCACCTTTAATGTGTCAAAAACTGTTAAACTGCTTCATAGACATGGTAGTAAAAAAAAAAGAAACCCAAACCAGACAAATAAACAGACAAGAAAACAGGGAGAGAAGTCGGACGGTTGTAAAAAGGATGTCCTGCAGCAGGACGACCAGCAGAAACTGGGCTGACTGGGTACCAGCACCCTGAGACCAGATAAGACTGGTGGTCCTACAGCTGTCACTGATAAACATTCAGGTCAGTCTGGGAAACTGAGTTACGACACGCAGAAACCTCAGTGAAATACTAGAAAATGCAGGTCGATGGTGAAATGAAGCCACGAACGCTGACAGACACTGAAGGACGTTCAACGCATCGAGGGAAGAAACTCTGGAGGCTTTTCACAGCAACATTTATCACTTAGTGTCAGAAAGCCTCGCTTGAAGTGAGGGTTTGGGTAATACATAGATCCAATATTTAAAAAAAAAGAGGAAGAATTTAGAAAGGAGAGTTGGATCGTTTTAAGAAGAGGGTTAGTTTCAATCTCATCTATGTGGCAAAAATGATGGTCACTGCTGCATCCAAGAAACCTTTAAATGGTGTTATCGGTGCAAGTAAAAGTGTGGCAGTTATAGTGTCCTGAGAAGATTTTATTTTTGTATTTTTACCTCCGCCAAGGAGGTTATGTTATTATCAAGATAATTCAAAAAGCTATGGATGGATTTTGATGAAATTTTCAGGAGTTGTCAGAAATGTAAAAAGGAAGAACTGGTTTCATTTTGGGTGTGATCCGGAAGAAATCCTGGATTCTGGATCACTTTCAAATTTTCGATAACATTGCAGTAAATAGGGCCAAAAATTTTGTTTCTCAATAATTATTAATTATTGCCCAAAACTCATGAAATTTGACTCAGGGATTGACAATGGGAACCTCTATCAAATTTCAAAGGCTGATCTGGATCTGATCCAGAAGGCAGATTTTGAAAATGAATGGAAATTATAAGGCACTGAGGTTGTTTAATTTCAATATATTGACTTTGGAAACAAATATTGCATGAAATCTTTATAGCATTATTATTTATTTTTGTGTGCATCACAAAATAAAGGAATATATGGTACTTTTTTTAGCAGCCCCATACTGTCAGTGCTATATGTATGACTAATATTTATGGTGTAAATCGCTATATGGGGGAATTGTTGCGATTGGTGGAGGTCTGCGCTCTCCGAGTGCTTTTCTAGTTGTGTATTTAATCCTGAGAATTTTCTGAATAACACATAAAAGCCTGGAATTCAGGTTTGCCAACGATACTGAATCATGGCATTAAAAGAAAAAGAAAGACATCTGAGTTGAAAAGGACGTGAAAAAACAAAAAGTTTGCACCTGCAACGGTAATACGGTAATCCCCCACACTTCGCGGTCTCAGAAATCGCGGTCTCAGTACATTGTGGAAGTTTCAAAAATATTAATTGAAAAAAAATATTTGAAAAAAAAAATTGAAAAAAACTCAAACAAAGCCCGCGAGGCTGAAGCGAAACCCATCACATCAAGAACGAGTCTCAGGAAGCAACAAGAGCTGACAGGGAAGGCCCCATGAACGAATATCAATGCCTGTGATTGGCTGCTATGACAGCCATTACTGTGCCATCGGTTGTCTGTACTCTGATTGGCTGACACGCGTCCCCACATCTCCCATCTCTTGCTCTCGTCAGCTACACACAGAGGAGAGATCGTCAAAGTGAGTGTACCTTCTGTAGATTTTGCGTTTGCGCATATATGTATACTGTTTGTACATATAGTGATCCCTTGCCAATTGGCGGTTTAAGTTCCGCGGTTTTAGTTATTCGCTGATTTTTTCAGAAATATATAATATAATTAAAAAAAATTTTTTTAAATCACGGAAACCTCACAGGATGTTGTGTGCGTTCTCTCACAGTGAAGAAATGCTGTGAGCCAGCCTGGCCCCTTTAAGAAGGTAGCCTTATGGGTAATGATGTGGCCTTATGGGTAATGTAGTGTGTGCGTCGTGGGACGGCAGAAGAAAACAGGGTTAGATGAAAAGTGTAGTGAGCATCAACAGCAGCCCAGCGTGTATAGATTTACATTCTCTGTTAACCTGACAGGAGCCCAACTAATACAACCTGTGTGATGTTACAAGTTCCTGCACTGCCAGAATAAAGTTCCCGTTCCATGCAGAGAAAACCAGACTGTTTGTTTTGTTGTTGTTAGCGTGTTAGCCACTAATTACGAGCCAAAAATACCAGCACAATACCAGCAGTTTCTTTACTACGGTTCAGACACCAGAGGCTGTGAAGGAAACAGAAAGACCACAGTTGAGCCTTTGTCTTGTTTCGCTGCAGTGACTCTCTACTTTTTTGGGGGGTTTTAAACATATTTTAAACACATTATTTAGGCTCGGGAGGTTCTGGCTCCAGTTCGTGGATTTTGATTTACGCAGAGGTGGAGTCCCCATTAACTGCAAAAAATAAGGGATCGCTGTATACATGTAGATGTACATCCACATCGTGGTTTTCACCTTTCACGAGGGGGTCACAGCCCCCATTAACCGCGAAGTGTGGGGGATTACTGTATATTGACACGAGGGTATATCGTCCCGGTGATGCTGGTATTTTCATGAGATGTTTTATGTTCATGTTGGAAACTAACTGATCTGCAAAATCTGAAATGAAAGGATGAAATCAAATGAAACAAGTCGAGACCTTCACGATGCTCAGAAGGTTAAGAAAACACCAGAAAACAGTTAGAAAGGAAGAAGACAACATATGGACGTAGTGAAAGGTGTACTGGAGACGTTGAAAAGAACTAAAAAGCATCTGAAATATGATACAAAACATTTCACTTCCAAAGATCTCACAGCGATTTGCTCTTCCTCCCAGGACTCTTTCCTCCTTCAGTTCTGCTTTTAATGGACATGATGCCGAATAATAGAAAATTCACCCAAACTGTTGAAGAACTTTGCATCTTCTTAACCCCCGTCTGTCTAATTCCATGTTTCTCTGCCTGTCTGGTGGAGTGGTGGTCTCAGCTCTGCTGTGGCTCGGCTCCAGAGCGAGGGGATTACTGCTAAACGGCTATAATCTCTGCTGTTTCCTCCATCAGGCCAGGCCCATGTGATGGGAGCTGGTGTTTAGAAGGGGCTCCACAGGATGATATGCTCTTTAACTGCAATCTCCATAATCTCTCTTATTACTGCAGGCCGGGGTCCCACACACTTGCCATCTTTAAACTTCACAGCTCGTTGTCACATTTCTTCCAAAGCAGTCTGACAGCCTGTATTTTGCTTAAGAAAATATAGTCACTTTTGTTCAATTACCGAACACACCCATAACAGCAAAGATAGTCTTTCAGCCGACGTGAGCCGAGGTGTTCTGACACACGAGTGCTCTATGGTCAAGTTTACGTTTTTACACGGAGAAATGCAAAGTTCCAACACAGCAGTTCACACTGTTGTGCAGTCACGCCGACTGTCGTGCCTTTATCATTTACTATCTCACCTCCGCTGGTGCATCGAAGAGTTTTTTCACCATGAAAGGACAGATTCACAAGTTAAAAACATTAACTGCCACATTATGGAGGCAGGGTAAAAGGATATTTTAGCGTTTATCGGTACTTTCAGGAAGAACAGTGATAAAATTGCTGTTAATATTTGGAGATCTTTAGAAAAAGGTTTTTTTCGAGAAAACTTTTATTTTTTAATTTGGACAAAATAAATAAATGATTACTTCTTGACTAGGTAGTGCATGCAGACTATTTTATTTTTTAAAGGCACACTATGTAAATGTAGTACTTTAGACTAAACGGGGGGACCATCATGAAAACGTTTCAGCCCCCAGTAAAAAGCTTGTTTATGCTTCTACGTTGCAACCACGCATGTAGCTGACGTCACAGTTGGTGCTGCTCAGTAATTCAGCCATCAAATGCTCGGTGCTTGCTGCAGCATCATAGCTTGGACTGTTTTTTTATTACTTCCTTTACTCAGCTAAGACATAACAATGAAGGAAATTTAGTGCATGTTGTGCAAGTTGTAGCCAATGAATGTTAACAGTTGTAGCATTAAAAATAGGGTCAGGTCACTATGGCCAGTTTCTCAGTGATATTAATATCTAATGTGGAATATCTAATCCAATGTGGGATATTGCTCAGGCACCATGGCATGATTTTTGAGACTAGCCGTTGGAAGAATTTAGCTCAAGGCTCAACGTATTGATAAACAAGTGTTTAAGAATGACTGCATTTCCTTGATTCACCGTCTTGTGCCGACAAAGACTGTCTGTGCTGTTGTGAGTTGCCTGACCATCTCTGCTTGTATACAAATGGAGATTAAATCCACTTTCACCCTCTGAACGATTGTCAAGTGCTTTTTAAGTGTTGCACAACTGCCTCACTAGAACCTCATTCAATTACTGGTAAACTAGTATGCATTAATAGTAAAATTTAAACAACAGTCACTTTTTTTTTTTTTTACTTTTTGGCACTCATGGTTAGGGTTGGGCATCGTTTGGATTTTAACGATTCCGATTCCGATTCCGATTCCGATTCCGATTCCGATTCTCTGTTTCGATTCCTGTTCAAAACGATTCTCGATTCTGATTCTTTGATGTGTAGGTCAACAGATCGCGACTTATCTAACAGTAGAATTTTTTCATTAAAAAAACTGTGACACATTTACACAGGCAACAGGCCATTTTTATTATTACACATGCTTGCATGCACATATGCACACACAGAATTCACTTATAGCCTAAATGTTAAACAACTTACAGTTGGCAGTTGGCCTCCAAAGTACATTTTGCCCAACAAAAAATGAAATCAACAGTTTTTGTTTAGGAAGATGAGAGAAAAGGAAAGAAACAGACAGATAAACGCCGGCAAAACATAACCTCCATGGCGGAGGTAAAAATTTACCTGGGTTGCTGGGTTACGCTCATACAGACAAGGGGCCCTCCTAGCCAATGGGATGCCAGAAAGATGCTAACTGATAGCCAATGGCAGAGCAGCTCGGACGCACCACTTTCAAACTGAGATACAGAGCCGACAAGTATGTTTACCTTCGGTAAACTCTGGGAGCTGCAAGTAGCAGCGCTACTGTATTTTTGCCTTTCGTATCCTGACATTTCTTTTGTAACTAGAGGCAATATTTTCCTGTTTTGTAACCTGAAAATTTCGTATGTAGAGACGTTGGTTAGTAAAGTTACCACTGTATATGAGAAGGCAAGAGTTTCTGGATGAAGACGGACTCTGTTGAAGTCGAAGAAGCGATGGGAGCAACACAGTCAATTAAATACGGTACACTCGTTTATTTTTCTGATGCCATGCAGATGAAGGTGTTTTGCCATATTAGTCGTGCTCCCTCCTTTGGCAGTAACACGCTTCCCGCAGGTGTTTCACTGCGCCAGGTAGCCGTCATTTCCCAGACTGAAATGCAGCCAAACTCAAGAGCGGCGTCTCTTGGGATCCATGTTGTGGTGAGCGAAGTCCCGTCGGCGATGGACGTGACGTCGACACTTGCACGGAGTTGAGTACGCCGGGCGGAGTAACATCAACAAACTAGTGTAGTAAATCAAAACAAAACGAAACAAAAAATAAATTTGCGTGGATATTTAGGAACCGAAAAAAGGAATCGAAATTCAAAAATCTTCTAAACGATTCCAGAACCGGACATTAGGAACCGATTCCTACTTGGAATCCTTTTTCGGTGCCCAACCCTACTCATGGCCTTTATTTGTGTTGAAGAGAGAGCGGGCAGCAAAGGGTCGTAGCTGCAGGACTGTAGGACACGGTAATACCCGTATCTGGAAGCCATCATGCTTTAATAAATCAGCACATCTATGGGTGACTAAACCCTTTTGCACAGTACTGAATAGCAGTTTTTATCTTATATTTCTGTTTCATTAACGTTATGATGTGGATTCACTTATATATCCCATGATTTTCTTTTACTTGCATGTAATTTATTCATGTAGAAAAGGAGAACTAAGTGGTTTTGGTATTTGTCAAGTATTTGCTGTGTGAAAAATAGAATAACTAGATAAACATTTTCCCATCTTAAAATGAAAAATAACTCATATGATGTAATATTAAGGTGGATTAACAGAGAGATGTGCTCATAAAACTAACTGAAGGTTGTGTTTGAATCTTCACATGAACAACACTTAAAGGGCTTCTGGACATTTTTCATACTTGCACATAAAACACATCCAGGACCGAATGTTGATGAATGTGTGAATATGTTCATTAACAATTTCCCATGAAGAGCTGAATCCCATAATCAAATAACGCTGATCCAAATGTGTGTGACTGTGTGCTCGCATAATCACATGACTCCAGCATGTCAGCCGTCCCCGGTGGGGTTTGACAGAAATGTGTAATATGTGTGTTTGGGAGGACGTGTGAAGCCCATCAGCTTGTTTTCTCAGGGACAGTAAACTCCATCAGCCAGTGAACGTGTGAGAGGGTAAAACGCCGGACTGCACCTGAGTGCGTCAGCGCCGTCGTGTTTCCCAGGAGAACTCTGAATCCCCGTAAATCTGACATCTCTCTTCCTGGTGTTGGTCTCAGGAGGATCAGCGGGAGATTCCACCTTTCCCACATCGCTCCTTGATCCACCTGACTCCTCCTCGCCTCGCCCATAAGCCCGTCTTTGTGCACAGCGCTCAGTTTGTTTGTACACCCAGACGGCGGGGTGAGAATGTGTGACGGTCCCACAAACTGGAAAACTGGCTTCTCACATTCCCACAACGAGAGGAAACAGGCCTCCTAATACATTCATAAATAGCAGGATGTGCTTCACAGACTCGGTAATAATCTCTCAAAGAGCAATTTAAGTTGACAAATATCTGAAAAGAAACACCTCCAAATCTAAAAAGCTCCCAAATGTAGAGTAGAAAGAAAAATGTCAGGAAAAACATCAATAAGAGTCAAATGTGGACTTTTCCCTTCCCTTCCCTGATTTCTTTTTGGGTGTGATCCGGGAGAAATCCTGGATTCTGGATCACTTTCAAATTTTCGATAACATTGCGGTAAATAGGGCCGAAATTTTTGTTTCTCAATATCTCCGTTAATTATTGCCCAAAACTCAAAAAATTTGACTCAGGGATTGACAATGGAAACCTCTAAAATTTCAAATTTTTTGAAATTAAAATTTCAAAGGCTGATCTGGATCTGATCCAGAACGCAGATTTTATCTCAATCTGTAAATTGCTATATGGGGGACATGAGGGTCTTCTTTTCATGAAAAACAAAAACCCTATTGTGTTGAGTGTTATTTGTTGTGTGATTGAAAAGATAAGAAAACTCCTCATCATAGGAGCAATATTCCAACGATTGATAGCTTTTAACTTTTTTTTTTTTTTTTTTTTGCCATTTTTCCCACCAAATTGAGACAAAATTTAATGAAAAAACATGACTTTTTTGTGAAAAGTTTCCATTTTTGTTAAAGCTTGTGGTGCTTTTTTAAAAACTCTGCAATAAATGAAGAATATTATAAATGAGTTTCAAACATTTGATCATCTTTTTATTCTGCCATCACATTTTTTTTGACCTTTAAACATAATATGGCTAAATTATACTTGGAGACGTATCACTGAGTTTAGAAGAATCATTTCTGCAGCTTTGAACTTAGACGTCTGTGATTGACATGTTTCCGTGGAGCAGTACGGCTCAGTTTGGGCCTGGATGGATAAGTCCTGGTCCAGCTGTCGCTTCCACTACACCATCACACCATCACATCCGAGCGTTTTCA
The DNA here is from genome assembly GCA_018398805.1 of Hirundichthys speculiger. Lineage (NCBI taxonomy): Eukaryota > Metazoa > Chordata > Actinopteri > Beloniformes > Exocoetidae > Hirundichthys > Hirundichthys speculiger. The sequence goes on from JAGFBZ010000311.1 coordinate 180,288, forward strand.
GCGAGTAAAATCAAGGAAGAAGCACAAAGGACTTTAATCTAATGTGAAACTGTCAGTTTCAAGACGTCCAGGGCACACTGTAACGCTGTTAACATCCATGTCACCAGGAACAGACCAGTCAATGACGCCAGTGTTTCCAGCTCCACCTTGAACTGGTGCACCGCTGATGCTGGGGTCCCACGAGAAGGGCCCCAAACACCAGCATGGCTCAGTTCACAGCTTTAAATTACATAAAACAAAAATACTAGTCCCACGCTGTACCGAGCTGCTTTGTGGGAAAAAACTATTAGTTAGTTAGTTGGACTGTGAGCAGTAAAACTATTTAATTCAACTTAATTCATTTTATTTGTTTAGCGTCTGTTACAATGTCAATTGTCGCTAGGTACTTTACAGAGACCCAGAGCATGACCCTCGAGCAAATATCATTAACTAGAATTATAATATAAATCTAAATCAAGTATAATGGCAGGTAAAAAAAACTCCTACAGAGGGAGAAAAAAACCTTTAAGCCCAACAGTGGCAAGGAAAAACTCCACTTTAAGAGGAAGAAACCTTGAGCAGACCTGGATCATATGGGGGAACCTTCCTGCTGAAAAAGAAGAAAGAAAGAAAAAAAGAGGGGAGACAGGACAGAGAGAGGAGAGCACACAAATGACTGGACGTAATGACTATATAAACAGATGCAGGTAGCAGCACTGAGGTGCACTATGCAACACTATGGTGGTCTAACTTTAGATGTGGTTTGTCAAAAAGGTTATTCAGTAAATTGTGTCGTTCAACTGGAATAAATCTGGCGGTCATGTAAAAAGGCAAATACACACAATTATAACTGCAACATATTAGACTATTATAAAAAAAAAAAAGAAAATCTTGCCCTTATTAGGTCTTAAATTTGGGGAAATTCCTCTCAGATAAAAAATACATGGAATATTTCACTGCGTTAATAGGAATTTAACACAAAGTAAACCAAAGTTCAGAAAAAGTGTCTGGACAACTTTGAACAACAATAACTTGAGGCATCATTTCCTGTGTGATGTTATCAGTCTGACATTGTTGTGGAGGAATTTTGGCCCACTTGTCTTCACAGGTTACTTCAGTTCATCGAGGCTGGCAGTCGTTTGTTTGTGCACATCTCCCTGAAGGTCTCACCACAGAATTTCAGTCAGGTTGAGAGCTGCACTTTGACTGCGTGGTTGCAACACCCAGATTCTTTTCTTTTTCAGCCCCTCTGCGGTGCATTGGGGTGGGGTTGGGGTGGTGGTGGGGGGGTGGGGGTTGGGGTGGGTGGTGGGGGGGTGGGGGTGGGGGGTGGTGGTGCTTGGACTCATTGTCCTGTTGCAGCACCCAGGTTCCTCCAAGCTTTACCTGTTGCAGACAACCTCACATTCGACTCTTTAGTATCACATTCGTCAGAGGGGTTCCCCCTCAGTAACTGCAGGGTGCCCGGGACCCAAAATCCTCACCTGTGGTACAATGAAGCGCTGTACTGGTGTGAAAACAGAGCATCACTGGTGTTAAACTACATAGTTTACGGTATTTAACATCTAGAGAGCTTCTTCCTGAGCATCCGGGTCCTTGACCGCTTGCTCACCATGTGACTGGTCTGGGTTTGATTCCCACTAGCGACAGGAAGGACATCTGGAGCGCCTTGAGTAGTCCCTGGACGAGAAACGCTCTACATTAGCATGTTGTTGCCGTTGTTGTTGGTGGTAAACTGGCGTGAAATCAGTCATATGGATCTCACTGAGCCGCTGTGGCGACCCCTAACGGGAACCGCCAAAAGGGAGGTTTAAAAAGGTATGAAGCGGTTCCTCCATGAGGGTCTCAAATAAATTACATTTTGACTCTCTTCAATGCTCTTGTCATCCATTTTGCTATTTTACGCCATAAGAGTCGGTTAGATAACTCTGTCGTAGTAATAATGTTGACTCTTTAGAAGGTGTTGAGGCTCTTCCAGACCCGTCCAACAGCCCAAACCTGTTCAGCCATTTCTTTACTTCCCAGACTGATATGCTGCAGCAACAGCTTCTCTGAGATCACTGCTCATGTCTTTCCCCATTGGCACTGTGTGAACACATTTTTGTCGAGACTGACAAACCACCTCTGCTTTATACTTGCAGGCGACCAGTTGGTTCTTCACACACAGCTTCTGCATTCTGGGTTTGTCTTTGTCAAATAAGTAATAGTTGATGTAATATGTCGTGTTCAGGGCACTTGACACTGACACTGGCTAACCGGCCAAATGCTGGTAAAATTTGGCTGTGGCTAGTAACAATTTCTGTCTCACAAGCAACTTTGGCTGGTAACTTATTCTTTGATATGACACATCACAATAGTTGTACCAATTGTTTGTATTTAAAATGTAAATGCAAGAATATTGTGAAGAAGAAAAAAAAACTGACAGCAAAACTGTGGTTAGCGTACCGTACCGTACCGTACCGTCTTCTTCCGCTTATCCGAGGTCGGGTCACGGGGGCATCAGTCGGAGTAAGGAAGCCCAGACCCCCCTCTCCCCGGCCACTTCCTCCAGCTCCTCTGGGGTGATCCCGAGGCGTTCCCAGGCCAGCCGAGAGACATAGTCCCTCCAGCATGTCCTGGGTCTTCCCCGGGGTCTCCTCCCAGTGGGCCGTGCCCGGAACACCTCACCAGGGAGGCGTCCCAGGAGGCATCCTAACCAGATGCCCGAGCCACCTCATCTGGCTCCTCTCGATGCGGAGAGCAGCGGTTCTACTCTGAGCCCCTCCCGGATGACCGAGCTTCTCACCCTATCTCTAAGGGAGAGCCCGGCCACCCTGCGAAGGAAGCTCATTTCCGCCGCTTGTATCCGCCATCTTGTTCTTTCGGTCACTACCCAAAGCTCATGACCATAGGTGAGGGTGGGAACGTAGATCGACCGGTAAATGGAGAGCTTCGCCTTCCGACTCAGCTCCTTCTTTACCACAACAGACCGGCGCAGCACCCGCATCACTGCAGATGCCGCACCGATCCGTCTGTCGATCTCCCGCTCCATCCTTCCCTCACTCGTGAACAAGATCCCGAGATACTTAAACTCCTCCACTTGGGGAAGGACCTCATCCCCAACCCGGAGAGGGCACCTCCACCACTGTGGTTAGCATAAAGACTAAATGGCTAATGACTGAGGAAAAACACTAGCCACAGTGGCTGGTGAGCCAAAAAGTTAGCGTCAAGCCCTGGTCGTGTTGTTGTTCAGTTGAGGTTGTATTTAGGTTTTATGACTTGCTAAGAACCAAATATATGTTTTTACTACGTCCTATTACATAAAGCTGTTAAATGTAAGCTTTAAAGCATCACATTTTTTTTTAATTTATTTTTTTACATGATCATAAATATCATGATCTCATTGATTCCCTGAACACTGAAGCTCCTTCTCTGTTCTGCAAATGATCCAAATGATCCAGTGTAAATTTGTACTTTAGTTTTGAAAAAAATAAAAGACAAATATCAGTAAAATAGCATGGAAGAGTATCAACTGAATGATCGTTGGGTTAAAGACATTAATTACGCAATTAAATAATAAAACAGAAAAAAAAAGGAGGCAAAAGAGAAAGATGTGCACGCAGATAGGGAGAGTCTGGGAATGATCTATGACCACGAGCGCCGTCTGAACACGTTGTGAAAGTGAGGTTTTCAGACGCTGTAATTTACACAGGTTCAGATCACTTTGGCAGAATATTGGACCACCTGCACGTCAGCGCATGTGAGTTCAACTTCGGAGGGCTCAGAACCAGAACTGACGTTTTCAGCATGAGATCTGAGGCTGGTTTCAGCTCCGTGCGCTCCTCTGACAGTCTGACACCGGCGCTGTGTTTGGTGCACATGTGTGCACGTCAGCCCGGGGCCATCCTGAGGGTTTACAGCAGCTGTCAGTGCTAAGGAAGATTCATTAATATTGGAAGCTGTCATTGCTTTAATTAAGGTGGATGAAACCCTCTGCGTCTTCTCTCAGACTTTATCCTCCTCTGCTTTCCAGCATTTGTGTGTTTTTTTACTGTTTGAAAAAGAAAAGGTTTTCTGGCATGGGTTTGCCGTAAGGCACAGCTTAAGGTGGAAAAAATTAATCCACAAATAAACAGATCCAGCTAAGGGTTCTTGGGTAGATTTGAAAGAAGGATGATGTATCACATGAATATCTGCCAAATACTTAAGTGATATGAACAAGCTTTATACTGTTTAACATTGTTCCTGTTATACACAAATGATGTCCCGTAGAAGACGTGGATAAAGTGTTTTCATCTGAGCGCTAATGTGCATTAACTTATAATGATAAAAGTTGTATATTCAGAAAAAAACAACTCCAAAACAAAACAAAATAAAAACAGTATGCTATTAATGACCTAAGACAGGTAAAAAATACAATAAAAAAATGAAGAAGTTGGAGATGTAAACAGACTCCATGATACAGTGCTCTGAGAAAGAGAGAAGAAAGAGGCCTGAAGCTGAAGACCAGGCTCCACCAATATACACTGGTACCTCTATTTACAAAATGAATTGGTTCTGGAAGTAGTTTCGTAACCTGAAAATTTCTTAAGTAGAGACGCGTTTTCCATGTAAATGTCCTAATCTGTTCCAAGCCCCCCAAAATTCGAACATAAATTTTTTTTATAAATCATAAAAATGCATCAAAACATGTAACAAATAGATGTTACCATTAGATTACTGCACAATAAACATAAAAAGAGAGTTGTACATAATAGAAAACAAAGAATAAAGTAAAGAATATAAATTATGTTCATTTACCTTTTAACTGCTATCGTCGTCACCTTTTCTCTCTCAGCAGTGGTATTTGCCTGACGTTTTGTAAAGAACTGATCCAAGGACGTTTGCTTTTGTCAGCTTTTAACAATCCTTCGAAAATGTCCAAGGCAAACATCATCATAATGAGCGATAGCCCGACTAGTGAAGACTTTTTCTGGGTGATTCTTTTCAATGAATTTCGAAACTTCATGGATTTTTCCTAAAATGTCAAATGGATGCCAGGAAGATGCCAGGCGATAGCCAGGAAGATGCTAGCTGATAGCCATGAAGATGCTAGCTGATAGCCAGGAAGATGCTAGCTGAGCATCTTCCTGGCTACAGAGCAGCTACAGAGCAGCTACAAGCATGTTTACGTTCGGTAAACTCTGGGAGCGGTGAGTAGCAGTGCGTACTGTATTTTTGCCTTTCGTATCCTGAAATTTCTTTTGTAACAAGAGGTAATATTTTCCCGTTGAGACGTGTTGTAACCTGAAAATTCTGTATGTAGAGACGTTAGTAAGTAGAGGTACCACTGTCACAGTTAGAGACAAATATCAGTGATATTTATACGAAACACAGACAAATGCCTTCTTATATAATTAGCCTAATTAAACGTACTAAAACATTTTCCGAATTTGACATGGTAAATGAACCGCAGTCATATAGCACTTTCCAGCCACCATCATGGTGCCCCCAAAGCCCTTTACATTTAACGTGGCCATTTACTTTCACATTCATACACCAGTGGGCAGTTGCTGCCATGCAAGGCGCTGCCAGGCCCACTGGGGGCAAGTTAGGGTTCAGTGTCTTGCTCAAGGACACTTTGACATGTGGACAGTTGGAGCTGGGATCAAACCGCCAACCTTACAGGTGACTGAAAGACCCGCTCTACCAACTGAGCTATAGCCCCACGGACACAGGTGGGAACTTTGGTAGAATATCTATGAATCTGAAAAGTGCCTTCTAAAATCTCCCAAAATGCAAAGTACTATTTACAGAAAGTAAGATTGGAATCGTTTATTATTTTTGTATTTATACAGGTCAGTCTCATCTTCAAGAGAGACCTGTTTTACACAATAAAAACACTACAATCTAAAAACTGAAATGAAAAAGGTTAAATGACAGCAAAGTTTAAAACTATGAATTTTATTGATGAATTTACAAGACCAACTCCTGTAAAATATGAATAAAATAGGATGCAATGATTGTCAAATAAATCAACTCATATATTATTCAGTATCAAGAGATAAATGTGGTCATTTTGAAATGACAAATCATTTATTCATTTGTCCAGCATTTGCAAGCTGCCTGTCAGCCATATAATGTGTAATTGATGCTTTCAGTTCAATAAATTCAAACAAAGTCATTGGAACACCCACAAGATGTCACCAAAATCACTTTGTCCCTTTAAAATCTTTCAGAAAATGATGTAAATGTATTGTAAGATGAATATCGATATATATCGTATCGTGAGCCGAATATCGTGTATCGTATCGTATCGTATCGTGAGATTATTGTTAGGGATGCACCGAAATGAAAATTTGTGGCCGAAGCCGAATAAAATTTAAACGGTTGGCCGAAGGCCAAATACCGAATAATGAATGCAGTTTTCACAATTTTTTGATATTGCATAAATAGCCTAGAATAAATTTTTATACATGTTTTTCAAATAAAGTACATTTTATTGAATATTGACATTATTTTAATATTCCAGTAGCCTTTCTTTTAGTTTTTCATTTAGGCCTTCAAACAAAATGTGCATTCCAAAAAAAATAAAAAAGTGCATTAAAGTGGATAAAACCACAACAAATGAATTATTGTCCTTTTGGCAAAAGTCTGCTTAGCCACAGAAGATAGGCTAATAATGTAAACAGAACACAGGTAGCCTACACAACAGGCTAATAATGTAAACAGAATACAGGTAGCCTACACAACAGGCTAATAATGTAAACAGAGGCCCCACTAAATCTCAATAAGTGTGTGCTTGTAAACTCAAACACTTATACAGGTACACAACATATCCCAGGCCAGAACAGATTTGTCAATAACAGTACTTCAGCTTCAGAATAAAAAGAAGGAAACTAACTATGACATCTAAGACAAATTAAAATTGTTTTATACAGACAAAAACATCAACAACTGTGCCTGTATGTCAAGCCCCCCAAAAAAGGTGGAGAGGAGCTCGAGTTGTCTCGCGCGGGGGGCGGGGTGTTTGTGGCTGTGCACTGTGCCCGACAGAGAGAGAGAAAGAGAGAGAGAAGCGTGGCTCGCGAGGCAGACAGCAGCCATAAGCAGCCAAGTGGTGGCTTCAAACCTAGCTGTTTGAGTGCCAGTGAGTCGCTAAATCACCAGAAAAAGTCACTAGATTTGTCGCTAGTCGCTTTTTACAAATTAAGTCGCTAGGGGGGTCTGGAAAACCGCTAGATATAGCGACAAAGTCCCTAAGTTGGCAACACTGCGGCCACGGTTGGGGTGGGCGTTCTCGTGCTGTGACCAGCTCTCCTTTCAGCTGCTGCAGCTGCAGCCGCAGCCGTCTCTCTCTCGTACTCGGCATGCTTTTCTGGGTGTTTCGCTTTTAAATGATGAATTAAAGCTGTAGTGCTGAAGGTCTTTGCTGAGGCACCTCCTCGAGACAGTTTGGCTGAACATTCGTTGCAAACTGCAATTCTTTTGTCACTTTCCGACACTTTAAAATATCTCCACACTGCTGACATTTTCCGAAGGCACCGGGTTACAACGTCAATTGCGTCATTGCGTCACACGCCACTATTCGGCCTTGCTTTTAACTCATTCCACCGAACGCCGAATGTGGCTTTTTTTGCCATATTCGGCCGAATATATTCGGTTACCGATTATTCGGTGCATCCCTAATTATTGTATCACTACAGTTCTAGTTTGAACCTCTGCCCCCAGCTTTACTTCAGAGAATCAGCCCTCTGGCTTTTTTTTTCTTTAAATACCCAATCAAATCGATGTGCTGCTGCCAATTAACCTGATTAGTTGCAAAATATTTATCCTGGTATTTCTGGTTTCTTGCTTTTGATCTCATGTCCCGACTTTTTTGAGATGTGCTTCCATCAAATTCAAAATAAGGTTGTTGTTTTTTTTATGGCAAAATTAGTCACTATATATTTGATGTTTTCTATGTTTTATTAGGAATAAAATAGGGATTTATGACATTTTACAAAGTGTCCACCTTTGTTGGAACTGCGGTTGTTTTTATTCTTAAATATATCCTGAGTTTAACATCAAAAATGCATTTTTTAAAAGTTGAGATAAATAAACATCTCTAGGAATAATTCAGAGCTGAGTAGGGGAATCGCCAGTAGATTAGTACGAGATTTGAAATGAATAAAGAGTCTCCCAGAGAGGCTGAGCCCCTCAGAGGTAAATGTGTGTGGGGGGCTCAGGCTGTACGTACGTACGGGGAGATTCGGCACTCTGAGAAAGGCGGTTTGTGTAAATGGTTCAACAACTTAAGAACAACGTTTCACAATGGGGGATTTGGGGATTTAAGCATCGTACTGTACATAATATCATTAAGAGATTCACAGAGTCCATGGAAATCACCGTACACAAGGGACACAGTGAAAAACAAATATTTACCGGTCTTCCAGACTGAAGTGGTATTGCATTAAAAAACAATTTCATCATGGAAATCACCACATAACACTTGTGAAAATCATTATCAGCGTGCACCAGCTGTCACAAAGCTGCCATACAAAGGAAACCACACATAAACAAGATCCAGAAATGATCTTAATGCAAACTCAGGCACTGATTCGTAACAACATGAAACTTTCTTTTGAAACAGCGTAGTATGTATACCCCGCATGTCATTTAACCTGAGAAAAAGTTTTAACTGTGAAAAAGACAAAGTAAAAACTTGACAGACGTATAAATGTGGTTGAAGTGGTTCTGCAACACGATCTGAAATCACATGCTGCAGGTACACTATATCACCAAAAGTATTCGCTCACTCATCCAAATGATCAGAATCAAGAGATCCAGTCACTTCCATGACCACATGACCACAAAGCAAGGTCCATGAAGACATGGATGGAAGAGTCTGGTGTGGATGAACTTGACTGGCCCGCAGAGTCCTGACCTCAACCTGATAGAAGACCTTTGGGATGAATTAGAGCAGAACCAGAACCAGACCTTCTGGTCCAACATCAGTGTTTGACCTCACAAATGTTCTTCTGGAAGAATGGTCAAAAATCCCCATAAACACACTCCTAAACCTGGTGGACAGCCTTCCTAGAAGAGTTGAAGCTGTTCTAGCAGCAAAAGGTGGAGTCCATACCTGTCAAGTTTTGGATTTGAAAATTAGGGAAATTTTCTGCTGCTAAAATCACAGCTACACTACTTCCAGAATTTCAGCCAGCTCTTTTGTGTCCTGTGTGCCATTATTGGACAAACTGATCAATCCAGGTGTGTCTGACCATTGCTGTGAGGTCACACACACCTGGATTAATCAGTTTGTCCATTAATGGCACACAGGAAACAAAGCAGCTGGCTGAAGTTCAGGAAGTAGTGCAGCTGTGCATAAAACCACATTGACATAATGTGAACATTCATTATAGCCTAAATGAAAACACAAAAGAGGTATATATGAAGAGTATTTATTTGAAGGGATTTGCATATTTTTTGTTCATTTAACGTTGCTTGTATTTACATTTATGTTTGATTTTCATTCCACACATTGTTTTCATTTCATATTGCTCTTCTTTTACAGTTTTTCATCTCATTTCACGTGACTTTTCTTTACCCTTTTAATGACTTGTTGTACTCATTTGTTGCTGACTTAACATTCTTTGACTGTTTTGGAAGGAGTGTATTTGTGGACTGGTCCAGAGTAGTTTATTTACATGAGAGAAGAGCGCAAACAGTTCTGTTGTCTAACGACATCCTATTCTCTGTAACAATCTTTTTTTCTTCGTGCGGTGTATGGTGGAGCCATGTCATATTGATTAGGAATGGGATGAACTAAAGCTCATATGTGAGTCAAGGCAGGTGAGTGAATACTTTTGGAAATATCGTGTATTACAACGCCATGGCACTGGAGTAAAATCAGCTGTGGAACTGGCCTGCCTTCACCCATCTCCTATTAAAAACATTTGCAGCATTAAAAAAAAAAAATCAATTTGAGAAACTGTTACACATCAGCCTCTACTCCTCTGATTCTTTTTAAAAAAAGTCTTTCTCTGAACCCTCGGACCAGTTTTTGGATGCCGGCATAGCAGCCGTGAAGATGAATATACTAAAACCAAAACTAAAGGTCAATGAAGAACAGATACAAGTTCAAACCATGAACACATAGGGAAACATTTATAAAGACTTTCCAATGTTAACATTTAAACACCATAACAGAACCCGGCGTTTTAACAGAACCCGGCGTTTCACTCACTTGGGCACCAGACTTGGCATGCTCGTCTGCTGCTCGGCCTGATGGTCCTCTCTGCTGTCCATCACCTGGGACATGTAAGTTCCCTGGTTTGTGTACAGTGTGACCTGGCAGACACTGACGACGACTGTCTGATGTTCCTGGTGTGACGGACTGCTTCCTTTGAAGCCACTGTTGGATGCAGACGCGGGGCAATCAGAGGATATGGCTACGGGTCGCTGACGGGCGCTGACCCTTCTTCACACAACACTGAGAGTCACTCAACGGGGGGGAGACACACCGAATCTGCTGAACTTTGATCTCGCGTCGCAGATACTTCAACGTGTGCGTGCGCACACACCGCAGAGGCGTCAGATGCGGGGATTCGGAGTCGCACCTTTGCTACGGAAACGAACCTGACGGAGCGGTGCTGCCGGTCCGAAGAAAGCCGTTTCATTTCAGGGTTGGCTGTGGGACTAATTTGAGGAGCGTAGTTACGGTTGTCAGGATGAAACGGCATGTTTGAAGCTCATCTCCCTGCAGTGTTTATGTTGGAAATGGCTGATTCCTCTGCCTCTGGCACATCACGGCTAGACAGGGATAAATGTCAATAACTGTCACCCACAGAGACGTGCCAGAAACAGGGCCCATCTGCTTTTTTTTTTTCCCCCTACCATGTAATTAGCACTAAAACAAAATGCTTTGTGTTGAAATGAAGAGACAGGGACCCCTGCCAAGCAAACACGGCACCGCTCGCCTAGAGAAAACATCAGCTGGTGGCGTGATGGAACACAACCGGCCTCTTCTACGACGTGAGCGAATGATGCAGGTCTGGGAGACAAAGACATTATCACAGGCAAATTAAAAGTGTTTGTACTCTGCCATCCGGTCTCTTGGTGTTTGTGCGGGTCAGAGGCAGTGAGGGAACACACCTTAAAATCCACCTGTTCCCCCCAGGGCGCGAAATCAAACAAGCTGGAAACGAGAAGAAGCCTGCAATCCAGACTGGTAACAGATATATGCCATTATTAAAGGCACTTCATATTCTCCTCCACAAAACAACTGCTCCATTGTGCTTGTTGCTCGCTTGCACGTCTCAGTGGTTTTTACAAATGGAAATCATGAAAATGGCTCTAACTGCTTTTTTTTTTTTAATAAATTCCCTGCAAACAGAACATCTGTCAGATCCTCCTCAGCGGGATAACATTTCTCTTCACATGCAGATGTTTGGTGGGAAACACTCTTTTTCTTTTTCCTTCCTTTTTTTGTCATAACTTTTCTTTTTGAATCAAAAAAGAGTCATTTTTTTTTTTTACCACCGTTGAGCATCGACAGGTTACTGCTGTACTGATGCTTTAACCAGGAACAAGCTGTCAATTGCTACAAACAGAACTTTAAAAAGAATTTTACAATTGATGCCAAATGAAACGATTTGTTGCAGCATTACTTCATTTGACTTGCGTGTAAAGTTTGCAAAAGCGAGTCAAGACGTGATTCTAAAAGCGCAGGCGCACAAAACAGCAGCGTGTAAGTTAGATGGAAGATGGAGGCGCATTTCTGTCTCCATTTGGAAACACAGCCATTGGTTTGACTTTGATGGGATGACAGGAAAATACAAATAGATAAAGTCGAGGCTCCTCGCAGGACTACGTCTCTACAACTGCTGATATGTGGACTGCTAACCGTAGATAAAACCGTATATACAAAAACTGCACATGGATATGCTTCATTTAGAGACAGTGAGTTTAAGGATTAATGGCTGCAGGTAGAACTGTGCATTTTTAAGTCCTATTTCCGCTGGACCGGTCGGGTCTCACCTGTAGAGGGAGCCAGTCTCACCATGATAACTGCAGCCCTGTTCTCATAATAATGATTATTATTACAAGTTACCTGATTGTCGCAGGTTATGCTAATCCTATACCAGGGGTAGGCAACCCCGGTCCTCGAGTGCCGCTGTCCTGCAGGTTTTGCATGTTTCTCTGCTTTAAAGGTGGGGTAGGTGTTCCAGCAATCCAACTCAAGTGGGATTTTGAAAATATACACTCCCTCCCTCCTCCCAAAGGCTCCGCCTCCTCCTCTTCAGCTCACCCCTTGAAACCACGCCTTTACACGATTGACGTCTACATGAACGACAGGGAGGGAGGGAGGGGTGGGTGGGAGTGCATTGATATTTGATGGACGTATTATGCAGCCAATCAAAATAGTGATTGGTCAGAGTTTTTCTCTGATTATACCCTCTAGACTGGACCAAAACGTTTAGTTTTTTTTTTGTAAACATTTTATTTCAGTGGGTGCAATGGGAATGTGAAAAGGTTTTCAGGCAATATTGTAAAAAGTGTTGCAAAAAAACAACACCTACCCCACCTTTAACACACCTGATCCTAATTAATAGCCATCATCATCTTGTCATCAAGATCAGCACATGTCTGTTATTGACACGGTCACTTGTATCAGGGTGTGAAGAAGGAGGGAAACATGTAAAACCTGCAGGACAGCAACACTCGAGGACTGGGGTTGCCTACCCCTGCCCTTTACAAACGGATAAGGGGCACCTTTTGTAAAGTTGGTCATGCTGAAAATAACGGCAACATTTTGTCACATTTAGCTTCAAATCATGTTTTAAAAAGTGCTGTGAATTCTTGAAAGTCACTTTTTAGCACACTTAACAATATTTATTGACTTTAAAATGTTATTAAATAATTAAATAAAAATATAAATGTTAATTCTAAATGTTTAATCTAAAAGTTAAATCTAAATCTAAAAGTTAAATCTAAATGTTATGCCTAAATGTTAAATCAAAATTTAAATGTTAAATCGAAATCTAAAAGTTAAAATCTAAATGTAAATGTTAGATCTAAATCTAAATGTTAAATCTAAATGTTAAATGTAAAATCTAAATGATACATTTAAATGTTAAATCGAAATCTAAATGTTCTGGGTGAAACAAAATATTCAGCTAATATGCAAAATCAAGATGCCGGCAATGAAGTCAAAGTCTGTTTATAGTGTCAAAAAATGAATAAACATTAATCTTTTCTGGAGAAATTTACTCTAAGACATAGATTAAAGTGATAATAACAACCCCAAAATAACTATAAAACTATATTTTACGAGTTCCTTGAGTTTTTGCTGTGACTTTTTTGTGGGACTTATAACCTGTAGCTACTACAGTCAGCCACAAGGGGCGCACTTTGAGTTAAATACTCGGTGCAGTCTGCTGTTGGTGATACATGCCGTGCTAACATGGCAGAGTCAGCGGTAGCCCCAAAATGGTAGGCCATTCGCGCATTTTCGGCAAACACCACAGGACCAGGACGACCACAGGACCAGGACCAGGAAAACCACAGGACCAGGACCAGGACAACCACAGGACCAGGACCAGGACAACCACAGGACCAGGACAACCACAGGGCCAGGACCAGGACAACCACAGGACCAGGACCAGGACAACCACAGGACCAGGATGACCACAGGACCAGGACAACCACAGTAGCAGGACTAGCACAGGACCAGTACCAGGACAACCACAGGACCAGGACCAGGACAACCACAGGACCAGGACCTGCAAAGGACCAGGACCAGGACCAGGACAACCACAGGACCAGGACCAGCACAGGACCACGACCAGGACAACCACAGGACCAGGACGACCACAGGACCAGGACCAAGACCACCACAGGACCAGGACCAGGAAAACCACAGGACCAGGGCAACCACAGGACCAGGACCAGGACAACCACAGGACCAGGACCAGCACAGGACCAGGACCACCACAGGACCAGGACCAGGACAACCACAGGACCAGGACCAGGAAAACCACAGGATCAGGGCAACCACAGGACCAGGACCAGCACAGGACCAGTACCAGGACCACCACAGGACCAGGACCAGGACAACCACAGGACCAGGACCAGCACAGGACCAGGACCACCACAGGACCAGGACAACCACAGGACCAGGACAACCACAGGACCCGGACAACCACAGTAGCAACAGTAGCAGGACCAGCACAGGACCGGACAACCACAGGACCAGGACCACCACAGGACCAGGACCAGGACCAGGACCACCACAGGACCAGAACGACCACAGGACCAGGACAACCACAGAACCAGGACAACCACAGGACCAGAACGACCACAGGACCAGGACGACCACAGGACCAGGACCAGCACAGGACCAGGACCAGGACCACCACAGGACCAGGACCAGGACCAGGACCACCACAGGACCAGAACGACCACAGGACCAGGACACACAGACCAGGACCAGGACAGGACCAGGACCAGGACCACCACAGGACCAGGACCAGACCAGGACCACCACAGACCAGAACGACCAACAGGACCAGGACAACCACAGGACCAGGACAACCACAGGACCAGGACAACCACAGGACCAGGACGACCACAGGACCAGGACCAGCACAGGACCAGGACCAGGACCACCACAGGACCAGGACCAGGACCAGGACCACCACAGGACCAGAACGACCACAGGACCAGGACAACCACAGGACCAGGACCACCACAGGACCAGGACCACCACAGGACCAGGACCACCACAGGACCAGAACCACCACAGGCCACCTCAGTAAGTGTGTTTTCCAGTCACATAGCATTTAGATTTAACATTTAGATTCAGATTTAATTCTTAGATTTAGATTTAACTTTTTGATTTAGATTGCATTAAATATGCTAAGAAGTGACTTTCAAAAATTCACACCTCCTTTTAAAACATGATTTGAAGCTAAATGTGACAAAATGTTGCTGTTATTTTCAGCATGACCAACTTTACAAACGGCGCCCCATAAACAGAGTTTAAACTGTGTTTTCACAAGCGTTAATGCATCTTTGAATTTCCAGGAGATAGTTTATCAATTTTATGTGATGGAGAGTAAGTTAATGAGTACTATAACAAGAAATGGAATAAAGAAGAAGAATATTATTTTAAAAACAGCGACAGGAAATTAGAAATATGGTTATTGGGAGTAACCAGTTCAGCGCTGCTCAGGTATTGGCAAAGCTCCAAATGAAATAGTTTTCTGAACATACAGCTGCTGCCAGCGGTTTTACTGGTCTTACGAGAAAATAGTTGTTGTCCTAATTTAAAACTGTTGTTGCGCTCTGAGCAGCAATGCCGATAGCAACCTTTCATCTTCGGCTGCTTCACCCAAGTTACCGCCATATTGCCACCAAGATTGAACTTTTCGTCCTTTTCGTCGTTACTCTTCCACACCGGACCACTGACTGTGTTTGACTGAAACGTGTCACATTTTGGTGCATTGCATTAACAGCACGGTGATCGCTGAGGCCCTGAAGTGTCCAGCAATCCACGTCAAATTTTCTGACTGATGAATGTACCATCAGGATACTTGAGGTGTACTGCACAACGGCAGAATCAACACCCTTATTCCCTCAAACCACTGACTGCAAGACCACAAGTATGCTATTTGGAACATAGTCATTCTCTTACCTGTTATTAGGAATCCATTTCTACTCTGCTGCCTAATTCAGTCTGGTATTACCTCCAGTATAACTCATTTCTGTGGGGTGTGTGTGTGGTGTGTGGTGGGTGTGTGGGGGGGGGGGGGGGGGGGGGGAGTCATTATTGAGCAACACAGATGCATCATCATTCAAACATACAGTGCCTTGCGAAAGTATTCGACCCCCTTGAAACTTTTCAACCTTTTGCCACATTTCAGGCTTCACGCATAAAGATATAAAATTTCAATTTTTTGTCAAGAATCAACAACAAGTGAGACACAATCGTAAAGTGTAACAACATTTATTGGATATTTAAAACTTTTTTAAGAAATAAAAAACTGAAAAAAGGGACGTGCAATATTATTCGCCCCCTTGCGTTAATACTCTGCAGCGCCACCTTCTCCTGCAGTTCCAGCTCCAGTCTCTTGGGGTTTGTCTCTATCAGTTTAACACATCCAGAGACTAAATTCTGGTCCATTCTTCCTGTAAAACAGCTGGAGCTCAGTGAGGTTGGATGGAGAGCGTTTGTGAACAGCAGTCTTCAGCTCTTTCCACAGATTCTGGACTGGATTCAGGTCTGGACTTTGACTTGGCCGTTCTAACACCTGGATACGTTTATTTGTGAACCGTTCCATTGTAGATTTGTCTTCATGTTTTGGATCATTGTCCTGTTGGAAGATAAATCTCCGTCCCAGTCTCAGGTCTTCTGCAGACTCCAACAGGTTTTCTCCCAGAATGCTCCTGTGTTTGGCTCCATCTTCCCATCAGTTTTAACCATCTTCCCTGTCCCTGCTGAAGAAAAGCAGGCCCAGACCATGATGCTGCCACCACCATGTTTGACAGTGGGGATGGTGTGTTCAGGGTGATGAGCTGTGCTGCTTTTACTCCAAACATATCATTTTGCATTGTGGCCAAAAAGTTTGATTTTGGTTTCATCTGACCAGAGCACCTTCTTCCACATGTTTGGTGTGTCTCCAGGTGGCTTGTGACAAACTTTAAACTAGACTTTTTATGGATATCTTTGAGAAATGTCTTTTTTCTTGCCACTCTTCCATAAAGGCCAGATTTGTCCAGTGTAGGACTGATTGTTGTCCTCTGGACAGACTCTCCCACCTCAGCTGTAGATCAGTTCATCCAGAGTGATCATGGGCCTCTTGGCTGCATCTCTGATCAGTCTTCTCCTTGTTCCAGATGAAAGTTTAGAGGGACGGGCAGGTCTTGGTAGATCTTCAGTGGTCTGATACTCCTTCCATTTCAGTCTGATTGCTTGCTCAGAGCTCCTTGAGATGTTTAAAGCTTGGGAAATCTTTTTGTATCCACATCCAGCTTTAAACTTCTCCACAACAGGATCTGGGACCTGCCTGGTGTGTTCCTTGGTCTTCATGATGCTCTCTGAGCTTTAACCAGAACCCTGAGACGATCACAGAGCAGGTGCATTTATACGGAGACTTGATTACACACAGGTGGATTCTATTGATCATCATCAGTCATTGAAAACATGGCAGCGGTTGCAAACATGTTTTCTGGTATGAGGAGGGTATTCTTGATTTTCCTTACAGAGAAATCGGTTTTCTGATTATGCCGACATCACTTGAACATAACATTCACTGCCGGTCATTTAAGACAGTGATTCTCAACCCTGGTCCTCGAGGCACCCTATCCAGCAGGTTTTAGAGGTTTCCCCTTCTTCTTCACACCGTGATACAAGTGGCTGTGTCATCAACAGACTTGTTCAGACTTTGAGAACAACCTGATAATGACCATTAATTAAAATCAGGTGTGTTGAAGCTGGGAAACCTCTAAAACCTGCTGGATAGGGGGTCACGAGGACCAGGGTTGAGAATCACTGATTTAAGGCTATCCTGCCGTGTAACCCCCCCCCCCCCCCAAAAAAAAAAAAAGATAAATAAATAAATATATATATATATATATATATATATATATATATATATATATATATATAAGGGGTGCAGCGGTACAGGTGGCTCATGGTACAGTCCGTACTGCGGTTTTTGTGTCACGGTTTCGGTACGGATTCGGTACAGTTTCAGACCACCTGCTACCCTAATCAAGCGATCGCAAGATCCCGAGTTTGTGGAAAGCGCAACTCGCAAGTCGGCGCGTAAAAGAGCACGTCTCTCTGAGATCTCTGTGTTTGGTGTCAAGCTGGAAAAGGTTGGATATTATTTATTTATTAATTTATTTCCGATATGTCTGAAACTGTTGGTGGTCGAGGAGGGACAGGAACATTAATTGTTCGTGATCTTTAAATGCGCATCCAATGATTCATTCTGCGCCAAGACGCACAACTGGTAACTGCTGGATCTTACTCAGGTAAGATCCGGGTTTAGGGAGGTGGAAGATTGCGTTCTGTTAACTGTTTTCACTCCCTCGCCGGTATTCAACAGCAAAACCAAAATGTTCCCACACCGGTGATTAAAAAGATTTTTCCGATTTCTCCGCTACCGCTGGCCATGGCTGCTTGTTTTTTTTTGTTTTTTCTGCGTCTATGAGCTGCAGCCAACTTGCCAAAGTGTGATTGGCTGGTCACTGTGAGTGAGTGGAGGCGAGTGCACATTGACATGCAGTGGCGAGCCTGTTGCCTAAAAGGCACGTACGCTCACATGCATAAAAGCCTGTGTTGTCCCGTGTCCCGTGCAGGTCGTACCAAACCGTACCGAGTACCGTTGCATCCCTAATCATTACTGCACATGCTTTAGATTATATCCCAATATAGATTTGAAGCCACATCATCCAGCCCTACATCGGATCATTCAGAGATCCTCACTGAACGTCTGGAGTCAGTTTGCTGCTCTGAAAGTAAAGGGGCCGAATAATATTGCACGCCCCACTTTTCAGTTTTTTATTCATTAAAAAAGTTCAAAATACCCAATAAATTTCATTCCACATCATGATTGTGTCCCACTTGTTGTTGATTCTTGACAAAAAATTACAATTTTTTTATCTGTATGTTTGAAGCCTGAAATGTGGCAAAAAGTTGAAAAGTTCAAGGGGGCCGAATACTTTGGCAAAGCACTGTACTTGTTTCATCACGGCTCCCTAACGAGAATGTCCCTGTCACAGTGCACAGCAAGATCATTCTGGACAAGAGGTCCTGGTCTTGCCCACAGTCCTGATTTGCTAATAGTCGGTGCTAATCGGGCTCAGCCAAGAAAAACATGCCATGTCTCTTGTCATGGAGCCAGACTCAGTCAAATGTCTGGAGAGTAATGAGCTAATAGGCCTCACCGTATGACCGAGGCTGTGATTAAACAGCTAGAAGATGCAGATGCTTAACAGTGAAGCTTTCAAAATGTTTGACTTTTTTTTCCTTGTTCATGTTACACAGTAATCAGTGTAATCTGTGGAGATCACAAAGGTTCCAACCTCCTTCGTTTACAGGATCATAATTAGACATCCAGTCAGTCAGAACTGCGGATGAGAAACAGTGGCAGGATTGTTTAGCAACAACACCACGAGGAATTTAAACCTCTTTATAGAAACAAATCACAGAAAACCCAATTAAATAAAACAAATACGACGATGGCATCTGATTATTATGATTACAGACGACTACAAATTATATTTAAAAATGAGGCTTATGTTAGTGCGTGCGTTTTATGAGCAACCACACAATTTGCATCTGACTTCAGTGGAAGAAAGCTGTTAAGAAACTGAGAAAGCTGTTTCACAAACAATGCAGAACACTGACACCAGTTTAAAGTACGAAAGCTCCAGTAAAGTCCAACACTGAAGAATGGGCAACATCCTAATGGGGATGACAAAAAAAAAAAAAGCACCTCAAGCATTTTCTTTTATTGCTAATTTTCACGTCAGTTCAGTTATGTCTTTGTGTTGATATTTTGTGGGTCGGAGAGAGAAGTGGGAGCCTTTATAGCCCACTAATTTGTTAATAGAGAATGACTCGATGATCTCTGAGAGAGAAAACTGTCAAGACAGCAGGCTGCCTGTAATCCAGCTGTCGCACTGAGATCAGGAGGGCGATGAGGAGTGGGAGACGTGTAACACGTAATAAGGCTACGTCCACACGAGTCCATTTTAAAAGACAGTTTTCAAAGCAAAACTAATCTGCATCTCAGCATCTCAGCTCAGTGATAGGATAGATTTCCATCCATCCATGCCCGTTGTTGCAGATGGATCATACAACGTCATTCCTCCTGCACATGTAGACAGTTGCTTTTGAAAATAATTCAGTCCAGTCTTTGACTGTGTAACATGCAGTTGGAATTTGGCCCATGGTGGTGGCACAACAGCATTGAAAAGACACCTGGATGCTTTAACTACAGCTAATAACATCCTCAGTTCAATACAATCTATTTTTTAGTCAGCAGATGTGATAGTATGAATGAACAGCCAGCGCACTTTGCAAACGTCTTGTTGACAGTCACAGTAAACACTCAACAACATTGGCATACACGTCTTGTAACTGAACATGTACAGGGTAACTACCATATTGGCTCGAATATAGGACGACTCTAATTAAAGTATGGTACCAAACTTAAGGTAAGGTATGTGTCAGGTTTCAATGTTATTTAAGATCAAGGTATAGTACTATTAAATAAGCTGTATTCTCTTGAAATCTATGGGTGAATTCCAATTCCTCCCTTAACTAGTCAGGTCTCTTATGTTTGAATTTACAATTTCGTGGGATTTGTTTGGGGATAAGAAAACTATACATTTTTGAAAACTAGATAGCATAAGCAATCAGAAAACCAATGTTTCCATTTGCACAGGTATCCACATAGCCGCCATCTTGGATTTTTCAAAATGGCTGCCGGAAAATGCATATTTGTCCATATCTCTGCTTCTAAATAAGATAGAGCTTTGAACTCAACACCTATATCTACATTTTTAGGGGCAAGGAATGCAACGAAACCAAAATAAAGTGACTACCTCTGACCCAAATAACAATTTGCTGTATAGACTTACTTTTATTGTGAGCACAAAGATGATTTCCACAGAACTCAATGCCAAATGAAGCTATAGTCATTTTGCATTAAAAGAACTATTAAAACAGGTTTACATTTCAGAGACAGAGAGGTACAAAAGCATGTTAGTAGGCCACATGTAGTGTGCATGTGGTTTCTCAGTCTGGATAACTTCTACACAATGTCCTCATCGTCATCATCCTCATCCTCATCCTCATCATCACTTAAATGTGCATTGTTCTGGGAGTCCTCATCATTCTGGCACTGGCTGCCACATTGACAGAGATCTGTGCAGGTCAAGTTCTTCGTTCTGCAGGAGCATCTCGCAGAAGAACAGTCTGCTTTGCACTGGCATCTGACCATCTCCACGATGGCTTCTGGAGCTGGGAGAACATCTGTGGTAGTAGGTTTCAGCCGGCCATCTGCGTCTTTGAAGTACCCATTCTCCAGGGGATCCAACTGTGCATCCTGGTGTGGGATGGCTGCCTGTCCCCACACCCGTGCCTGGATGTGGACTCTCAGGATGTGTTGCTTCAAAGCCCCGATTGTTGGGGGTAGCTTGTCACTCTCCGCCATATGTTTGGTAAACAGGTGCCAACGCATTTCTGGGATCGTCTTGATGGTGATGCCCTTGGGTGCGTATGCTGCACATACGAATCCTGCCAGTGTTGACATGCCAATGCCCAGCAGCGATTCTTCATGGCCACGCCAGAGCTTTCATGTCTCTCCAAGAATTTCAAGAGTCAACTGAACATGGACACAGACAGAAGTGCAGAGCACCATGAGCTTCGGCCAAGTGCAGTCAAGAGAGCACATCGTGCTGTTGACAAGATCAAGGCAGTCATACTCAGTCACGGAAACCCATTTACAGCTGAGGGTAACAAACTGTACAACATCATCACCCATGCCTACATTCCTGATGAGTATGTTCCACAGATCCTGAATGCTGACATTACTGGTCAGAAGCTCTATGAAGACTATGTGGCAGAGAGAATCAATGGAGAGGTCAGCATCTGGGCCCCAGTGAAGAAAGAGAACAACAAGATGTTCATCTCTGGAAGCAAGAAGACAACAGTGAAACTCAGAGACAAGACTGTTGATCTGAAGGAGACAAAAGACCTGTACGGGAGGCTGATGGTTCTAGCCCGTTCAAACAGAGACATCAATCAGAAAGATGCGATCGGGAACTATGAATTCACACTGACGCCAAGGGCATTGTTTGCACCTGATGGTACAGCACTGCCGTGTAAAGACAGGTCCACATTAATCCATCTCCTCATCAAGCTGGCAAAGGACGAGGAGTCCCAAGCTACATGTATGGACCACCAAGATGCGATGGAAACAGGAACCAGCAACTCTCCAAGTCGGAAGATAGCCCTGGTGGATGGCATGGTACTTGTGCAGAGGCTGACCAAGAAACCAGCAACTGTAGTGACAGTCAAGGACTTGAGCGTCTGTTTCAATGACAGATTGATGTCTCTCACACAAGATTATGATGAGATCATCCTCGTCTTTGATACCTACAGGGCAGACTCTCTCAAGAGCACAACAAGGGAAAAGCGAAGAGATGGTAAAGCTCCTGTGCAGTATCAAGTGAGAGATGACACCAACAACATCAAGCACATCCCGATGAGCAGGTTCCTCTTCCATGACAACACGAAGGCTGACTTGACCGGCTACCTTGCTTCCAAAACTCTGGAGTACAACATGGAATCCCCCAAGCTTATCATCACCTCTGCTTCTGGACACACCAGGAGCAACAAAGACCTGTACTTTGAGGACAACAATCACGAAGAAGCCGATACACTGTTGATCCACCAGGCAGTGTTAGCCTCACAGAGAAACCCCTCTCACTCTCAGTTGGTTTTCTTCTCACCTGACACAGACGTCTTGGTGCTAGTCACAGCAAACTACGACAAGTTACTGAAGAACACTTCAGTGTCTATGACATCTGGGGTTGTGCACATCGGGGCTGTGTGGAAAGCCCTTGGTCCCGCAAGAGCGAAGGCTTTGCCTGCTTTTCATGCCTTCACTGGGGCTGACAACACCGGGCGCTTTTCCCCTGTTGGCAAGGCAACTTGGCTCCAGGCGTATCTCCGAACTGATGAGGATGTCATCAATGCGCTGCAAATGCTGGAAGAAAAAGTGACTGATGGCTTGCTGTCAACGCTGGCAGGATTCGTATGTGCAGCATACGCACCCTAGGGCATCACCATCAAGACGATCCCAGAAATGCGTTGGCACCTGTTTACCAAACATATGGCGGAGAGTGACAAGTGCAGGTCAAGATTGTTGACAAGCCCCAACAATCGGGGCTTTGAAGCAACACATCCTGAGAGTCCACATCCAGGCACGGGTGTGGGGACAGGCAGCCATCGCACACCAGGATGCACAGTTGGATCCCCTGGAGAATGGGTACTTCAAAGACGCAGATGGCTGGCTGAAACCTACTACCACAGATGTTCTCCCAGCTCCAGAAGCCATCGTGGAGATGGTCAGATGCCAGTGCAAAGCAGACTGTTCTTCTGCGAGATGCTCCTGCAGAACGAAGAACTTGACCTGCACAGATCTCTGTCAGTGTGGCAGCCAGTGCCAGAATGATGAGGACTCCCAGAACAATGCACATTTAAGTGATGATGAGGATGAGGATGATGACGATGAGGACATTGTGTAGAAGTTATCCAGACTGAGAAACCACATGCACACTACATGTGGCCTACTAACATGCTTTTGTACCTCTCTGTCTCTGAAATGTAAACCTGTTTTAATAGTTCTTTTAATGCAAAATGACTATAGCTTCATTTGGCATTGAGTTCTGTGGAAATCATCTTTGTGCTCACAATAAAAGTAAGTCTATACAGCAAATTGTTATTTGGGTCAGAGGTAGTCACTTTATTTTGGTTTCGTTGCATTCCTTGCCCCTAAAATGTAGATATAGGTGTTGAGTTCAAAGCTCTATCTTATTTAGAAGCAGAGATATGGACAAATATGCATTTTCCGGCAGCCATTTTGAAAAATCCAAGATGGCCGCTATGTGGATACCTGTGCAAATGGAAAAATTGGTTTTCTGATTGCTTATACCATCTAGTTTTCAAAAATGTATAGTTTTCAAAATCCCCAAGAAAATCCGACGAAAATACACAACATAACTGACTAAACCCTCGATCTCAAACCTTGATCTCTAAAATGTGAGCTCCCATGAAGTGCAATTGCTGTCCTGATTCTCAGAACTTCAAGTTGAGGGGCAAGTTTGAGGCCCCACCCTTGGGAGTAAGGGCTACCCAGAAGGCATTGCGTATTTTCGCTAAGACATCTTCGAAAAGGATTGCGCTGAAAAAAGCTAGCTACGAATGGAAGTATTTTTATAGTTAATAAAGATATAAATGTTACAAAACCATCTTATTGTCTCCGTCATATATCTATATATTATCTTATTCTTCTTCAACTTCTTCTTCTCCTTTTTCTTCATCGTCGTCGTTTTCTTGACAGACTGGATATAGCTTTGGCGTAAGGCCGCCCCCCACAGTCTAAAGACGTAACTGCACTCAACAGTGTCCCATTTCCAAATCAAAAGATAGCCCTTGCGCTTAACTTTCGAGGGCCAAGATTGAGGGTTAAGGGAGGAATTGGAATTGGCCCTCAGACTCAGTGAATAAGCAGCAACCATGTAGTTCAATAACTGCATAACCATCAAAGTCGAGTTATATATAAAGAACAACTTTACAATTCAGTCTGTAAAACAACAAAACTTTCTAACCCCTTTGCTCGAGTCGGTCGCGTGATCCTCCATTTTACTTCAGATCTGATCCATGCGTTCACTGTAGTGCTCTATTCTTACTGGTTACTTCAGTGTGGCTCCATTAATTATTGCCCAAAACTGATGACATTTGACTCAGGGATTGACAATGGGAACCTCTATCAAATTTCAAAGGCTGATCCGGATCTGATCCAGAATGCGGATTTTATCGCAATCTGTAAATAGCTATATGGGGGAATTCTTGCACTTGGCAGAGGTCTGCGCTCTTCGAGTGCTTTTCTAGTTGAGAATATGTTTTCTAGAACAAAATATTGTCCTATATTTGGGCCAATACGGTACTAAGAAGATATTTTTAAAGCATTGTGCAGTCCAAGTCTGTCAGGATTTCTATATGCTGCACTGCTTAGTTTAGTTTCTTGTACTCAACAAAAGTGTATTTATCCATCCATCCATCATCTATGGCCACGGTTACATGATGTTTTTTAATTCAGAATTAATTATTCTGAATTAAATAATTCAGAGTTAAACTATTTTCCTTCGAGTTTACATGGAAATAGTAATTCCGAATTGAGATTTACATGGAAAACACGTTTGATCAGCTTTATCCAATTCCGCTTAAGATCTGGGGGTTGGGAAGGTTTCTGATTGGATAGGGGGGCGGACATCTTTACGTATTTACATCTACTGGAAGAAAACAAACTTACTCGATAAGCAACAACATAGAGGACTACATTATTAGCATCCTTTTTGGATTTGTTTTGATTTTATTTTTGAAGCAGCATGACGACAACATCATGTCGATGTTGTTTTGTTTTCGAAAATAAGCCCAGCGCGGAATATAAGCGTCATCGCGACAGACGGGCAAGAGAACGAGCATGTGCAGAAAGAAAGGTATTAATTTAAAGCAGAATGAGTGTATATATGACCGCAGAATTATTCTATTCAGATTTAAAATCAGAATAAACCAGCCACTTACATCGGAATAAGGTTTAATTGGACATTTTCATTCGGAAATTAGGTGTTTACATGGTAATTTTTAATCATTTTAAATCGGATTTGATTTTAATTCTGAATTAAAGAGGAATTAAGTTTCCCATGTAAACGCACTATATGCCTGCTTAATCCTGCAAGGTCACGGGGATGGCTGGAGCCTGAAAGTGTATTTATTTCGATTGAAATAAATGTTGGTCGCTATCATAGACACAGTATAACATATGACAGCAGTCATATATAAAGTAGTGGTGCACGATAACTATCGGGCGGATAACAGGAAATTATGACGTCATCCCGATAGGTCCGATATCACGAAGAATAGCCCTGATAACATATATTTTTTTGTCAACACGGCAGTGCCTCGCTCCCTCTGAGCCTTGAATGACCGGCAGTGAATGTTATGTTCAAGTGACGTCGGCATAATCAGAAAAACGATTACTCAATAAAGAAAATCAAGAATACCCCCTCATGCCAGAAAACAACTTGTTAACTCGGTCATAATTTTGGTAGTTGCTGACTTGAATTGATATTCGCAGTATTCTCCCACATGTTACACATAAAAAAGGAAAAAATAGAAAAGGCTGAAAGAACGTCTAGCAAACGAGGGAACGTGGGAATTTACGTTACACCTTGAATGCAGCCTGCTGCACAGCGTGCTGATCACAACAAACATGGCGGCGTGGAACTTCGTTAAAGTTTTAGAAGAAGATAGTTTGGTGGTTATTTGTGACGAATCCTTCTAGCGAATTCTACGAGGAGAGAAGCATAAGCTTTAATACGTAAAACCTGATCAGCCACCTACAACATAAAAATCGCTTCCATGGAGTTTTGAAATTGTGCTAACATGAGCTAACGTGAGCTAACATGAGCTAACGTGAGCTAACGTGAGCTAATCCTAACGTGCGCAGGTCAGCACCAAGTGTCCCCTCCCCTTCCCTCGTCTCTCCTCTCCTCTCTCTCCACTCACCAACCCTCCACCTCCAACCAAAACAGAATATTGAAAATGAAACGACAGTCGGGCCAGCCCTACAAACACAGAGTCTTCTAATAGAACCACCTTTGTGCACATCAGCGTATTGATTTCAGGTAAAGTAAAATCCCTCGTGTGGTTACTTCACACGGCCAGCGTGCAGACAGACTCCTGCTCTCAGGGCCAAGGCCAGACGCTCATCATGGGAGTTTGGCTGCAGTTGCTTCAACACATTGTATTAAAATACAAGGACGAGGTCAGGTCCGCGACACTGACTGGGGACGCGGCGTTCAGCTGCAAAGTTTTAAGGGTAAAAAAAAATGTTGCATCACCATGAATGCCATTGTTCTTCTTCTTTTTTTTTTAATCTTTTTTTGAGAAATACCAGAATAGATTAAGCTGATTCGTCCTAATACACACTTTTCATTAAGCACTGCTTTTTGCCAACAGCACACTGTGTCAACCAGTGATAAACTGGAAAAAAAAGGTTTGGATCAATTAGACTTCTAATACACCTTACTTCAAGCTTTTTTTTTTTTTTTTTAACAAGCCGCAAATCTCCCCGTCTCTAACCTGTTTACTTACCTATTGACTGACTTTATTATCTTACTTCCACCCCTCACACCTTGATGAGCCTGTTTGTTCAAGCTTCGTTCAGTCTTGTCAACAAGCACAGGAACCTCCTCCCATCCTGTCTTTACCCTGGACCCACTCTTCCCGTGAATCCCCCCCCCCCACCCCCACCCCCCCCCCCTCCCCGCCTCCCCAAACACTGGTTTGATTAATGGCCTTGTTGAGCTACCTGGCCCGGGACAACAGGTTATTTCCATTACTGCCGGGATTCTCTGTAATAAGGGGATCCGATGTAATGGTAGAGCGCAGGGTCCAGCTGTCTTGTCCCAGCTGAGCAACAACAACAGACCTCCAGAGTGCGAAAAATATGCGAGTGGTTGCTCCGGCACTTGAGGCCGTTGCGTTTGTCTTCGGTAACATGTGTTTTCTCATCTGTTTTACTCTCATCACACCCCTAAGTGATGTGCTGCTCTGAAACCTTTATTCGTAATTTATGTTTGAGTCATTCAGTGGAAATCCACCCCCACACAGACACTTCTACAGGCCCGACGCTTGAAACGCGTCCACATTTGGCTTCGGCACACAAATATGTCACACAAACGGGAGTTTAACGGCACATTTTAAGCGTTTCAGCGACGGCAAGAGGTGACAAGACACCGAGAGGCTTTTGCAGCAAAGCGCCTCGTCTGTCCGCGGAGCTTTGTCTGAGCGACTGCCCCGGCCTCTTTGATTTTTGCTCCGTGTTGTTTTTGACTCATGCATTGATGTTGTGTGTCTTCCCCCTCTGATGCAGACTCAGACAAAAAGTGTCACTCGCCTGTTATCAGCGCGCCTCTGACAAAGGTGACTTCACACGTGGCTTGAAAAGCTTACTGCCTCAAACGGCCACTTGATCAAGGGGTTGCCTTTACAGTAAAAACTAAAAGGACGGCTCAACGTGCTATTATGAAAGCTGGAATAATCATTGACTGGGGTAAATATCAGTGGGAGGGCCATAAAATGGACGTATTTCCAGTTTTCTAAGCTCAGTAATTTTACCTTTCACTTTCACGCAACCTAGGAAGTAACTTTTTTTTTCCTTTTTTTCTTTTGGTGGAA
Organism: Hirundichthys speculiger; assembly: GCA_018398805.1. Classification (NCBI taxonomy): domain Eukaryota; kingdom Metazoa; phylum Chordata; class Actinopteri; order Beloniformes; family Exocoetidae; genus Hirundichthys; species Hirundichthys speculiger. Next base: position 208,255 of record JAGFBZ010000311.1, read on the forward strand.
GCCAAAATGTTATTTTTGGGTCAACTTAACTGCAAAGCGTCTTTACCAGTTAGTAGAAAAAATAAAAAACACTTGAACACTCACTGTGGTGCACGAAGCTGCAGGTTGGTCACCGAAACATCCTTTTATTCAGTTTTGCTGCAATATTTAAAACAAGGGGATTTGTTCGCCTGTATCCAACGAAAGAAAAACAAATAAAGTTCATTAGGAAGTGGAAGACGAAGTGACAGATGCTTGGCTTGAGCTGCTGGAAATTATGCCACACACCGACTTATTCGCCCAACTCCTGCACAAAAGACGGATGATTTGTGGGCCGCAGCCCAGGATGACTCACAGCAGTTATTAATTGTCATCAAGCTGCTGACAGATGTTCTGTCTGCACCGTCTGCCTCTTCCTTTCTCTCTGTTAGTTTGTTTCCAGGCACTATTAATATTAATGCATTCATTTGGAAGTGCAAAAAGTTGTCAGCTTAACAGCGCAAACATTTTTAATCCACTTCACTCTTTGCAGGCAAAATGCTGGAAGGATGAGTCGGTGGCTCGCAGCGGTTTCCAGGACCGGTTCAGCGGCGTCGTGCAACCCCTGCACAGATCACCGAGTTCTGCTGGAAATATTACAAAACACAACTGTCACGGCTGATCTGAAACTCCATAAAACACTTCAGGTAGTGCTGGGAGAAGGTAGAAAAGGTTGCACTGTTTGACGGTAAGTTAAACTAGAACGCAGGTAAACAGGTGAGAAGAATGACTGCATCAACATTTGGTCAGAGTTGTTTTCCATAAAGGAGTGCTTCTTTATCAACTCATATTTTTTTTATTATGTCAAGTTACTTCCACTTGTGAGGGCACATTTCTGAAACAATAGAGTCATTGTTATTGGGATCAAATCAGCCTTAAATGAGCTGAATAACTTGGCCCTGTGGTGGTTCACAGCTGGAAAATCGTGGCTCGAATCCCCGGCGGATGTTTTCTGTGCGTCTTTGTTTGCGTTGGGGACTCTGGATTCACCCAACGGTCCAAAAACGTGCCTTTTAGGCTGTTTGGCGATTCTGAATGGACCCCAGTTCGTGAACTGTGCCCGTGTCTGTGCACCCCTGCAGCTGGGATCCGCTCCAGACCTCCAGACCTCCAGACCTCCAGACCCCTGTGACCCTGACTGGGAAGAAGTGGAGATAGAAGATGGATGGAGTTGCTAGTGCATCGGTTAATGCAGCCATTCCCAAACTTCACAATACCAAGGTCCAATTTGAAATCTGAAAAATCTTGATTGAAACCATTTTGATCAACATACAAGACAAAAAGTTACATTCCAATATTATTATCAGAGGTCAACAAATAAGTTGTCCTATTAAGTTAAGATGACAGTAGAATGACACTCAATTTGTTTTATTTCTAAATATTTTTCAAATCATGTAATAAATGTTTTTCAGTAATTGAAAACATATTTTTAAAAAATCGAGGATTTAAAACATATTTGTTTATTTTTAATGGCCCCTCACGGCCCACCTGCAGTAACGCAACGGCCCACCAGGGGGCCGCGGCCCACACTTTGGGAATCACTGGGTTAATGTTTTTTTTTTTTACATGCATTTTGATCATCTCCATTTCTAACCTCATTATTTTCCCTTGACGGGAAAAGAAAAAAAGATTTCAGGATCTTCTCTAGTAACGTCAGCCTCTCAGGATTTCTCTCAGCTTCCTGGAAGCTTCTGTCATCTTTCTACTGGTAGTTTTCGGCTCCCTCCCACTGCAGGGTCTTTAATCTCTTGTAGGTTTTCATGATTCCCTTCTGTCATCGCAGATCTCACATCTCTGGAGTCTTTAATGGTCAGGACTCATTGCCGACTCCATTAATAGTCCATCTATGTGCAGAAAGACCACAGAAGTTTACCTGAGACTGTCTTCTTAGACCGAGTGATACACTTTTAATTGCTGATCCTTGCTGATCTTGAGATGTAATCTTTTCCTTTTATAAAACATTTGCTGTCTACAACACCAGACCAATCAAAGCACATGAACGGCCTGATTAAACCTCCATCTCTGTCTTACGGGCTTCATGTCTATTAAGGCCCCGTGTTTCCTGAGAGCTGTACTTTAGTTTAATTCATCCATAAAACATTGTACAAAATAACACCTTTTACAAAATTCTTTACAAACATTATTTATTTGTGTATCTCTACTTTGTTAAAGGCCTAAAACCACCGCTCTCTGAAGCTCTTTAGTTTCCATTTATTTTTTTATAATCTGCAGCCGTTAATGACTGAAACTGCAGAACATTACAAACTCCTGAGGAAGGAAGTTTAACAGTTTGAGTCGGTTGAGTTTTTTAATGTTCTGTTTATGGATCCATCCATCATCTATATCCATTTTGTCCTATACAAGGTTACGGGGATCTGCTTAATTTTTTTAAGCCTTTAGTTTGAAAACCAGAAGTCCACCAATGCTGCTGTACTTTTTGGGGCTTAATTCATCAGCTTCTTAGAGCATTTTTTCCGGGCTGCTGCTTGACCGCAGTAATTTGCTGACGGTCCCTAAACTCCACGGCAGCAGTGAGGTACTCAGAAGGACATTCAGCACTGATCCTTAGAGTTTTATCCACACTCACTGAGCTTGGAGGGTTGATGACACCTGTGAAATGTCTGGTATACTTATATCTACAAGATGATACCAACCTGGATGAAATCGGTGCTGTTTTCATGACGCTATTAAAGTTTAAAGAGAAAAAAAAAACAAGCGAATGTCGGATGTGAAACTAACTTACCACCTGTAGTGGTAACTCAATTCACAGCGACAATAAATACAAATAACCTTTTTCTTCTCAACAGACCCATCTGGCAGCACCTTAAAGCTAAACTTGCCGTTCATAAGTCCCTTTTCTGTCGCCATGTCTGTCACACATGTTGACTGTAAATACACTTATTGGCCGAGGGTCATATTTACAGAAACCTGTGTGCGTTAATCTTGCGTTAAAATAGTGGCGTTAAACAGAATGCGTTGTTAACGTGTTATTGACGTGTTAACGCGCTATTAACGCTGTTAACCTTGTTGACAGCCCTAGTTTTTTATGATTGTATTTCTGATGCCTTCAAATATTTTTTTTTAATCTTTGGACATTAGGATCACATTAGGATTACATTGGGAACAATGTGCCTCATTTTTTTTTCTAGTAACACAATCCTCATTTCAAACGTTAACATTTATTTCATCACAACAAAGCCTTGTGGTTGTTCCTGGTCACTTTTGGTATTCTATTACAGACATTACAGAACTGGTTATTTGCATCCATTAGTGAAGATATTTTAAATTCAGCACCTTCAAATGTAGGTGTGAGCACCTGTGTCATTAAAGGTGAGATAAAAGCACAAATTCATCAGATTTTACTTCCATAATGAGCCTTGAAAGACGAGAACAGACACTGACAGCAACAATCTCATCAGCTTTCAGTTTTCTGGTTCACATACGAGTTTTATGACGTACAGATGTATTTGAAACAGACAAATCTTTCGGACCTGAAGAGTTTCCGTCTGCTCGGGTCATCGCCGGGCTCGACGTGGGCCACATGGCAGCGGAAGGCAGGCCGAGGGTGGGGAGGCGTTGTGGGTGTTCTGCAGAGTCTGGGCTCGACCAGCGAGTTCTGTCTGTGGCTCAGCAGTGTTGTGTAACCCAAAGCTGTGGATGGATTTTTTTTTTTTCATTTTTTTCCAACATGAGCTGTCATCTGGCTCTCTGGCACACAGAGAAAAAGCGCATGAGAAAGAGAACAATGATTAATTTGATTAATTTCCATAGTGACAGTTACCTTTGTGAGAAAATAATAAAAAGCTTATTGTTAAAGTAATCACAAAGAAACGTCAGAGCGCTATGTTGATGACTGCCCAGTTTCTTCTTCTTCTTCTTCTTCTTTTTTTTTTTTTTTAGCATTTATGCTACATAAACAACGGTGAATGTTTTTCCTCCTTTTAAACAGTCAAACCTTGAATCTGATTGCATATGGTGTAATTTAACCCCTAAAGACTTTAATGTCAGTCATAAAAACGGTTTACAGTTCAATTAGAAGGCGTTCAGTTGCATCTCCCCATCATTACATGGTGAAATTTTCCTTGACTGTTGGAGGAAAAGCGTGCTTGAGCAACACCCAGGCTGTGAGTGGTTTGAAAAGTGTTGCTTTTTCAGTGAAAACTAAGCAGGAGAAAGTGTAAAAACAGTTGCGTAGAGGCAGATTTTACCTGCAAACAGTCGCTTCTCCCCGTTTTACTCAGACAAGACACTCTCACGCAGCCAAACAGGCGGTGGTTGTACGGTTGTGTGAGGAGAGGACAGGGGAAGGGGGGTAATTTAAAGCTGAATTAGGGCCTTTTATGCTGATGCCATATTGTCAACATGGCCCGTAAAACCTCCTTCTTCGCTGCTCTTCCCTCCCCTTCCCTGCCATTCTTCCCTCAGTTCCACTTTATTTGTTCTAATTCCAGGGACCGGCTGGGTCTTGCCTGGATTTGGAGAGTGCTCGGTTTCAAAGGGTAATTGACACCTTACCTGTAATTTCATGGTTTCACTCCACCTGCCTTTGATGTCTGGGTCTTGGTTGAGGTTGGGATTCGAAGGGAAGAGGCGATGCCGCTGTGCCGCTGCACGCTCTACCGTGAGTCTCTTCCAGCCCGCCTGGATGTTTTTCTGAACATGAATGACGTCTCATGCGAGCCCAGGTTAACAAAGAAGACGAAAGAAGCTGGGTGAGGAGGTGGGGGGGGGGGTTCGTTGTGGTGACAAATGAGCCTATAGAGTTCTCAGGACTGACATGAAAGACGGAGGAGTAAGTGGTGACTCAGGGGCAGAGATGAGAGATGACGGCAGTGACATCACATGAAAATTCACACAAATGTTTCTGGAAGCCCATGTACCCTTGCAATAATACTAATTTTTATTTTTTTTTAAATATTTCTTCAATAAAACAAACAAACAAAAAACCCATCATAACAAACACTGAAAAAAAGCACCTTTATTTATTTATTTCTAACAGTTATAACTGGTCACCAGGATGAAAACTCCAACCCTTGTGGTAGCAACACCTCTGCTTCTGAGGGAGCAAGAAAATAAAATAAAATGAAATAAAAGTCAAGTTGGTCGTTTTCCGGGCAGGGCTGAGCTGCACACACCACATCTCTCTCAACATTGGTCTCACTTATTATTTTTGGTGGGTATATATGAACAATTTAAAAACCAAAATGACAAAAAAAAAGGCAACTAAATACAATTACGACAGCAGCCTTAAGGAAGGAGATTTTATTAAAAAAAAAAAAAAAAAAAAATATATATATATATATATATATATATATATATATCCTATTCACAAGTCAGTGCTGTGACATGAAGGATCTGACTGTTCCAGGTCAGCTGTGACGGTCTACTAGAAGAGACATAAATATAGTCCATTTACCGTTATCCATGTTATCTTTAAAATCTTTAAAATAAGAATGAGCGGAGCTGAGACTCCGCCCCTAAAAACCTGCTGCTATGAACGGAGCTGTAGAAGACAGGAGCTGTTGTAATGTGTCATTTCATTAAGACGGAAGGAAACTTTCTCATAAACCCATCAACATAAAAAGAAAATAGGCCAGTGGGGCTGTTAGCAGTCAAGAATAGGTTGGTGGTATGTTGGTTAAGACTCATCTTTTCTCCAGTTTACTCTGAATGTTTGCGTATGTGTGTATTTGTCCAAGACTACATGAGAATCAGTGCGTTTGCCATGACGAAGCCATCACTCAACAGTGTTTGATGGCAGAGGGTTATTCTAATGAGTCACACAACCCAACCACATCCAAGAGCTTGTGCTTATTTCAGGTAATTTTCTGAGATCAGGTCATTCCTTCAGCAGCTCTGCATTACATTTGATACAGAAGGATCTCAAACCCTTAACTTGGTCACTCGCTGTAGCATCGCTGATGCTTACTTCCTTAGAAATGTACAGACCAAAAAATAAATTAAAAAAAATCCCATAGTTCCATCCATCCAGCCATCATCTATGACTGCTTAATCCTCTGCAGGGTCACGGGGACCCGCTGGAGTCTATCCAAGCTCTCCTCGGGTGAAAGGCAGCGGTCCACCTGGACAGGTCGCCAGTCCATCGCAGCCCCAGAGTTCCCGTGTGCAACATTCACAGCAGTTTTTTAGCTGGCATGCTTTAATAATCACAACTGTGTTTTCCTTTATTCTAAGAAACGAGGGTAAAGGTTGGGTTAGGCTCTGTCGTGTTAATAGAAACTAGTCCTGCTGATAAAGTCCTGCTAAGAACAGGATGTTTTCTACCAAAAGTTAATGACAACTGATTTTAATTTGAGATGGTGCAGGATTTATCAGGATTGTAACAGTCGCTTTTTTTTGTTCTTTTAGCCTTTTTGTGACTTTTTCAAAGTGACAACACACACCACAGTTTCTCACAGAAATTTGACACATAATTGATTGCAAATTTTGAAAATAAAAATGGAGGCAGCGTTTCCCACATCGGTCAGGGATTACAGGAAATCCATACGGATGAATAGGTTTCCTCTGGACTCTACTCCTGATTCCAATGCTGATGATAATCCTGATGACAATGATAATGAGAGCATTAAGGTAACACCCCCTATAGACGCCAGCCTCATATCAAGATCAAAATCCAGATGTTGGTCTGCTCATGTCTGATGAACTCGTACACATGTTATCCCAACATATAACTTTAGTTTTCTTCGCAAGTTTTGAATTTCTGCCAGTAAACTGTAGTTCAAAGAAACGGCCCAGTCAGGGTGTGATTGTGTGCACATTTTCCATCAGGCATCTTTCAGTTTAATATGAACACAAGGGTGTGTGAACACACCCTTCAGACACTTTATATAAAAAAAATATATACATATACAGTACAAGAATATATACAACAGTCTGCTAATCTTGGGCTCTGATCACCTGTCTACAGTTGAATGGATCAGATTGAACAGGTAAGTTATCCTCCGTGTTGGTTGACTGTAAATTAATAATAATTCTGTTATAGAAATGTTTATACTGGAAGCCACAGCGCTGCTAAAAACTGCATTAGAAAAGCACTGGCCAAACCATGGGATCTTTTTTTTTCTTTGTGCGTGCATGTGTGTGTGTGTGTGTGCGTGTGTGCTGGAAATGCATCTGGATAGCAGAGATGCTCCGTGAGAGGGCCAGAGGACTGCTGTGCAGTACCTGCAGTTCCAGGAGGGCAGCAGTGAGTGATGGGAGGGGAGTGACAGGAAAATTGCATTTGTGCAACCATGAATCATTACAAACAACCCTTTAAAAGGCACCCCTCGCTGTAATTACCTCCTCTGCGATGCTCTATTACGGGGTACTTTATTACCCTCTATCGCTTTGCTGCGCCTGCTTTGGCAGATGCAGACCTCACACTGACTAACAAAGCTTGGCAGGTGAGTCTACACGACGTTCCTGTTTGAGGGCAACAGCAGAAACATGAAAAAGAGCAGAAATGTCAAGAGGCATTACATAATCTGTGACTGATTCCAACAGTGTAAATAGACCACATTTTGCAGCAGCCTGGAGCTGAAACACATTTTAAAGTTTTAAGTAAATATGCTATTTAACTGCATGGAAGAAGTTCCCCCTGTGACTGTTTTGGGGGCTTAAAGCCTAACAAGTTAACATATAGCTTTGGTGAGCATTCATTATCCCTTATTAGTGACAAGCAAACATCGATTTATACGCGCCGACATTCAAATAATTCAGAACTTTAAATAAACAAGCTTTTAATGCTGCCAGACATTGAAATAAGCAACTGTTTTCTGACAAACCTATACTTTGTAAGCTTTGTAAATTGATCAAGGGAACGTCACAGCAATGAATCTGAGACTTCTTCCTTCTTGGAGAAGTATCCTGCATGGAAGAGACTCACATGCACGAACATGCACATCCAGCTGGACAAGCTGCCACAGCACAGATCCAACAAGATCAAGTTTCAAGAAATGTCACGGCACCCAAACATAAAACACCATCTTAAGTTACACGTATATATATATATATATATATATGTGTGTATGTTTTTTGATTTTCTGAAATTACATTTCCTTATTAAAAATAAAACGTGGAATTACAGCAACATGAATGGTGTGAGCCTTTTTAGCCAGAAAAAAAGCATAATTTTTCCTATTTTAGCGATAAAGTGGTAAGAAAACATGAAGTGGTAAAAACCTGGTTTATACATTCATTTCGTATAAAATGTGGTTGATTGTAAGAATGAGAAGAGCACCTTTTATCCATCATGGTGGACCTGCGATCCCCTGAAAGGATGAGCAGTAAATGTCCCAGCTACAACTAAAACACGTATGCATACTGTCGGACTTGTCTGTTGTATATGTTGTACTGTTTTTCCATCTTGGTTTGACAGTGCTGAACCTGACCGAATCCTTTCACCTCAGGCTGCACTCTGATTGGCTGATAAAGTGATTCTCAACCCTGGTCCTCGTGACCCCCTATCCAGCAGGTTTTAGATGTTTCCCCTTCTTCTTCACACCGTGATACAAGTGGCTGTGTCATCAACAGACTTGTGCAGACTTTGAGGACAACCTGATAATGACCATTAATTAAAATCAGGTGTGTGAAGCTGGGAAACCTCTAAAACCTGCTGGATAGGGGGTCACGAGGACCAGGGTTGAGAATCACTGTCATAGATCATGCTCTGCGTCTCTGTAAAGCGCTTAGAGACAATTTTCATTGTAACAGACGCTATACAAATAAAATTGAATTGAATTGAATTGAATTGAATAGACAAACACAATGTGTTTAAGCCAGTAACATGCAAAAAGTTGTGATTTTTTTTAATTTCTTTTTTCTTTTTGTCTTTATTTGACACATCCATTATAACAGGGGCCTTCAATCTCAGTCCTCGAGTGCCGCTGTCCTGCAGGTTTTGCATGTTTTCCTGCTTTATCACACCTGATCCTAATTAATGCCCATCATCATCTTGTCATCAAGGTCAGCACATGTCTGTTAATGACACAGTCACTTGTATCAGGGTGTGAAGAAGGAGGAAAACATCTAAGACCTGCAGGACAGTGGCCCTCCAGGACCGAGATTGGAGACCCCTGCATCATACATTCACTGTATTGATGAAAAACGTAGAGAAACCATAGAAGAATTTACTTCAGCAAAAATTATTTGGACCCAGTTGTTGGCACACCTAGAACCCAATTCTAGTATATGAGCTAGGAGTTTTATTTTAGAGCTACTGTCAACAATAAAAAGACACTCAAACATGTAAAGTTTGCTGCTTATAAGAAGTACCTGCTCATGTGAACCATGCCTTCCAAGAAGGAGATCTCTGAAGGGATACAGTCAAGAAACGTTGATATGTATAAGACCAGGACGAGACGGTCTCAGACATCTGTCAAACCACACTTAATAAACAGAGACATCTTAGTACTGCAGCTTCTGTTTCTAAAAGTGGGCACTGAGCCACGATGACTCCAAAGACACAACGTTAAACCCTCAATGAGGCAAAGAGGAACCTAAAAGAAACATCTAAAGGCTCAACAATGGACCTGGCAAACATTGTCTACCATAAAGCTCCGTTCTAGCCAGTTCCTTCTGCCTCTGTAGCACATTTAATTCTGCTCGACTGCGCTGTGTGAAATGGATGGAGGTGTAACAGTATAACATTTCATTCCAGTGCTGTTACAACTCTGTTCCCCATTGGGAGGTAATAACTGGTGTGATGAGGGGAAATGCATGGTGTGGCAGTGTAGGAAGGAGGCATGAGGAAGACTGCAACTGCACATGGAAGAACCGGTCAGCACATCCTGGGGGTGACAAGAGAAGTCCGCTGTCAGAACACCTGGTCAATACACCTAAAAGAGTGGCTATGACAAGCACAACACCAAAATGATAAGCATGTTAAAGATCCCATGGAAAAACTACCACCAAGTTTGTGACTGCAATAGTCTGGGAAACAGGGCCCGGTCGGACTGGCCTCCGTCTGAACTTTGTCGCTCTAGTTCGGGCACCAGTTACTCAGTGAACCTTGTTGCCGTGCTTAGTAACTTCAAGGAGCTCCACCTGCTGAAGCCAGACTGGCATCTCCCTCCTGCAGCTGTGGAAAATACCACAAACACCGACAGCAGTGTGGAAACTGGGACCAGCACTGCTGTGTGTCCCATGCAAACAGCCTGCTAGAAACTTTTTTTTTTTTTTTTTTGGCATTTATTCAGCACTGTGTTTCATTCAGTACTGACTGAATAAAGCAGGCAGTGACCAGGGACATTAGAAACTGCTGACTGTGGACCGTGAAGTAGAGGAAAGGGAGTGTCTTCAGACTGTGCCGACATGATGCTTTATGAAAGGACGAACTGGGGAGGGAAGACGAGGCAGAATGAGTTTCTAGTGTGTCTTAATGCCATGTGAAATTAATTATTGAACAGGCAGGATGTCATGGAGGATGCTGGTGCCAAAAAACAAACAAAAACAAAAACATTGCTTTTGTGGACTGGTAAAAAAAAAAAAAGGTTTCTGGGGAGAACACTCATCACTCATCCATGGCATCCATGAAGAGTGGTCGAGAGAGCATCGTTATTTGGGCTCGTATCACTGCCTCAAACCTTGGACCACTTGCCATCATTGAAGAGAAAATGAATTCTCAAGTTTATCAGACTGTCCTTCGGGGTAATGCAGGGTGGCTGAAGGTTAAAAGAATCTGGGTGATGCAGCAGGACAATAACTCTAAGCATCAAAGAAGATCCTTCACAAAATAGCTTCAGAAAAAAAGCTCCCTTTGGAGTGATTAACTCAGAGCTCAAACTTTATCCCCCACAGAGATGCATTGGAATGACGTCAAAAGAGCTGTTCACATTAGACATCGTATAAATGTGTGTGATGCAGTTCTGCAAAGAGGATTTCCTCCTAAATGTTGTGCAGCTCTGACCAGGAGTTACTTCAAGCACTTGCTGGAAGTCATTGCTGCTGAAGGAGATTCAAATTAATTCAGTTCAATTCAATATTATTTGTATAGTGTCTGTTACGATGTCAATCGTCTCTAGGCTCTTTACAGAGACCCAGATCATGACCCCCGGGCAAATATCATTAACTAAAAGAGAAGAGCAGTGGAGACACCACTCAGCAGATCATGTTGGCGTCCCCCTGCAGCGTAGGCCTATAGCAGCATAGCTATGATGAAGCTGTGATTAAGACGAGCCTACTCTAGTCTTAGCTCCTACAGCTATGGCTATAACTATTTGCCCATGCACACTATTGTTTAGACCAGAGGTCTTCAACCCTGGTCTTCATGACCCCCTATCCAGCAGGTTTTAGAGGTTTCCCAGCTTCAACACACCTGATTTTAATTAATGGTCATTATCAGGTTGTCCTCAAAGTCTGCACAAGTCTGTTGATGACACAGCCACTTGTATCACGGTGTGAAGAAGAAGGGGAAACATCTAAAACCTGCTGGATAGGGGGTCACGAGGACCAGGGTTGAAGACCTCTGGTTTAGACTAACTGTAGACTTTACTAAACAGAAATGTTTTAAATTTAGTTTTAAAAATGGAGGTGGTGTCAGCCTCCTGAACCCAAATTGGTAGCTGGTTCCATAATAAAGGTGCCTGGTAACTAGAAGGCCAACTCCAAGTTAACTGCCAGTTTAACCGTAAATGTTTAATGGGAGTGTTCAATGAAGACATTATAAATCATAATTATGTGCATAACTGCATGAAAATCACGTCATGTTTTAATTTTAAATTAACGCAATACAGTGTTCAATTCCATGGGGTCCACACATCTTTTCTTGCCACGTTTTCAATAGTGTCTTGTGTTGTCTTTACCTCTCAAATACGAGTATTAACTGCACTGTTTCTGCACAAATGCATTGTTAACAATAGAGTTGATGAACCATCCAGGAGAAGAGACACAGTAAGCTGATCACAGAAAAGTGGATCATTACAGTGAAGGAATGGAGAGGGGAGTGAAGGGGTACGGGGTCTTTTTGAGAGAAGGCGGCGTGAATGAATGAACCGGTGAAAAACATATTGGTCATCCTGAGTTCAGCCCCACACATCTCCTCTGAGTGCCTCGACTGTGGGCTGCTTCACCGCCTCTGCTGGGCAGCGAGGCGGTGAAGGTGCCTCGCTGGTAATTTGGAAAAAAAAAAAAAAAAAACTGGATCTGCACTCGGCACGTATCCAGTTCTCTGTCCAAATTACCAGCTCTGCTCTGCAGAAGAAGGCCAACGGGGTGAGAGGATCTCGCCCTCCAGTCCCCCCATCTGAACCCCTTGCAGGCCTGGTGCGAAGCTGACAGAGCGTCGCGGATGGCCCCGGATTGCACCTGCACCGGGGGCTTTCCAGTTCTTCCCCCCTTTGTTTCACACACTTGCACATAACCCCTTTGCTTCTCCGCGGGTTTCAGTCGGGTGGTCTCCGAATTCACCAGGACGAAGACTCGACATTAACAAATGGTTACTTTTAGAAAAGCAGCAGCCCCGGGCTGCTAAAGAGAGCTGATTGTATTCATAAATGTGAACCAGTGATTGCATATTCAAGTTTAAGGAATTACAGGGTTAAATGCAAGATTTATTTCCAACCTATTATTCTTGCAGCTGAATGATCACCATCATCATTATTAAAATGCTCAGTGCTTTCTTGGGAAAAAATACCTTTTCATTTAAGCTTTTATAATCCCACTTCCTCTCCCCCTGGTGTGCATGTTCAGCCACAGAGTAGACAGCAATGGCACGCTGTGGCTCTCAGTTACACAATAAATACAAAACTGAGTTGATTTGTGAATAAATAAAGTAATGATAAGGCCTGCCTGACTTCTGACTGTTAGTACGGACATCTTTGAGGCTTTAAGCCACTCAGACTCGAAGGCCTTTCTTCCCCTGCAGTTTTTGAGCATCAGGATATCATGGATGATGAGTGGCTTCCCAGGGCCGTCTGTTTGTCCCAGCCCTGCTTCAGGGTTGGGGGTTTTGTTTACCTCATAACAAAAAGCAACACGGTTTTGATGCTGTGTCACTGTGCTGCTGTGTAAGCTGTAAACAGAGCACGCACACACGTGCAAACACAAGCCGCACACACACATTCACCTGTTGGTTCCTCTGTCCGTGTAATTCTTTGGTCACCATATGAGCAGAATTTATACATGACCACAGTTGCTACCATGTGGTGATCTTGTGCAGGGCACTTAACCTCCAATTACTCCTGTGAAGGTACCAGGTCATTTGCACTTTCACTCGCTTCACTGAGGGTTGGAGTTCAACCCGGTGCTAATCCCTTATGTGATGTAAGAAAGTCATGTGACCTCTTATTACCGCTCAACGAGAGTTTGAACTTCAATATGAAGCCTTTCTGCTGGTATCTAGCTTCTCATTCAGCTCCACCAGCACTGAAAGACACAGTTGTAACATTGCGAATGAGCCATTATTTTCCCTCTTCAGGACCATTAAACAATGAGTCACTCTGAACGGGGCTCACATTTGGGCTGCATTAGAGTCAGAGGACATGACCTGCATGCACTACTATTTTCTTCTCTGCAGCCATATTCCTCCAGCATGGCAAACACACCGTCGCATCTGGTTTACATCACAATCCCCTTCTGTGCGTCCACCACTGCCCAATCAGAAGCTGTGAATCTGGAGCCAACTTTAAGCTTTGTGTGCGCTAATGATTTCCACACAGTTTAACTGCAGATCAGCTGAACCATTATTAAACTGTACTGAAATCACCTGCACATGCTTGTTGTGACACTGTACTCAAGTTTAGCTTTAGTTTCAAGTGCAGTTTAAACTCCAAATGTTGCACTTTAGGAAGTATTGAGCTGCAGCTCAGCTACGTTAGCTATAGGCTGCAGGTACTGGCCCGCTGAGTGTTATTGCTCGGGGCTAATTACACCAGCGACTAAGTGCAAGTAAAAGAACATTTTGAGCAGGTTTAGCATCTAGATTTTGTACACTTTAAGAAAAAACAAACCCAACTCACTGGAGTAATGCTAAGTAAGGGTAAGAAGCTAAGCTGGGAGCTGTGATCAGGACAGACCAGGAAGGAACGAGGCTTCAGAGAGATGACAATGATCACAGATACATTCATCTGGTTTTGGAAGAGATTCAGAGGAAATCTCAGTAGGTGGGCTTGTGAGTTGATGACAATATCCCACCACGGCTAATGCTGTGCGTTTCAAGAGAAAAATGAAGACTTTCAGATAGGCCTGAAACAAAGATTTTCAGTCTGTGTCTCACACCATTTTGTTACTGATAGTCCCTCGGACTTCTGTATCTGAATCCCAGCAGCCTGGTGCTGATGGACCAGCCGACGTGGCTTCAAAATTAAGGTACATGAGCAGCTGCCGAGACTTCTTGACAGGGGTAGCATGAGCCTGTGCACCAAAGAAAAAAAGTTTGCATGTCTATCTGATCTCTGAGGGTGAGATCTGTCTCAGGCGGTAGGAGAAGGGTGATGGGAAGGGGATGATGCACAAGACATCGATTGTAAAGTGCAAAACTATTGTGTAAACTAAATCTGTTTCCAAGCTAGTCCATGTTCATTAAAAGACATCTTATAAGACATCAGCATTTCAACTCAGTTGGAAAAGATCTCCAACTTTACACCACTGGCATCATCCATATCTACTGAGCGGTGTCTGTACCTCTCTTCTCTTCTCTCCCCTTGTTTCCTTTCCTCCTTTGCTCTTCTTCAGCTCAATCCATAGTTAATTAGGAGCACCTCATAAATGTAACTGTGCTCCATTGTTCCTGTAATTTTTTTGCGCTGTTTTGCCGCCCCCCCCCCCCCCTTTTATTTTCTTTCTATATCTTTGCAGACCAGAGTTCTACAGTTGCTAACCATCAGTTCCATCCTAGTGTTTACCTCCATCTCTGTGTTTAGATGTCTTTGGGATATCAGCTAACATGCTGACCTGCAGTCTGATCCTGTGACCACCTCAGTGTTGCTGCCTACTTCTGTTTATATAGTCATCTCTGTAGAGAACAATGTAACAGTCAGAATATAAGTCCTTGGAATTTCTACTTCTAAAGTTAATGGCTAATTACTATTTATACATTTTTATACATTATACTATTTATACATATTTATAATATAGTATTGCCAGGATGTCTCTCTAGTCTCTCCATCCTCTCTCTCTCCTATCTCTCTACTCTTTTTCTTTCGCCCCTTATGAGCCAGGTCCTGCTCAAGGTTTCTTCCTCTTAAAGTGGAGTTTTTCTTTCCCACTGATTGGCTTAAAGGTTTTTTTTTTTTTTTTCGCTAAGGGACTTTTTTTTTTTTAACCGTTTTTCTTTGATTAGGAGTTAATATTATAATTTTAGGTAGTGATATTTGCTCGGGGGTGATGCTCTGGTTCTCTGTAAAGCACCTGGAGAGAATTTGCATTGTAATAGACGCTATATAAGTAAAATTGAATTGAATTGAATTGAATATCATCATCCATGCTAGTTAGAGATGCATTCACGAGTGAAAACAGGCTGAAAACTCTGCAGAAAACAAATTTCACTGCAGATTGTATCATGTGTTTTCTAGGCTCGGCTGGCGTGTTCTTTTTGCATGATGAAGGATTTGTGCTTTGTGTTTAAAGCACATTTTCAAACTGAAACAATTCAGAGTGCTTTATATAGGCAAAGTAATGCATCAGAATATGGGGAATGATAAAAGCAGGAATCCATTAAGACAGAGGAAAATTAGGTCAAAAGCAATAGATTAGGAGCATGATTTAAAAGTCTACCAGACTAGGATTTGGGTAAGACCCCCACTGGCTGCATAGTCAACCACTGCCAAAACACCAAAACAAGAAACTTATCTCCGTTAGGTCAGAAAAACTGTGAACTCAGTGTTTTGACAGCCTGCTTTTTCCATCCCAGTTTTTTGTGTTTTAGATGGTCTATGGCTAACAGCGGAGGGGAGGGGATCCGTGAAAAAGCTCCTTAACCCTTTGTTATAGACAACGCACTTGTAAAATTCGCAAATCACTTGGATTTCTACCTTATTTAGGCTAATTACTTTACTTTCACAGTTTTTTCTGACCTACGGAGATAGTTCTTGTTTTGGTTTTTGGCAAGTGGTACTATGGCAGCCAGTGGGGTTACCAAATCCTATCTGGTAGACTTTTAAATCATGCTCCTATCTATTGCTTTTCCTTAATTTCCTCTGTCTTAATGGTTTCTGCTTTTATCATTCCCCATATTTCTGATGCATTACTTTGCCTATATAAACACTCGAATTGTTTAGTTGTGTGCTTTAAAACACAAAGGCAAATCCTTCATCATGCAAAAGAACACGCGCCGGGGCTAGAAACACATGAACAATCTGCAGGAATTTGTTTTCGCAGAGTTTTCAGCCTGTTTTCACTCGTAAATGCATCTCTAACCTAGCCTGGATGATGATATTCAATTCAATTCAATTCAATTTTTATTCTTTTCAATGCTTCCTCTCCAGGTGACAGACCAAGGCATCGAGAATATCGTTACCTAAAATTTAAAGATCACAAACAAAAAACGGAGGAAAAAAAAAGTACTTGCGATGACCATCAGGGAGAAAAATCCACTTTAGAGAAGAAAGGAGGGGGCCAATAAGGGGCGGGGTAGGGTGGGGGGGGATGGAGGAGACAGAGGGGCAAGCGTGTGTATAAAAATTAGAGTGGTAGTTCCAAGGACTTAATTCTGGTTACATTGGGAGTTATAAAAAAGGGGGCGCAACATGGGTGGGGGACGCAGTCAGAGTTAGCTGATAAAAGGGCATTAAAAAGAGATGGAGGTAAAAGGAGGGATGGGCAACTGTAGAAGGAAGCATAGGGAAGAAAATAAAAGGGGGGGGGGGCGCAAAAACAGCGCAAAAAAAATACAGGAACAATGGAGCCAGTTACATTGATGAAGGTGCTCTAATAATATGGACTTGAGCTGAATACGAGCAAAGAGGAAAGGAAAAAGGGGAGAGAAGAGAAGAGAGTACAGACACCGATCAGTAGTATGGGATGATGCCAGTGGTGTAAAGTTGGAGATCTTTTCCAACTGAGTTGAAATGATTGAAAGTCTTATAAAGTCTTTTGAAAGGAACAGACATAGGCTTGAAACAGATTTAGTTTACACAATAGTTGCACTTTACAACGAGGCTTTGTGCATCAATTCCCTTCCATCACCCTTTCCTACCCGCTGAGACAGATCTCACCCTCAAGATCAGATGAATGCAAACTTTTTTTTTGGTGCACAGGCTCATGCTACCCTGTCAAGAAGTCTCGGCAGCTTGGCTCATGTACCTAATTTGAAGCAACGTCGGATGGTCCATCAGCACCAGGCTGCTGGGATTCAGATACAGGAGTCGGGGACTAGCAGTAAAAAATTGTGTGAGACACAGACTGAAATCTTTGTTTCAGGCCTACTGAAAGTCTGCATTTTTCTCTTGAAACGACAGCATTGCGTGGTGGGATATTGTCATCAACTCAAAGCCACCTACTGAGATTTCTTGAATCTCTTCCAAAAACCAGATGAATGTATCTGTGATCCTTGTCATCTCTCTGAAGCCTCGTTCCTTCCTTTCTGTCTGATCACAGCTCCCAGCTTAAGTTCTTTACCTTACTTAGATTACTCAGTGAGTGGGTTTGTTTTTTTTAAAGGACAAATCTGAGCTAAAACTGCTCAAAATGTTCTTTTACTTGCACTTAGTCGCTGGTGTAATTAGCCCCGAGCAATAACACTCAGCGGGCCAGTAACTGCAGGCCTATAGCTACGTAGCTGAGCTGCAGCTCAATACTTCCTAAAGTGCCCATTTGGAGTTTAACTGCACTGAAACTAAGCTAAACTTGAAGTCAGTGTCACAACAAGCTGTGCAGGTGATTTCAGTACAGTTTAATAATGGTCAGTGATCTGCAGTTAAAAAGTGTGGAAATCATTAGCGCAACAAAGCTTAAAGTTGGCTCCAGATTACAGCTTTGATTGGCAGTTGTGGACGCACAGAAGGGGATTGTGATGTAAACCAATGCGACGGTGGTGTTTGCCATGCTGGAGGAATATGGCTGCAGAGAAGAAAAAGTAGGCATGCAGGTCATGTCCTCGACTCTAATGCAGCCCAAATTGAGCCCCGTTCAGAGTGACTCATTGTTTAATGGTCCTGAAGAGGGAAAATAATGGCTCATTCGCAATGTTACAACTGTGTCTTTCAGTGCTGGTGGAGCTGAATGAGAAGTAGATACCAGCAGAAAGGCTTCATATTGAAGTTCAAACTCTCGTTGAGCGGTAATAAGAGGTCACATGACTTTCTTACATCACAAAGGGATTAGCACCGGGTTGAACTCCAACCCTCAGTGAAGCGAGTGAAAGTGCAAATGACCTGGTACTTCACAGGAGTAATTGGAGGTTAAGGTCCTGCACAAGATCACCACATGGTAGCAACTGTGGTCATGTATAAATTCTGCTCATATGGTGACCAAAAATACACGGACAGAGGAACCAACAGGTGAATGTGTGTGTGCGGCTTGTGTTTGCACGTGTGTGCGTGCTCTGTTTACAGCTTCACAGCAGCACAGTGACACAGCATCAAAACCGTGTGCTTTTTTGTTATGAGGTAAACAAAACCCCCAACCCTGAAGCAGGGCTGGGACAAACGACGGCCCTGGGAAGCCACTCATCATCCATGATATCCTGATGCTCAAAAAACTGCAGGGGAAGAAAGGCCTTCGAGTCTGAGTGGCTTAAGCCTCAAAGATGTCCGTATAACAGTCAGAAGTCAGGCAGGCCTTATCATTACTTTATTTATTCACAAATCAACTCAGTTTTTATTTATTGTGTAACTGAGAGCCCAGCGTGCCATTGCTGTCTACTCTGTGCTGAACATGCACACCAGGGGAGAGGAAGGGGATTATAAAAGCTTAAATGAAAAGGTATTTTTTCCCAAAAAGCACTGAGCATTTTAATAATGATGTGGTGATCATTCAGCTGCAGAATAAAGGTTGGAAATAATCTTGCATTAACCCGTAATTCCTTAAACTTGAATATGCATCACTGGTTCACATTATGAATCAATCAGCTCTCTTTAGCAGCCCGGGGTGCTGCTTTTCTAAAAGTAACCATTTGTTAATGCGAGTCTTCGTCCTGGTGAATTAGGAGACCACCCGACTGAAAACCGCGGAGAAGCAAAGGGGTTATGTGCAAGTGTGTGAAACAAAGGGGGGAAGAACTGGAAAGCCCCCGGGGCAGGTGCAATCCGGGCCATCCGCGACGCTCTGTCAGCTTCGCACCAGGCTGCAAGGGGTTCAGATGGGGGACTGGAGGGCGAGATCCTCTCACCCCGTTGGCCTTCTTCTGCAGAGCAGAGCTGGTAATTTGGACAGAGAACTGGATACGTGCCGAGTGCAGATCCAGTTTTTTTTTTTTTTTTTCCAAATTACCAGCGAGGCACCTCACCGCCTCGCTGCCCAGCAGAGGCGGTGAAGCAGCCACAGTCGAGGCACTCAGAGGGATGTGGGGCTGAACTCAGGATGACAATATGTTTTTCACCGGTTCTTCATTCACGCCGCCTTCTCTCAAAAAGACCCCGTACCCCTTCACTCCCCTCTCCATTCCTTCACTGTAATGATCCACTTTTCTGTGATCAGGCTTACTGTGTCTCTTCTCCTGGATGGTTCATCAACTCTATTGTTAACAATGCATTTGTGCAGAAACAGTGCATTAATTACTCGTATTTGAGAGGTAAAGACAACACAAGACACTATTGAAACGTGGCAAGAAAAGATGTGTGGACCCATGGAATTGAACACTGTATTGCGTTATTTAAAATTAAAACATGACGTGATTTTCATGCAGTTATGCACATAATTATGATTTATAATGTCTTCATTGAACACTCCCATTAAACATTTACGGTTAAACTGCAGTTAACTTGGAGTTGGCCTTCTAGTTACCAGGCACCTTTATTATGGAACCAGCTACCAATTTGGGTTCAGGAGGCTGACACCACCTCCATTTTTAAAACTAAATTTAAAACATTTCTGTTTAGTAAAGTCTACAGTTAGTCTAAACAGAGTCTTCAACCCTGGTCCTCGTGACCCCCTATCCAGCAGGTTTTAGATGTTCCCCTTCTTCTTCACACCGTGATACAAGTGGCTGTGTCATCACAGACTTGTGCAGACTTTGAGGACAACATGATAATGACCCTTAATTAAACAGGGGTTGAAGCTGGGAACCTCTAAACCTGCTGGATAGGGGGTCACGAGGACCAGGTTGAAGACCTCTGTCTAACAAGTGTGCATGGGCAAATAGTTATAGCCATAGGTAGGAGTAAGACTAGAGTAGGTCGTCTAATCACAGCTTCATAGCTATGCTGCTATTGCCTACCTCAGGGGGGACGCCAATGATCTGCGGAGTGGTCTCCACTGCCTTCTCTTTTAGTTAATGATTTTGCAGGGGGCATGATCTGGGTCTCTGTAAAGAGCCTAAGACGATTGACATCGTAAGACACTATACAAATAAATATTGATTGAACTGAATTAATTTGGATCTCCTTCAGCAGCATGACTTCCAGCAAGTTTGAAGTAATCCTGGTCAGAGCTGCACAACATTTAGGAGGAAATCCTCTTTACAGACTGCATCACACCACATTTATACAATGTCTAATGTGAACAGCTCTTTTGACGTCCTTCCAATGCATCTCTGTGGGGGAAAAGTTGAGCTCTGAGTTATCACTCCAAAGGGCTTTTTTTCTGAAGCTATTTTGTGAAGGATTTCTTTGAGCTTAGAGTTATTGTCCCTGCATCACCCAGATTCTTTTAACTTCAGCCACCTTCATTACCCGAAGGACTCTGATAACTTGAGAATTTCATTTCTCTTCAATGATGGCAAGTGGGTCCAAGGTTTGAGGCAGATACAGCCCAAATAACGATGCTCTCTCGAC
>JAGFBZ010000312.1:0-272444 GCA_018398805.1 Hirundichthys speculiger
AAAAGGTCCGACCAGCTGAATAGCTGACACGGAAAAAATAAAGACTAGAAACAGCTAGAGGTAGCTAAAACAATGCACAGATCTATATGTGCCTGATCAATAAACACTTGAAAAAGTCAATAAGCAGTAGTAGCATACTTGTGGTACCTAACTACAGTTAGATCTAAACACTGACACTGAGGTTGTGTATTACATTATCATGACATTGGGGATAATCAGAAATTTAAAGCGTGAACACGCTACATTATACCATTTATTCCATGCCAACAAATTAAAATATATGAGTGGCTAACTTTAGCTTTAGCTCTCTGGCTGGGAGGCATTAAGAATGGCATCAATGAGTACACATGCAAAGGAAATAATTACACCAAGGCACTAGGTAACTTGGCAACTTACTGTGCTAAAACATGGGCTAAAATGTGGCCATAGAATATTGATTTCTCTCTGTGGCCACTAAGGGGCGTTGTAAGAACGTATTCATTAGTTGTCGTTCTGAAGTTGTGAAAATAAACCCTCTGTGGTTACAGGCCAGAAGCTCTGTCACTCTGAGACTTTCCTTTCTGAGTTGTGCATTAACCCATTCAATTCAATTCAATTCAATTTTATTTGTATAGCGTCTGTTACAATGACAATTGTCTCTAGACGCTTTACAGAGACCCGGAGCCTGACCCCCGAGCAAATATCATTAACTGAAATTTTAATATTAAATCCAATCAATGATAATGGAAAGTAAAAAACTCCCACAGAGGGAGAAAAAACCTTTAAGCCAAACAGTGGCAAGGAAAAACTCCACTTTAGATGGAATAGATGGAACAAAGGTGTGAATGGGTTACACACCCACATGAAACTGTATCAAAATGTATAAAATGATGTTCCTTACATGTGGTGGCATGATTAGCAAGAGGACCAGGGGATGGTGGTTGGGTCATTAACGTCTGGGTTACAGGCCTTGTCCGGGATGACAGCCTGGATCACCACCTGGGGCTTGTACGAGCCAGAGCTGATGTAGGTGTGAGTGACAGTCAGCTCTCTGGATATGAGAGCTCCACTTTCATCCCCAAAGTCCCAGTTGAAAGTGATGTCTGCGTTGCTGAGGTACTCGCTGGGGTCATGGAGGGTGATGGTGAAGGCGATCGCCCTGTTCTGCACGAACCGCATGTCCTCGGCCACAACGTTGTTCACTTGGTCCAGGGAGACGGTGAACGGGATCTGATCTGAGGAAGGCACAACAGTGTGACAAAATATCAAAATATATGGGTTCATCTGCTGATATAGTTTCTTTCAGTTATTGCTATCATGTTGCAGGAGCCCTCCGAGCCAAAACGTTTTTGTAAAGAGTACAACTGTTTTTTAAGAGTCAGAAACCTGCATCTTTAACACAAGAAACACAAAGTGTAATGCCGTATCGCCTCCCTCCCAGACACCTTTCCACTGTTGCTGAATTACCTGTGATGGAGAACTGTGTGGAAGCGTATCCCAGAGGGATGAACTTTTCTTTGCTCCGGTAGTGATAGATAACAATGTCCATAGTGTAGGAGCCCAGCGGAGCGTCATCTGTATCAATGGTTAGGGAAGAGGACGGCCCGTCCGCCACCTGCCAGTACTGACCTGCCAAATAAACACCCGGCGCACAATGAGAAAACAATAAATAATTACCTTAAATAAGTTGTACTTTATCGTGCCTGTTTTCCTTGACTGACATAAGATCATTATGCATTTCCCAAATCATGGATGAAGAGAGTCCTGTGAACAAAGGATGGCATTATCAATTAAAAGCTCCACTCACCCCAGGTCTTCCACACAAACACATAGGCCGGCTTCTTGTCTTTCTTTATCGATGTTCCATCAGGGAAAACGGCCTCCCATTCTTTGTTCGGTGGTGGGTATACTGGTTCAGACTCCAAATACCTCGTTTCTGTAACAAGAAAGAAAGTTTTTAAAAACTGTGGTGTTTTGAACTGAAGGCCAATGTCTTTAGCATGCTAGCACTAGCACTAGCATGCTAGTGCTTACAATACTAATATGCTGTTATTAAGTATGTACATGTTTTAATTATCACGCATGTTTGTATATATGAAATTTGCTTATTGGCACTAAACATAAAGTAGAGATGTGTTTTGTAGGTATTTTCAAACAACTGGACAAATGAAAATGTTGGCCTCATGAGGGCTGTAAATGAAAAGTGATTAAGTTTCATTCAGAGGGAGGCATAGAGGCTTGAATCTCACTCTATCAAACTTTGTTGTGATATCTCTGTATCACAAATGTCCATTTCTGTTGATAATGCTCATAATGCACATATGTATATAAGCACAGTTTGTAGAAGTCAACTTCTTTGTTTCCCCAGCTTTTTAGTCTGTAGACTTTATTTTCATTCTAAAATAGAACCAAACAAAACTAACACCACAATCTGCTTAAAATGTTAAAAAGAATATTTTATCTGTAAAAATATTTCTAAGAATTTGTGTGCTTTAACTTGTAAAGCTGTATAGAAGAGGCTATACAAATAGGATTTGTTCTTCGTTATGTCAAAGTAGGTCAGATATTTGTGTGCGTGTGTGTGTGTGTGTGTGTGTGTGTGTGTGTTACCATTGATTATGCAATCTTCAGCCCAAACCACTGTCCCACCGGGCGTCACCTTTTGGGTGTGGGGAAACTCCAGGTCAATAGTGAAGGTGATTTTGGCTCCGGTCAGTGTTGGTGAATCATTCTGAACATTGAAGCTCACTCTTCCACCTTCACCAAAACACAGGGTGACCCAGAGATTAACAAATCTGTCAGTGTCACAAATGTAGTTAAAGAACATTTGAAAGTATCATTTCACACATTACATCCACAACATTTTTTTAATACAGGTACCTTTCCAGGAGTCTTTGTATCGCGGGTCACCTTCTTTCCAGACTGGGTACATCTTAGTGTTCCACGATGGATAGCGAGTGAAGCGGTTTTTGGGCCCTGAATTTAGGATAAATATAGTGAAAATAAAATATCAAAACTCATCCATACACTTTTTCATTGGTTATGGATCTAAATCTTCCAAAAAAATTATATACAGATACAGTGAGATAGTTTGGCTACTGATGATGAGAAAATAGAATTGAAATTATGAAATTAATTAAATTATTTAGCTTCACCTCTAAAACATTAATGTGGCAAAGGGTGACACCCACTGTTCAAATGTGGTCCTTTCAATACCAATCTCTAGTACCAGTCACTTTCATGTGATGCTAAATGAGTGTATGCAGGATTTTATTCCACATCAGTGAAGTCATGGGGTTGGCTTGATTTTTTTTTTTAAAGAAGTTAAGGCAGATTACTGTCATTTTTAAATGTACGCATTTTTACTTTTTTCCAGTCCTTAGTTTTTAAGTCTTTTTTTTTTTGCTTTGCTTTCTACAAAAAAAAAATTATCTTTTTTTTAATTTCAATGTTTTTTAAGCAATGCTTGTTAAAAAAAAAAAACAGCAATTCATTCACACTTTTGAAAGAAATTGGGAATTTGGAGGAGAAATAACTGTGGAATCATTTTCAAAGGTATTTAAGAATGGATTTGGTCAAGAGGAACCATTATGACAGATATCTTGATGGTGCAGTACATATTATGCATGTGAATACTGTTTGAGGCTGATTTCAAACCCTTCTATAATTAAAAAGAAAATAACATTAAATATCAAATCCTGTGTCAAGCATAGGACAAGAAGGAAGGCACTGGAAAATCTAGACTCTGACTTTAGAGACCACGGCATGTGAAACATCTCAGTAGAAACCAGAAAGCATGAAAAGAATGAAGGTACAGGTAATTAAGGAATGAAGGAATGAAGGTAAGGTCAGTACAACATTAATTTGGCAGTTTTATGATTATCCAAAGATATACAACAAACTGTTTACATTAAATTACATTTGGTAACATACTTCAGAGCTTTAATTGTTAATGAAGTATAATAATATCACACACATATTGAGAATTTGTGCTTTGGAGCCCTGCTGGTTTGATAGAATTAAATGACGTGAATTGTTCCTCAACCACTGTGGGAGGAGCTGGGTTTCTGCTCTGAGAGCTTCACAGGACAGTTACATGATCAGAATCCACTACTAATACTTCTATATAGTCTTTTACATGATGAAATTAAAAATCAAGATGATGAGTCTCGATTTTTCTTGATTTATATATATATATATATATATATATATATATATATATATATATATATATATATATATATATATATATATATATATATATATATATATATATATCTACATATATATTATATATATATTAAAGAGAGAGAGAGAGTGTGTATTTCCTTAAAAGTAAAGTATTTCCTCTACTCACTTGCCACAGTTTGTGCAGCTACTGCTAGAAGGACCAACAGCACAGCAACAGCCCCCATTGTCTATTTGCTTCCTCTTTGTAAAATATCCTTTAAGCGACCAGCTTGCAGCAGAGAATTGGCTTTATAAGCTCTCAGATGTTTTTTTTTTCCGCAGAAAACCCCTCCCTCCTGAGGGCTGACCCTCCACCAGAAGGTTTAAGACGATTTGAACCAACTGTGAAGCAGGTCACTGGGATTACAAACTTAAAAAGCTTGAACTTTTGTCAGTCAAAACTTGATGACGAGACACTGTGCAAAATTAACAAAAGAGAAACTGTCAAATAAACATCCTGCATCACATTTGCCAGGAGGATTAAAAAAAAACTGGGCAATTGCTAAACTTCCATACTTAAAAGAATTTCAGCCTAAACTGCATCTTATGTGTGCATGCTTGATTGATTAAAGGACAATATAAAATAGTGGAAGTCTCTGAGGTCTTATTTTTTGGAGTCACTAAAAAAGGCCAAAGAGTGCTAAAAATCCTCTCTGAATTTCAGAAGAGTCTTGAATGACTCCACCACATTTGCATAAATGATTCCATATGAACGTTTCTCATTATGTGGTTATTTAACTTAACTTTCTAAATATTCTGTAGAAGTGAAAATGCTGATGCTGTGCTCACTGAACACACTTTGGGGGGTACATTTCAGTCATAATTTGCAGGTGGAGTTATTGTTTACTTTGGAGATTTGTAAAACTACAAATAAAACTGCCGTGATAGATTACCCATCATAATGTTCTAGTTAGTAAGGCAGCAGTGGTACCAATAGTGATCAGCTCCTAGCAGCTCCCCTAGTACACCGGATTTTTTTCCTGGTGTACTGAAACTTGAATTTCCCCCTTGGGGGATTAATAAAGTATTTTGAATTTGAATTTAGTCAGGTGTTTCATACATCATTTGACTTTATTCATCCTCTCACCCTCTCAGACTTTGCAATATTTCCTTAAAGCTCTGTTTAGTTTAGTTTACACTTTTATATTGTAAGTTTGGCTGCATGAATATAAAATCTAACCTAATTCTCTGCTAAAATCACCTGACGCATTGTGGTATGTCTGTCTGATTATTCCTAATTATGAGCAGATTTACTTGAGTTCATGTTGCAGCTAATACCATCAAATCCTCATAGAAAACTCTTCAAAAGTCCTACTTTTGAAGAGTTACAAAACAGCATACGTTAAAGGGTTCCTGCTGCATGCCTTAATGTATACTTCAATACAATGCTGTCATAAAATATCGTGTCTGAAATGTCAACATGTGCAGTGAGAGTTTTTCATTCCTGTCTCATTAGAACAATACCTACACACAATGCCTACAGAAAAAAATGGGAGGAATGCAATGTTAATAAGGATTATTGAAGCACTTGTGACTCTAAATTCATCCGGCTTTGTCCTTTAAAGTCACTGTATTAAAAGTTTTTTGTCTCCGTATCATAAGCCAAATGGTAACCCAGTCTAAACCTCTTAGTAAACAATGCAAGTATTCACAGCAAAACCAGTTCAAATGTGTTTGATCTGTCATCTCACTAACTATGAACTCTGAAACCCCCCCCCCCCCCCCCCACAACACACACACACACACACACACACTCAGACTCATCCATCCATTGATTTTATCATGGATCATGGTCAAATGTGAGTCCTTCATCTGTGTCATTTGTAGTACACCTACTGCTTTGAGAACTGAATTTTGGATTCTGGTATTAAGCGTAACACCCTCAAAGTACTAATTTTGTCCAATTATTTTATAAGCTCATAAATTCACAGAAAAACAGCTCCCGCTGCAGGGGCCCGGGCAGGTTCTCGGCCGCCTGCAGCTCCTGCTGCAGCGGCCCAGGACGGGACTTGGGCCAGTGTGCGTCGACCACCTCGGAAACGAGGGAGGTGCGTTGACCACCTCGAGAATGGGATCAGGCGAGCGTGTGTCGACCACATCGTAGACGAGGGGACGTGCGTCGACCACTTCGGGAACCGGATCAAGCGAGCGTGCGTCAACCACCTCTGAGACGAGGGGACGTGCGTTGACCACCTCGAGAATGGGATCAGGCGAGCGTGTGTCGACCACATCGTAGACGAGGGGACGTGCGTCGACCACTTCGGGAACCGGATCAAGCGAGCGTGCGTCAACCACCTCGGAGACGAGGGGACGTGCGTCGACCACATCAAGAACGGGGTCAGGCGAGCGTGCGTCGACCACCTCGGAGACGAGGGGACGTGCGTCGACCACCTCAAGAACGGGGTCAGGCGAGCGTGCTTCGACCACCTCGGAGACGAGGGGACGTGCGTTGACCACCTCGAGAATGGGATCAGGCGAGCGTTGTGTCGTCGACCACCTCGTAGACGAGGGGACGTGCGTCGACCACATTCAAGGAACGGATCAAGCGAGCGTGCGTCAACCACCTCAGAGACGAGGGGACGTGCGTCGACCACATCAAGAACGGGGTCAGGCGAGCGTGCGTCGACCACCTCGGAGACGAGGGGACGTGCGTCGACCACATCAAGAACGGGGTCAGGCGAGCGTGCGTCGACCACCTCGGAGACGAGGGGACGTGCGTCGACCACATCGAGAACGGGGTCAGGCGAGCGTGCGTCGACCACCTCGGAGACGAGGGGACGTGCGTCGACCACATCGAGAACGGGGTCAGGCGAGCGTGCGTCGTCGACCACCTCGGAGACGAGGGGACGGTGTCGACCACATCGAGAACGGGGTCAGGCGAGCGTGCGTCGACCACCTCGGAGACGAGGGGGACGTGCGTCGACCACATCAAGAACGGGGTCAGGCGAGCGTGCGTCGACCACCTCGGAGACGAGGGGACGTGTGTCGCGACGACCACATCAAGAACGGGGTCAGGCGAGCGTGCGTCGACCACCTCGGAGACGAGGGGGACGTGCGTCGACCACATCGAAGAACGGGGTCAGGCGAGCGTGCGTCGACCACCTCGGAGACGAGGGGACGTGCGTCGACCACATCAAGAACGGGGTCAGGCGAGCGTGCGTCGACCACCTCGGAGACGAGGGGACGTGCGTCGACCACATCAAGAACGGGGTCAGGCGAGCGTGCGTCAACCACCTCGGAGACGAGGGGACGTGCGTCGACCACATCAAGAACGGGGTCAGGCGAGCGTGCGTCGACCACCTCGGAGACGAGGGGACGTGCGTCGACCACATCAAGAACGGGGTCAGGCGAGCGTGACCGCGTCGACCACCTCGGAGACGAGGGGACGTGCGTCGACCACATCAAGAACAGGGTCAAGCGAGCGTGCATCGACCGCCTCGGAGACGAGGGGATGTGCGTCGACCACATCAAGAATGGGGTCAGGCGAGTGTGCATCGACCACCTCGGAGACGAGGGGAGGTGCGTCGACCACCTCAAGAACGGGCTCAGGCGAGCGTGCGTCGACCACCTCTGAGACGAGGGGACGTGCGTTGACCACCTCGAGAATGGGATCAGGCGAGCGTGTGTCGACCACATCGTAGACGAGGGGAGGTGCGTCGACCACCTCCAGAACGGGCTCAGGCGAGCGTGCGTCGACCACCTCTGAGACGAGGGGACGTGCGTCGACCACTTCGGGAACGGGCTCAGGCGAGCGTGTGTCGACCACCTCTGAGACGAGGGGAGGTGCGTCGACCACTTCAAGAACGGGCTCAGGCGAGCGTGTGTCGACCACCTCTGAGACGAGGGGACGTGCGTCGACCACCTCGAGAATGGGATCAAGCGAGCGTGCGTCAACCACATCGGATACGAGGGGACGTGTCGACCACATCAAGAACAGGGTCAGGCGAGCGTGCATCGACCACCTCGGAGACGAGGGGACGTGCGTCGACCACTTCGGGAACGAGATCAAGCGAGCGTGCGTCAACCACCTCGGAGACGAGGGGACGTGTCGACCACATCAAGAACGGGGTCAGGCGAGCGTGCGTCAACCACCTCGGAGACGAGGGGACGTGCGTCGACCACCTCGGGAACGGGCTCAGGCAAGTGTGCGTCGACCACCTCTGAGACGAGGGGAGGTGCGTCGACCACCTCGGGAACGGGCTTAGGCGAGCGTGCGTCGACCACCTCTGAGACGAGGGGAGGTGCGTTGACCACCTCGAGAATGGGATCAGGCGAGCGTGTGTCGACCACATCGTAGATGAGGGGAGGTGCGTCGACCACTTCGGGAACGAGATCAAGCGAACGTGCGTCAACCACATCGGAGACGAGGGGACGTGTGTCGACCACATCAAGAACAGGGTCAGGCGAGCGTGCATCGACCACCTCTGAGACGAGGGGAGGTGCGTCGATCACCTCAGGAACGGGCTCAGGCGAGCGTGCGTCGACCACCTCGGGGGCGGATGATGGTCGGGCCCTGGTGGCCGCCTTGAGGGCTTCAAAGTAAAACAGGAAACAGAGCAGACAAGAGGCAGGGAGTGACGCAATTGACGCATTTGACGCATTTTGACACAAAACACAGAGACTTCAATGGCTGACCTAAACCATGACAGTAACATTGGGTAGCCAAACATGGTTTTTATCTACAGCATTGATTCATAAACATGAAAGAAATCATGAAAGATTTTTTATCTGATAGTATGTTCTTAAGTGCTAAAAGAGCATGAAATACATGACACCTTCAAAGTATTGGTTTTGTCCAACAAAGAGTCATTCAAATTAAATATTACTGAAATCAATCAAATCAAAACACTGTTTGAAAAGTGAAATATTTGACATCTTTGCATTGGAAAAAAAAATTAAACAAGTAACTTATCTGTTGCCAATTAATGAATAAAAATATTCTAGTTGCTCTGTTTCTCTTTGTATGTAGTTTTGTGTAGCACGATGTGTAATCAGACTTTTTGTCTAATAACCTCTTTGTGTCCTGTGAATGAAAATATTGTGCACCAGACAGCATTGTGCAGTAGACAGCGCATCCATCCATACATATATCCGTCCATCTATTTTTCATACCCACTTCAATCCTGTTCCTTGTCCCCCAAATCTGCTGGTGGCTTAACTGTCAATGGGCAAACAAAGGGGATACACCCTGGACAGATCACCAGAAATAGGCCAACCGTTATTGTTTATTGTTGCTATTTTAGGTTGTCTTGTTATCATAAAATTGCAGAAACCTGTAAAGCTCTTATTGTCTTATTAAACTCTTATTGTTTGGTTTACTGTGAACCCAGTGACGGATTGGAAACCTGTCCAAATTACAGGCAACCCCGTGTTTCATCTGGTAACAGCTGGGATCGACAGCAGCCCCTCGTGCAACTCTGAACGTGATGAAGCACCTAAAGTAATGGGTGGTTGGATTTTTACTTCAATTGGTTATGTTCCTCTCTCTTTACAAATAACGACATTGCGCTTTATAGCTACCGCAGTGTTAGCTGTCAAATTTCCACAAGCAGATTCTTAATTTTTGGAAGTTGTTGTACAAGCATAACTTTTCACCCCATAGATCAACTCTATGGAATAATAGAGTTATATTATCCAATAGAAAGTCCATGTTTAAACATAACTGGTTTGAGAAAGGGATAGCTTTTGTCACTGATTTGTTAGATGATACTGGGAATATTATTGATTTTGCATCCTTTTTGAATAAGTATGGTTTAAATTGTCACACAGAATTTAAGAAGGTTTGTAAAGCAGTTCCCCTACCACTTATTCATTTGATTAAAAGTGCCCTATTGTATGGAAGTATTGAGACAGTATTTGTTGCCTATGTTAGTTATTGAGGAATATGGTTTATTGGATAAGAAATGTAATAACAAGTTTATAAGTTCTGTCTTTAAATCCAGATCATTTAATGTGTATCACAGGGGGTTACTCTCTGACATTTCACAGTCAATAAGCTTGTCTACATTAGAAAAAGCCCACTCATATTATATCAAATGGCCAATTGCCCCCAAAGTCAAAGAAACTCATTTTAAAATGAATAATACAATTTTATCCAACTGCTGAATTTTTGAGAAAAAGATTTAAATTTGAAGTTGACCCCTGTACTTTTTGTAATGAATCTTGAGGAATCGCTTGATCACATGTTTTTATCAT
Source organism: Hirundichthys speculiger (assembly GCA_018398805.1). Classification (NCBI taxonomy): domain Eukaryota; kingdom Metazoa; phylum Chordata; class Actinopteri; order Beloniformes; family Exocoetidae; genus Hirundichthys; species Hirundichthys speculiger. Next base: position 10,405 of record JAGFBZ010000312.1, read on the forward strand.
GTCCTGTCACTCAAATCTTTTGGCGTGAAATTAGAAATTGGTTATCTCTAAAAATTAATGACATCCCAACTATTGAAATCTCCAATGTTATTTTTTATATGGATACCATGGACAAATTAGTGTCTTTTTTGGTGAATGTCATTCTGTTACTTGGTAAATATCACATGCACTGTTGCAAGTGGAGGAAAAAGAAACCCTCTTTTCAATGGTTTTTAAATGATTTCAAACTTTTTTTGGTCTCTCTGAAGAAAACTAAGTCAAGTAATTATGCTAAAAAATTATCAGCTGATATATCAAAATATCTTTTATTTTAATCCTGTTTTATTTTGAAATGTTGATGCTCTTTGCCTTCTACTACTTTACTTTTATTTTTAAATTTTAAGTATATTTGTTTTTCTTTTATTTTTAGTTTGAAAGTCTCTTTCATCACTACCCCCTATATATTTGTTGTTGTTTTTGTTTTTTTGATTGTTATAATGCCTTATACTGTATCTCCTCTACTGGAGTTTTTTTGTTCAAATTGTTTGTGTTCAATTAAAAAAAAAAAAAAACAAAAAAAAAAACAAAAGCTACCGCAGTGTTCTCACGTCTGCAGGGTGTATTGAGTCCAAGAGAGGGCGCTGTGGGGAAGCAAACTATACTGTAAGAGTTCAGAAGGAGAGTCTACAGTTTGACTGGAGGAAGTAATACATCAAACAAAGAAAGATGGCCGAAGTGGTAGAACTGCAGAAATTGAAGGTTGGTAGTGCGATTAAATACTTCATTTTCATTAATGGGGAGGGGGGATGTAAGCGAAATTTATTGCTGAACCACGAAATGGCGTAATGAATGACTACAGTGTTTAAGAGCTGAAATGCGTCCTCGCGGTGTGAGGATTGAAACCCGGCATGTGTTCAGCAGTTAGCACCAAGCTAATAACGTTAGCTGAGCTGCAGACGAATAGTATCCTGATCACGGGCAGAACTGACTTTAACGGGCCAGTGACGATAGATACGAAGTACCCCAACATTTTGTCCGAGTTTAATCAATTCACGTGATTATATTTCATTCACACACCAAATATATATATATATTTTTTGAATAAAGTGCCTCAATTAAAGTTACAAGCAGAGTTTATCCTACCTACATTTACTAGTGGATTGAATTTAGTGAGTTTCACTCGTTTTCATACTTTGCGGTACAACAAAGTTACTGCTGTTTGCTACAGCTAACGTTGAACACTGTCAGAGCTAGTAGCTAAAGCTCCAGTTTGCTAGAAGTTCACGTCAAGCTTGTGTAGAATAGAATAGGACTTTATTAATCCCACTCTAGGGAAATTCACTTGTTACAGCAGCATAAGTTGGACAAATAAAAAGTAAAATTCCATAATAAATACATTTAAATTTGAATACTTAAAAAAATGTGTATATATAGCTCTCAAAAATATTACAAAAATTAACAAATTGTTAAGAAAATAAGCTATACACAGGACTATTTACAATATATACACATATGTGAACATTTCGCTTATTGACATGAGATGGAGCGGTGGATATTTTACAATGGGATCTGTTATAATAAATAAAATGGCTTAAATAAAGAAGTGTAAAAAGAAAACTATTGCACGAGGTAGGAGGTGAAGGGTTGTACAGAAGACAGAAAAGTCCTGCTGTTAAAGTCTGACGGCTGATGGGATGAAGGACCTGGGGCTGCAGCAATCTGCTGTAAAGTGATTTTACAGTCTCATACAGGAGACGAGAGGTGTTGTCCAGTTAACGGTAACATAAAAGAAGAAACACAGGCTTCTTTCTAATATCTCTGTAATTGTTGAATCCATGTCAGGGACATGTGCGGATGATATTCACGCGAGGGCTGAGAAGGCTGAAGATGAAGTTGTAAACTCGAGTCACTTGATACCATAACCCTTTTTCCCTTTTTGCACAGTGTACCTGAAGTATTAGGAGCTGAAAGTTATTGGTATCGGTTAAAAAAACAGTTATCGTGCATCCCTAAGGAGAATAATAATCATAAATATACCAACTACAATATGGTCCTCACACCCTCAGTGCTCGGGCCCTATTTTGGTTGGACACTTGAACTGATATAATAGAACTACATCATATTTGACAAAATCTTTTTTTTCTATAGTTAACATGAAAACCATAGAACTGACTGAAACTTATTAGAGATTCCTATTGTCTTACGTCTGAGGTGAATCAGCCAAAATTGGTTTGTGTGTTGTCAAGCCACGGTGGTTTAGTTCATGCTCTCTACAATTTTGGGTTCAAATCATTCTTTACTAATAGAAATGTAGCATGAGGTTATCATTTTTATTTTTAATCTCACATGAGACTTTAGATTCCCCCAAATACATTTTTGTTAAACTGAGCTGAAACAATAAATGTTTGACAGAAAAGTGCTTTAATCAACTGTAATATTTTTATTTCTGACATGTTCATTCTTTTAACATTTGCAAAACAGAAACACTAATTTTCAGAAATGTTGTTCCAGCTTTTTTTGCCTACTTTACTATGGAGGTTTTGTTAATACTGATGATTATATTCAAAGTACCTCTTAAATGTGTCTTTGTTATAGCTTGCTGAACTGAGGCAGGAGTGTGAAGCCCGAGGTCTGGAGACCAAAGGAAACAAAGGAGACCTTATTGCCCGACTCCAAGCCTATCTGGATGAGCATGGTGAGGTTGAATAGCTTTCATAATGTTACTGTGTTAAAGCAAACACTCACAACATACAGAATACAGAATGCCTTTATTGTCACTGAACCAGCGTCCCAACCCAGTGAAATGACATTTCCAGTACGTCGTCCAAGAAAAAAAAGCAAAAGAAGCAATGAAATGCTTGTTTACTTTTGCTTTAGTTTTTTTTTCTTTTTGCCAAGCCTTAAAGAGATGTTTTGATTTACTTTAAAATGTGTTTACTTAAGTCATACATCCCTTTCACACAGCAATTTCATTCTAGGATTTCATTTTAAGTTGATATTCCCTCTTGTTTTGTATGTGAACAACTCCAAGGCAGAATGGTGGAGTATTTTTTCGTGTCCATATTATGCTTTGGGAGGTAGCAACCTAGCAAAACAAATGGGAGATAAGTTCTATGTGTGAGGGCGAGCTAGCACTTCTGAATTAGAATGGCTGCAGTTTAACAGCTTAAACCTCTGTGTGAAAAGGGCTATAGCTGGAGATGTGGGTATAGATGTGCCAGCTCAGGCTAGTTTATTTATTTATTTTTTTAAAACACACAATCCAAATTATGTTAGTCATTACATGTACAATTTGAATGTCCATCTATTTTTCCTGTGTTCATTTTGCTTTTTTGTGAGAGACTCATAGATTTCTTTTTTACACTTTGTCTCTGCTCGATCTTTCTCTCATGTTCCAAACAAAAGAGGAAGATGTGGACGTAGATGATGTGCTGGCCGAGGATGCAGTGGTAATGTTATTTGATTTCATAAATGAAATATTTGGGGATATATTACAACCTCTAATCAATTCAATTCAGTTCAATTTTATTTGTATTGCGCCTGTTACAATGTCAATTGTCTCTAAGCGCTTTACAGAGACCCAGATCATGACCCCCAAGCAAATATCATTAACTAAAATAATAATATTTAATCCAAATCAAGGATAACGGCAAGTAAAAAAAACTCCCACAGAGGGAGAAAAAAAACCTTTAAGCCAAACAGTGGCAAGGAAAAACTCCACTTTAAGAGGAAGAAACCTTGAGCAGGACCAGGATCATATGGGGGGACCTTCCTGCTGAAGACCAGCCGGGTAGAGAAAGAAAAGAGGGGAGACAGGACAGAGAGAGGAGAGCACACTAATGACTGAATGAAATGACTATATAAACAGATGCAGGTAGCAGCACTGAGGTGAGATGGTCAGAGGACTAGACCACCAACCGGCACCCCGAACACATCTACACACAGGTGGAGGTAAATGCTGGGATGGACAGAGGAGGGAACTACAAGTCAGGATGCAACTCAGGAAACTCTGGCCTGCAAACATACAGAAAGAAAAGAGAAAAAAGGGGCAAAACAGCACAACAAACTACAGGGAAAAAAATGGAGCACAGTTACAGTATCACGATGCTCCTAATTAACTATGGAATGGGTTATGGGAGGAGGAAAGGGAAGGAAAGGGAGAAGACCGGTGGAGAGAACGCTCAGCAGATCATGTTGGCGTCCCCCTGCAGCGTAGGCCTATAGCAGCATAGCTATGATGAAGCTGTGATGGAGACGAGCTACTCTAGTCTTAGCTCCTATAACTATGGCTCTAACTAATAACCCTAACAAATTATTGTTAAGACTAACGATGGGCTTTACTAAACAGAAATGTTTTCAATTTAGTTTTAAAGATGGAGGTGGTGTCAGCCTCCTTAACCCAAACTGGTAGCTGGTTCCATAAAAAAGGTGCCTGGTAGCAGAAGGCCCGTCCTCCAAATCTACTTTTAGATATTCTAGGAACGACGAGTAATCCTGCACTCTGAGAGCGGAGAGCTCTATTAGGAGCATAACGTGCTATTAAGTCTTGTAAATAACGAGGAGCTAGGCCATTAAGGGCCTTATAAGTGAGAAGCAGAATTTTAAACTCAATTCGAAATTTCACGGGAAGCCAATGGAGGGAGGCTAGGACTTATTTTGTCAAATGACATCACATACTGCCCTCTCCCACAAAACTCTCCCCTCCTACTTCACACTGTCCCCGACACATGATGTGTGGTTACTTGGATGCATTACTCAGGGGTGTCAATTTGGTGGATTCGCGGATTTCCGAGTTTTTTTCCATCCTGGGGGTCATTTTTGAGATACGTGCAAATCCGGTTTAATATTTGGGGGGGGGGGTACCCTCCATGAACATGACGTGAATTCTCGATTGCGATTAGTTGATTGAGACCAGGGCATGCGCACTGAGCCCGTTGACAATCCAGCTGCTATCACAGCCAAATCAATGGTCAGAGTAAGCCCGAAGCACATACCTTTCTGATATTACTTCTCCCTTTCTTGTTTGGATGGATGATTATTAGCTTTAAATTCACAGGAGAGATGTTTATTCCTTATTGTACTTATTTATTGTTAGACAACGCGGATGAAACATGCAGCGCTTCTCACCACTGGTAAATGTAGGTAGGAAACGTAAACTCGTCTGCGTGGACAGCACTAGGTCCTGCTTCTCGTCCCGCTTAGCAATGTAACCTCCAATTACATTTAAATTGCTGATTTCTGAAGTGCTCAATTTACATATTAGGGCAGTTATATAATAATTAAATTAAAAAAAAATCTCCCGAATCCAATTCATCAGTCCACATGACCTTCTTCCATTGCTCCAGATTTCAATCCGTATGCTCTCTTACAAATTGAAGCCTATTTTTCCATTTGGCCGCACAGTAATTATCCAGTCAGAGGTTCTTACCTATTTGCTTAGTTAAATCCAGGTGTGCCGTTTTTTTTAAAAAAAAAAAAACAACCTGGTAAGATCCTGAGGAATTTTTTTTTATTTAATTTTTGTCCTGATATGTAAAACATTAGGATATAAAAATATTACACTTTGGTTTTCACACAACTGTATGCCCCCATGGAATTTAATGTTCTCATTTTGTTTATAGGACTTCACTAAAGTTGAGAGTTCCAACGACATAAAAGAGGACAATGATACTGAAACAACTCTGAGTGAACCGTAAGTTTATCCTCATTTAGTTAACACCAGTAATTAACCTTTTGTCAGTGTATAACATGAGGATGTCCTTTAAATTAATTGACCGGTGTTGTTTATAGAGAACAGCAGATTGAACACTGGCCCTACACCAGCGGTTTTCAAAGTGTGAGGCGCGCCTCCCCTGGGGGGCGCCAGAGGGATTCAGGGGAGGCGCGGGAGAAAAAAATAAACCTGAAAAGACAGAAAAAGAGTGTAAACATCAGGGCAAAATGGATCGATTTTTAGTATCTCAAGTGAAAGTGAGAGAGGGCACAGAGTCTGGGGCGAGCAGAAAACGGAGGAAGTATGACCCTGATTATTTAAAGTTTGGCTTTTCGTGTATTGGTCCTGACGATGCTCCGCTGCCACAGTGTGTTATCTGCAAAGAGCTGCTAGCTAACAACAGCTACTGTCTGCTAGCTAACAACAGCTACTGTCTGCTAGCTAACGACAGCACGCGACCATGGAAACTCCGGCGTCATATTGAAACCAAGCACCAAAGTTGCCGCGGGAGTTTTTGGATGGGAAACTTAATGAATTGCGGTCACAGAAGAAAGTCATCGAGGCGTTTGGCACTGGTTACCAAGGCAACCGAAGCATCGTACCGGTAAGCTTTAGTTTTAAGGGGGTTGAACCGAGGACGCGTGTGGTTTCTTGGAAAAGTGGCATCTGCGTGAAGGAAGGCGAGTCCCGCAGATCATCAGCCTCTCTGGACTTTAACTTAATCCGGATCCTAACTGCTTCACACCCAAACCCAAACCCAAACCCAGCCATGAGGACTAACGTGTGGATCTACCAGGCTCTGGTCTGTCTCGTGGTAACTATTGTGGACTCAGGTAAGTTGATGCTCTGAGCTTTACTGATTAAAGTCGCTTCACTTCAAACTAAAATGTGGAGAAAAAAAAGCGAGAAACTTTCACTTCACAGTTGTAAAATTAGATTTTTGATAGTCAAAGCTTGACATGTCGTATAAAAATTATTTTAGTATGCTTTAAATGTGTTTTTAATTCCAGGTTTTTGACCATGAAACGTCCTGGACTGTTAAGATATTAAATGAAAAATGCCTTTTTGGCTGAAGATGTTAGACTTCAGAATATTTATTTAAAGAATAAATGGAGCCCAAAAGATTTCACTTTCAGGATTAGGTCTAAAAAAAAAAACAGATAACATTTGAGTGTGCTGTTTCTCATAAATAAAAAAAAAAAAAATCAGGTTCCATCTCCACTTAGAGGGCACGCGGCGGTGCCACGCCGGTGCCAGGACGCACAGCTTTATAAAAAACCCCTGGCTACTTTTCTGATGTAACAACATCTTTTCTGTACCATCAGTCGACCCTCCTGCATCTGCTGAGCGCAGCTGCGGAGAGGATGCCTGACGTGCCGTGACTTGGTGGCGCGGTTTACTGCGCGCGCACACACACTCGGGCACTTAAACGCATCCAAACGAGCGCGTGCAGAAATATGTTAAAATATGTGTTGAAAACATACAGATTTAAAAAAAAAAAGGGGGGGGGGGGGCGGCATGCTTTTGAGTTCTCTCAGGGGAGGCTCACTATCCCACACTTTGAAAACCCCTGCCCTACACAATTAGCTTTTTTTTTTTTTTTTTTTTTTTGTTGTTGTTTTTTTTTTTTTATTTGTAAAGATTTTAGATTTGTCAGGCTTCTGAGTAATTTTCCTTTCATTTTCTCAGTTATAGCTAAAAGATATTTAATGAGGTTTTTGTCCGTTTTAAATATAGGAACTTCTAGTTTGACGTCCTAAGCTTCCAAATCTCTTCTTAAAACTCACTTTTACTGCATGCCCTCTTCTTAATTGTGTTTTATGAGATCTTACTGTTATTATTTTATTCTTTTGTTCTTATTTGCTTTTGCTGTAAAGCACTTTGTAACTGTGTGTTTTGAAAGGTGCTATACAAATAGTTATTATTATTATTATTATTATTTTACAAAAATATATCTTCATTCCAAAAAAAAGGGCACACTCTCAAAGGCTTGAAACAAAGTACATAGACTGCCTTTTTCTTTGTTTTTAAAGATGCTTCAGTTTTCATCCAGAAGTCCTTGTCGGTTCAAATTGACTGGTGGGGAGTAAATCACTGACCCTCCTTCCAGAGTGAATATATGTGATCACATTGTTACATTAAATGCCTGTTATGTACTCAAAGCTTGTGCAGCGTCAGAGAATCCGCACAATGGAGAAAAGCACAAAAAAACATAGACTTTGTGGCTGTTTTGTTTTTTTTGTCTGGTTAAATACAGTCTTCTTGAATTTCTGGATTATGCTGCAATGTTGTAAAATGATTTTAAAAAAGGAACTTTCACATTGACACATCATGGATGCATTGTGTCCATGCCCTCCTCCCATACAGAGGCAGCTGTACTGTAGTCTGCCTTTACCAGCTGTACCAGTTAGAGTTAGAGTTGCTTTGATGTGTCTTGGCAATGTTTTTCTGCAGTCTCAGTGAGGTTCCTACACAACTGAAACTAAAAATCATATGTCCATAATGCTTGCATCTTGGATTTTTGTATTAGTTTTACTCCTCGTGAGATTGGGTGAACTGTTCATTCTACTCAGTGTGGTATATCACCTCCTATTTTTAGTCATTTGTTTCTTTGATTTTTCTGTTTTCAGATCTGCTGAGAAGAAGATTGTGAAAATAACTCCTCCATTATCTTCCAGCGAAGTATGTATCACATGCTTTAACTTACTAATTATACCTTTCATCCAACAAGCATGGAGACTAGGAAAGAAAATGTATTTCCACTAGCGGGGGTTCCAGGGTAAAACCAGGAGGCTGGAAGTTAACAGAGGACACTCCTCCTCCTCGGTCCTGGTGACAGGGCCGTTGTATGGAAACTACTATTTCAAACCACATGGTGGCAGTCGTGCACCACGTTTGCTATAAATATATGTTTTGACTTGGGAAAGAATTCTCAGTGTCCCCAATGCATTTGCTTATTTAGAAATAAAACGAACAGTTTTACTCACTGTCATTATATTGAATGCAACTTTATCTCTTCCCATTGCTGTTCAAACATCCAACTAGTATTTTTTTTAAACATTTATTGAGCAGAGACTACAGAAGAGAGCTGAACGTTTCAGCATGCCAGCATCAGCTGAGAGCAAGAAAGCCATCCGTGCAGCAAGGTGAGGCTTTTTTTTTTTCTATTTTATTTTATTTCCTTTTTATTTTTTAGACATGCTATATAAAAGATAAGTTAGATATGGCAAGAAGACTGCAAGTTATCCACGTTCACTGAGGAAAGTACATGGGTTAGCAGGGAAATTTGTACTCAAGTGTGGTCTCTTGTTTTTACTCACAGGCTCAGGATTTCCTTTATCATAAATGATAGAAATGATATAACACTTTTAGTGAAGTCCATTTATGCTTAATGTTAATTTAAAATATGAATTAAAAGTGCAAATTTTTTTTTTTCCCCCTTTAGATTTGGATTACCCACTAATACTTCAAGTCCTTCCCCAGGTTTGTTGCTCTTGTGCTTCTACATGAATTTATTTTGTCACGAGTGGAGAAACAACCAATGAAGAGAGAATGTGGTCAAAAAGTTTTAGGAGATCATATTTCTTTTGTAGTTCAATTCCTGTGATTTGTCGGATATATGAGGCTCTTTTTCTTTTTTTTTTTTTATAAGAGAAATACTTATTTATACAAAAAACCCATCAAGATATATGTTTGTTTGCTCCATCATATTGTTAGCTTCAGTAATAGAACATTTAATGTTAAAATGCAAAAAAACTGTTTTGATGGAGGAAAAAAAAGTGATTGTGATGCAGCTGTAGCAGTTTCAAATAAACCTTACATGCAGGTGCCTAAGGTCCAGGGTTCATACTGCCATTTAATATTTTTTGTTTGGTTAGCTGTTTGTTGTGAAAGAAATGCTTAACACTTTTTGAAATTAAAAACATAATTCAAACGTAATTAATATTCCTCAACCTGGACCTTACATGCACCTCTGCGTGATCACCTTTGCACCACCATGTGTTGGAAATGTTCTCCAATTCCCTTCAAGTAGCAAACATTTTGATGGTATGATTGCTACAACATTATGCTGAAAACCTTGGCTTCAATTAATTTAACTGGATAAAAAGAAAGATTTATGGACTGGCAAAAGCTGGGTGTTGATAAGTAAACCCAAAGACAATCCAGTGCTGAAGAATCCCAGTAGGTCTTGCTAACAGTTGTTTCAAGTTATGTGGAAAAGATTGGCCTTCTCACACAGGCCAAAGGTACCACTAACTGCAATTTTAAATGCATTCGTCAGCACATTTGTTTGATCAGTGTCAAAATAAGTGGTGTGGAAATGAACATGGTAATCAAACTGAAATAGAAAATTATGTCACTAAAAGATAATTACATTCACAGTTAAGACACTGGAATAACAGGTATTAAATCAAAGAGGATGGGATGGTAAAATAAAGAAGTTGCATAAAAGAACAAATGAAGTTCAGCAACAGGTTTCTTAAAATGAAAATGTGTGTGAGGTGCAAACATAGAATGAAGTGTTTTTGAAACTCACTGGAAACAATGGAACTGCCTGAGTCAATGAGACTATAAATATCTGAAGATGAAATGGCTAAACAAAGTATATGAGTTGAAGCTTGAATGCTAAGTAATAATCAAATGATACAAAGAATACAATTTGGTTCTCTGAGACAACAGAATGTATGCATGATGGTAGTAAAGACATTTTAAACTAATTTTGGACGTTTCACACGTGGCCTAGAATCGGTTTTCAGATGCAATTGAAGATGGTTAGAATGGTTTCTTACCTTTCACTCATCTACCCTTCCATCCTTGGGAAATCACCAGTTACTCCATTAAAGAAGGTGACGATTCCTCAGATGGGGAAAACTGTTGCGTGCTTGCTGTGCAGTTTGATAGGATGCTAAAGCAGAGTTGAATTTTACCTTAAAGTTCAGTCTCCTGGACAGATGGGACAAGCACAAATGTTCTTAAGTATATCAAGAATGAAACATAATGTTTCTATACGTTTTATGGCCATTTGGATCTTTGCTATTTAGTAGGCCACTGGTGTTTCACAGTGGAGTCTCACTGGTTCTCAGCCTCTGCTCTAATTCATCCCAAAGGTGTTCTATCAGGTTGAGATCAGGACTCTGTGCAGGCCAGTCAAGTTCATCCACACCAGACTCTTCCATCCATGTCTTTATGGACCTTGCTTTGTGCACTGGTGCACAGTCATGTTGAAGAGGAAGGGTCCAGCTCCAAACTGTTCCCACAAAGTTGGGAGCATGGAATTGTCCAAAATGTCTTGGTCTGCTGAAGCATTCAGAGTTCCTTTCACTGGAACTAAGGGGCCAAGACCAGCTCCTGAAAAACAACCCCACACCATAATCCCCCCTCCACCAAACTTTACACTTGGATCAATGCAGTCAGACCAGTACCGTTCTCCTGGCAACCACCAAACCCAGACTCTTCCATCAGATCACCAGATGGAGAAGTGTGATTCTTCCTCCAGAGAACATTCCTTCACTGCTCTAGAGTCCAGTGGTGGCTGCTTTACTCCACTGCATCTGACGATTTGCAATACACTTGGTGATGTCTGGCTTGGATTGCAGCTGCTCGACCATGTAAACCCATCCATGAAGCTCTCTGATCACTGTTGTTGAGCTGATCTGAAGGCCACATGAAGTTTGGAGGTCTGTAGTGATTGACTCTGCAGAAAGTTGGTGACCTCTTCACACTATGTACTTCAGCATCCGCTGACCCCACTCCATCAGTTTACATGTCCTACTGCTTCATGGCTGAGTTGCTGTCGTTCCCAAACTCTTCCATTTCCTTATAATACAGCTGACAGTTGACTGTGGAATATTTAGGAGTGAGGAAATTTCACGACTGGATTTGTTGCACAGGTATCATCCTATCACAGTTCCACGCTGGAGTTCACTGAGCTCCTGAGAGAGACCCGTTCTTTCACAAATGTTTGTAATAACAGTCTGCATGCCTGGGTATTTAATTTTATATACCTAAGGCTATGGAAGTGATTGGAACACCTGATTCTGATAATTTGGATGGGTGAGCAAATACTTTTTGGCAATATAGTGTAAATTATGAATGTCCATTACCACAACTGAAGCAAAGTGCTGGAAAAGTTTGAAAATGGATCCTGAAAGTGCATAAATTGCTTGAAAAAGTGCAAACCTTGAAGGTCTTGGGCCTGACTTGCACCAGAAGGCTTGTATTTATCTATATCTCCCTTGCAGTATATTATGCTTGTATTTCATTTCTCTTATTTTGTAGTATAGGAGTGAAGTAGGGTGATGTGAGGATGATTTCCAGATTGCAAATGTTTTGTACATCTGTCTACACATTCAAGGCCATCCATCATCGTGTCTGGGATGTGTTACTATAGTCCAGAGCCTTCAGCCTTCAGTAATGATTGCTGTTTTTCTGTTTTCATCCAAACAGGTGTCGTTGCAAACAGTAATGCAACTGTAAGTGTGAAAGAAACTGTCCATCATTCAGCTTCTCATTCATTTTTTATTTCATTTAATGAAGCGAGAGTATACATTTAGTTGTTCCTGTGTCTCATCCAGGCGAACATCGATCAGCTAAAAAAGAGAGCAGAAAGATTTGGTGTGAACGTGTCGTCTGTTTCACAAAAGGTGAGTGAGCTTGTAAAATTAAATACATACTTTTTTTGCAACTGCTTACTAACTTTTCACTCCTTTGGGACCTTCTTGTTGTGAAAAGAAGCATTTCACTTATCCTTGAAAAGTACCCCCCCCCCCAAAAAAAAAAACAAAAACAAAAAACAAAACATTACTTAACTCAGAACAAAGAATGTTTGTTTATATTAAAATATTAGTTTTAGTTTTCTTCAAATGTATATTTTCTTAATTTTACAAAGTGCTGTCTTGCTGCCATGATCATCTATGCCTACAGAGTAACACATGTGGCATCACTTGTGTATCACTTACAGTACCATGTCACATTAACAATATTAAAAATAGCTCACAGAACTACAGAGGACGTCACAGCAGAGGTGACTAAAATACTCAAGAAAGTAATGACATGGGGCTCATGCTGTCTGTGTGTGTCTGTCACTCTGAAATGTTGTTTTTGTAAAGAAGTGCTTGATGTCCCCCTGGTCCTAGTTTCTGTCTCTTTAGTTCCACTACCATAAGCAACACTGTCGGTACCGGTTTAGGACCAGCTGTTTCACAAAATAACAAAAAACCAGTAGTTTCCAATCCCATCCCTGTAATCATTTCCTCTCGTTTTAACCATTCATGTAACCCTGTGTCTGCGGGTCCGCGGCCCGGTGCAACCTTACGAGGTTGCTCGGGGCTGCGGACTCGTGGAGACTGCGACAAGCGCACGTTCAGCACCGACGTTAATTTGGCTGCGCTGCACGCGCGCTCTCTCTTAAACAAAACTTTTACCATAAACGACCTGATTTTTGATAGTAGGCGTGACATTTTATTATTAATGGAGACATGGCCTGGCACTGATGCACCAGCTGTTCTCACCGAAGCCTGCCCAAATAATTTTAATTTTTTATTTTCGACTAGGGGAGGTAAAAGAGGAGGGGGAACTGCATCGTTCACCCTGAGATCACTGAACCCAAAGGAAGTTTCTTTTAACAGTTATCCATCATTTGAATATCATTCCTTTGTTTTTAGCAGTCCCCCAATTCTGTGTCTTACAGTTTATAGACCGCCCCATCATTCCACCTCTTTTATGAGGGAATTCTCTGAATTATTGTCAATTATACACTCCACCTACAACAGAATTTTAATAACTGGTGATTTTAATTTGCATGTTCATATTAATTCTAATCCTTTATCCAGAGAGTTCCTAAACCTTTTGACCTGCATGGATTTTAAGCAGCACATCACACAGCCGACTCACAACAGAGGACACACCCTGGACCTGGTCATAACTTATGGTCTGTCCACGGGTGTGTCCTCTGTTGTTGACCTGGCTGTGTCTGACCACTGCTGTGTGTATTTTAACATCACCAGTTTTAGCCACCAGGAGGCCCCGGTGAGAACTGTGAGGAAACGCTACCTAACTTCTGAAGTGGCTGCAAATTTTATTAAGATTTTAAAGACTATTTTACTTTGTGCTGTGAGTGTGCATGTGTGTGTGTGTGTGAGTGTGTGTGTGTGTGGGGGGGGGGGGGGGGGGGGGGGGGGGGGGGAGACGGGTTTTTTATTATCTGTTATGATCCTGTTTTGTTTTATTATGTGAAGCACTTTGGGTTGCATTTTTAATGTATGAAAAGTGCTATATAAATAAAGTTTGATTTGATTTGTTAAAAAATAACTGGCCACCAGATGGCGCCATATGCAAACACAAGTCGCTCTGCAAGTTGTCAGTCTCTTATTGAAAGAGAGAACCAGTTGGTGTTAAAGAAACTATGCATTAAGCCTTACTGCTATACAGATACGATTGCTTTATTCTTTTAGATTGAAGAGGATGAAAAGCTGAAAAAGAGGAAGGAGAGGTTTGGAATCTTAACAGCTGGATCTACAGCTGGTGCAGATGTCGAGGTAGGATTTTATTTTTGTTTGATTAGTGGTCAACCATAGAAATAATCACTGTGACTGATGCTGACTGGTTTCAAATGCCACTGTTTCTCTCAACAGGCAAAGAAAATGAAGCGTGCTGAAAGATTTGGAAAAGTGTAAAATATGTTTTTTTTTGTAAAATGTTTTCATGGCTGTACAATAGATTCCCAAGGATAAAGAATGCAATGAAGATAATTCTTATGAATCAAAAGTACACCTAAGTACAAAGATAATGTGAATTTTATTCATGCTAATTTACTGAAAAGTGCAATGTAAGACTGTCTTACTGAGCACAAGTCACTGGATCATTTAGCCACTAGTTTCTATGTTAATACACAGCTAAGTTTTTTCCCCCAAGCTGGTCATTTATTCCTTCCCACGTGTCTCTTAAGTTGAGGGATATCATTAGCTTTTAGGGAAAGTGTTTGAGGAAGGATTTTTATTTTAAGGTTTTCTCCAATAAATATGCATAGTGCACAAGTCCATTTATTAAGTTCTGTTTTGTTTAAGCTTCTTGCAGGTCCTCATAGTAAAAGCCATCCAGCTGTCCCAGAGGGGGTTGCTTTCCCCCCACATTTTTAAGAATAAAGCAGCACTTTTCTATGTTAAAATATCAGTTTATTTTGAAAGAAGGATTACTTTTAGGAAGCACCATTGAGCTATTACAATTTCCTGCCTTGCTGTTAAATTGGTTGAGACTTTGTTTTTTCTGTGGTTGCAGAAAGCCTTAAATAAGCCATTGTGCAGGTCACAGCTTGTCATTTGCTCAAGGTTGTTTTCAGTCTAAATTGGCTTTTTAAATAAAATTGCCTAGACTTACATGGTTGTGACAAAGAAATTTGTGATTTTTAAAAATTAAAAAAAAAAAAAAAAATTACATCTAAAAATTTAAATTTCGTCTTGTGCATAGATGATACAGTCTGTACTGCTGCATCAATTTAAGGACTTAAAATATTAGAAAAAACAATTTTATGTTTCTAATTTACTACATGCAAGACATTTAAAAATCTAATCAATCAAAGTGACTTGGCTGACTGTTCTGTGTTCACTATGTGTATCTTATTGTGCTTTTGATTTATCAGACTGTCTGTTCATTTCTTGTGTCCTTTAGAGGAATTCCATTGTTACACTGGTTCTGTAATCTGTCCATTTTATAACATTTGAGACTTTAAATAAATTTTCAGTTTTTTTGACTCTTGCTTTTTCACTTCTTATTTCTGGATGTTGATGATCAGTGTTGACACTGAAGCTATAAACAAAACCATCCCAGGCGGAAAAATTACTTGGTGTTAGCAGCATAGATTGACAAGCTTATTGCAGGTTTTATTTCAAAGTCAAAGGTGGGGGCGAATACAACAACCTGTTTTATGCTTTATAGTGATAACATTTCTATTAGATCTATTTATTTGTGCTGGACATAGACGTACTTTTTTTGTTTTACAACTACCTGCATATATATTGATGGTTAGTGCCACAATCTGGCAAAACCAGGTTATATACACAATTATATCACAGGAGTCGTTAGGGGGTGGCAAGACTACTGTCACACTACTGTGCTGCAACCCCACCCACCACAAAGAGCACCTCCAGCCCTACCATGTAACCTAGAGTGTGACCCTTGTCTTGTGCCCTGATCTAGTGATGTGAATTAAAATAGGTATGGCATGAACACATACTGGAGGAACAGGGCCGTGACCTGGTCCCTCAACCCCACAGCCTCCCAGCCATGACCCGGATATACGCAAGAGCACAACCCCAAGCAGCCCAGGCAGGGAGGGACCACATAAGATACGGCAGCAGCTGCCAGAGGAATAAAGTGCTGCAGCAGGACCCAACCAGGGACAGCCAGGGCAACTCCACCCACACCACTATAGAGGATCACCCAGTCAGTCCAGCACTGCCCAGCACTGGATGGGTTGACTCCAATAGAGGCAGCCCCACCTCCATAGAGACGAGCTGTCTCCAAAGAGATAGGACCACCCCGATGGGAGACGAAGAACATGGCAACCCCCACCACCAGAAGGCCCATATGGCACGGCCACAGGGCCGTCCCACAGGGCTGAGGTACGCGCCCCAGCCCCCAGAGAGGCAGTGACCTGGAAAGGAGACAGGGGAGGACCCAAGCCCACTTAACACACGCAACCGCCAGACCAGTCACCATGCACAGGAGCACCCACCAGCACCACCCTTGGAGAATACGCCCCCAAAGATCCATTTCAAATCAATCAATCAATCAAATCAATTTAAGTCTTAAATTTATTTTAAAGGTGGGGTGGGTGTTCTTGAAAAAACGGTTCCATCAATCCAACTCAAGTGAGATTTTGAAAATATACACTTCCTCCCTCCTCCCAAAGGCTCCGCCTCCTCCTCTTCAGCCCACCCCTCGAAACCACGCCTTCACACGATTCACGACTACATGAACCACAGGGAGGGAGGGAGGGGTGGGAGTGCATTGATATTTGATGGATGTATTAGGCAGCCAATAAATGTAAAGATGATCAGTACATTGATTGGTCAGAGTTTTTCTCTGATTATACCCTCTAGACCGGACCAAAACGTTTCGTTTTTTTTTGCAAACATTTTATTTCAGTGGGTGCAATGGGAATGTGAAAAGGTTTTTAGGCAATATTGTAAAAAGTGCTGCAAAAAAAGAACACCCACTCCACCTTTAAATCATTAAAATCATTAGATCAAGAAGTCAAAGTCATCTTTATTGTCAATTTTTCCAAATGTACTAGACATACAGAAGAATCGAAAAAACATTTCTCTCTGTCCCACGGTGACAAGTATCAAATCAAACTTAAAATTGCATTTCCTGCGAAAAATGCCGGTGTGAATGCATTAAGCTGAATTTTTGACCTGAACTAAATGCAACAAGGTTAGCTACATACTAACTACAGCTCAGTGAGAAAAAGGGATCAAGGAAGACAAGTTAACACAATGGAAACAACTGCAGAATTAAAGCTGCAAGCAGCGTTTATCGGGCCCTCGCATCTATTTTCACCGCCCCCTCAGGTATCCACCACCTTCCCAAGCCAGTCGGGAATAAAGACAATACAGTGAAAATCCAATTTGGTTATAAAAATGGAAAAGTTGCTGCCCAGCTTGAATCCAGAGATATGAAAACAAAAATAACCAAAGTCGATTCTACTCAGAGCTGAGTTCTAAGTTGGTAAAACAAGGCTGTAAATGTCACAGCTGTCTATAATCTTAAGCAAATATAGAGTCAGAGATCTGATGTCCAGAGCAGATTTACAGAAACTTATCCAGCCTTCATCTCCAGCAAACTTGACTACCATAATGATCTTTTGTCTGATTAGAAAGCTTCAGATCATGATGAACCCTGTTGCCAGAGTTCTAACAAGAACCAGGATAACTGAGAACATTACTGCTGTTACTTCAGACTCATCCATGCACAAAATTTGCATGGTGAATGAAGACTTTTATCAGTATGAGCTGTAGGAATCCAAGGCTGATCTGATAAAGCGCAGATAGGATACAAAACACACTAAATGTGACCAAGATCATGATCCTTTGATGAGACAGTAGCACTGCTGAAGATTGTCAGATACACTTGTTCAGAGTGAAAGAATCATCAAATATATAAATGTTCAAGCAGATTGGATAATGCATGTGTAATTCAGAACAACTTTTCCATTCATGGAAAGAGATCTGCTTAGTTGAGCCTATAGTTAGTCTCAACAATAGTGTGTTAGGGCCAATAGTCACAGCTACAGTTACAGGAATGGATGAAGACCAGACTAGAGCAGGCTGGTCTGAAACATAGCCTCATCATAGCTATGCTGCTATAGGTCTACGCTGCAGGGAGACACCATCATGATCCACTGACTGGTATCCTCACCTTTTCTCTTCCCACTTTCACCTCAGTCCGATTTTCTCTGCATGGAATGGTCACTTTATTCTGGCACTGCAGGAACTTGTAACATCACACAGGTTGTATTGTTCGGTTCCTGTCGGTTAACAGAGAATGTAAATCTATTCACGCTGGGCTGCTGTTTACTCCACTTTTCATCTAACCTCGTTTTCTTCTGCCTTTCCACGACACACACACTACATTACCCATAAGGCCACCTTCTTAAAGGGGCCAAGGCTGGCTCACAACATTTCTCACTGTGAGAGAACGCGCACAACATCCTGTGATGTTTCCGTTAATTTTTTTCTTAATTTGTTTATTATATTATATATTTCTGAAAAATCCACGAATTACTAAAACCGCGGAACTTAAAGCCAAATTGGCAAGGGATCACCGTATGATTTCTAGCATAAAATATCGTACTATATTCGGGCCAATACGGTAGTAACATAAAAATATATCTGAACTCCTTGATTAGGATTGAATAGGATAATTTTAGGTTATGATATTTGCTCGGGGGCATGATCTGGGTCTCTGAAAAGTGCCAAGAGACAACTTTCTTTGAAAGAGACACTATACACATAAAATTGAATTGAATTAAACCGTGGCCCTGTGATTTATATTTGACAGTGATTTCTCACTAGAGTAAGTATTTGCATTGTATTTTAACAAACAAATAACAAAATAAACGTTTATATATGAGAATTTGAGAATTACCTTCTGCTGCCACTAGATGGCGAAAAAGACCGTTCTTTAAAAGTAAACTGAATTTCTGACAACTGTTTTTTTTTCTTTAAAAAAAGAAAATTAAGTCGAGTAAGCATGTGTAAATTAGAACAACTTTTCCATTCATGGTAAGAGATCACACTGTATTGTTCTTACGATGACACACCATGATAAAAAGTTACAGTTTTCAATGTCATTCATCATCAATGTCTTTACTACTGATTGAACATGTTTGAGATATGTCAGCTCACTTCAGTTGGAGTAGGGATGCCTAACCTCAACAAGCAGGTCAGCACCTTTCAGGACCCATTCCAGTTTGCATATCGTAATGGGCTTGGGGTTGAAGACGCCATCATCTACCCGCTTCACAGAGCCCACTCTCATCTGGACCAATCAGGCAGCACTTTGAGGGTCATGTTCTTTGATTTCTCAAGTGCTTTTAATACAATTCAGCCTGCGCTGTTATGTGAGAAGCTCCATCAGTTCCAGGTGGATTCCTCCACAACCTCCTGGATTTATGACTACCTCACAAACAGACCACAGTTTGTGAGACTGAAAGGTTGTGTGTCTGAGATGGAGGTCAGCAGCATTGGAGCACCACAAGGAACTGTTCTCTCACCATTTCTCTTCACGCTCTACACCTCTGACCTGGGGCGCCGAAAAGGGGGGGGGTAAAGGATACGGATTATAGGGGCCCATGATTGAGGGGGGCCCAGAGAGACCCCTAATGATGATCAAAAACAGCATCAACAATTTTTGCCACTGTGTTGGGGGGCCCGGTAAAGATTCTTTTCATGGGGCCCAAAATCCCTAGCGGCGCCCCTGCCTCTGACTTCCAGTACACTCTGAGTCCTGTCATCTGCAAAAATATTCTGATGACTCTGCAGTTGTTGGGTGTATCAGCAACTTACAAGAAGCCGAGTACAAAGAACTGGTCTGTCAGTTTGTGAAATGGTGGTAACAATCATCTCGTATTAAATACCAGCAAAACTAAGGAGATGATTGTCGACTTCAGGAGGAGCAAGAATCAACACAGCAGTGTTTCCATCCTGGGAAAGGAGGTGGAGGTGGTGGAGGAATACAAGTACCTTGTAGTTCAGCTTGACAACAGACTAGAGTGGAAATGCAACACAGAATACATTCAATTCAGTTCAATTCAGTTTTATTTATATAGCGTCTGTTACAATGACAATTGTCTCTAGGCGCTTTACAGAGACCCAGAGCATGACCTCTGAGCAAATATCATTAACTAAAATTATAATATTAAATATAGCAGCATGACGATGACGAACCTGTGATTACGACGAGCCTACTCTAGTCTTAGCTACTACAGCTATGGCTATAACTATTAAACCCTACACACTAGTTTAGACTAACTGTAGGCTTTACTAAACAAAAATGTTTTCAATTTAGTTTTAAAGATGGAGATGGTGTCAGCCTCCTTAACCCAAACTGGTAGCTGATTCCATAAAATGGTGCCTGGTAGCAGAAGGCCCGTCCTCCAAATCTACTTTTAGATATTCTAGGAACGACGAGTAATTCTGCACTCTGAGAGCGAAGAGCTCTATTAGGAGCATGACATGCCATCAAGTCTTGTAAATAGCGCGGAGCTAGGCCATTAAGGGCCTTATATGCGAGAAGCAGAATTTTAAACTCAATTCTAAATTTCACGGGGAGCCAATGGAGGGAGGCTAACACAGGAGAGATGTGATCTCGCTTGCGGATTCCTGTCAGCACCCTCGCTGCTGCGTTCTGGATCAATTGGAGGCTATTCAGCGAGCTTTTCGGACATCCTGCTAACAACGCATTACAATAATCTAGTCTAGAATGCGTGGATTAATTTTTCAGCATCACCCTGGGAGAGCATGCTCCTAATCTTGGCAATATTTCGGAGATGAAAAAAGTCAGTCATGCAAACCTGATTAATATGCTGCTTAAATGACATCCTGATCAAAAATGACTCCAAGGTTTTTTACAGCTGTGCTGGAAGCCAGCGTAAACCCAGTCAATCCAATCCTCAGGTGTTTGGGACCAAAGACAATAACCTCTGTTTTATCCGAGTTTAGAAGCATAAAGTTAGAGGACATCCAGGACTTAATATCATTAAGACACCCTTGAAGTTTAGCCAAAGGTTTTGTTTCCTCTGGTTTCATAGATAAGTACAGCTGCGTATCATCAGCATAGCAATGAAAGTTTATGCCATGGCTCTGGATAATTACTCCCAAGGGCAACATGTATAAAGTGAAAAGGATTGGTCCCAGAATTGAACTCTGTGGGACGCCATAGCAGACCCTAGTCCGTGTAGAAGAAATGTCATTAACATGAACGAACTGGAACCTGTCAGATAAGTATGACTTAAACCAGCCTAATGCTGTCCCTTTAATTCCAACAGTGTGCTCCAATCTATGCAGCAAAAGGCCGTGATCAACGGTATCAAAAGCAGCACTGAGGTCCATCAGAACAAGGACAGAAACTAATCCATTGTCTGAGGCCATGAGGAGGTCGTTGGAGACTCTAATCAGTGCAGTTTCTGTGCTATGATGAGTTCTAAACCCTGACTAAAAGACCTCAAATAGATCATTTCTATGCAGGTGTTCTCCTAACTGGCTAGCAACTATTTTTTCCATAATTTTAGAGATAAATGGAATGTTGGATATTGGTCTATAGTTTGCCAAGATGTCCGGGTCAAGAGACCCATTACATGTACAAGAAAGGTCAGAGCAGACTCCACTTTTTAAGAAAGCTGAGATCTTTTAATGTCTGCACCAAGATGTTGCACATCTTCTATAGGTCTGTTGTGGAAAGTGCAATCAGCTTTGCAGCCATCTGCTGGGGCAGCAGATCCAGAACCAGAGACCTGAAGAGAATCAACAAACTGATCAGGAAAGCTGGATCTGTGCTGGGTGTAACTCTGGAGCCGCTGGAGCTGATTGTACAAAAAAAAATGCTGCACAAGCTGATGAAGATGTTGGAGGACTCTTCACACCCTCTCCACGACACAGTGATCAAACAACAGCGTGTGTTCAGTGAGAGGCTTCTTCAGGTCCGTTGCAAGACGGAAAGATACAGAAGATCATTCCTGCCAGCAGCCATCAGCCGCCACAACAAGACATCCTACTATTATTAATTCAATATTATTATTGCTGTCATTTATTTATTGTTGAAAAAAAAAGCCAAGTTATGCCAAGTTATAACAACTTTTCCATTCGTGGTGAGACATCAAACTTCACCGTACTCTCACAGCCACGCCCTTTGATAAAAAGTTATAGTTTTTACTGTCAGTCATCTTCAATGTCTTTACTACTGATTCGAATTGGTTTGAGGTCTGTTGGCTCATCACACTCGGAGCAGGGATGCCTAATGCAAAACTTGAAATTTCCTGTTGCCGATAGGTTCATTTTTGGGGTTTCCGTCTCATCTCATAACACTAATCTGGCTCAGTGGTTTGAGTGCTACTACATAATTGTGAAAAAGGTGTATTTACTGAGGGAGTATTTGTTCACTGTTTTCTCACATTTGATGTTAGAAAGTATTAAAAACAAAGTGTTGCATATAGTATTAGAATGTGGCTGTAGATGTGAATCAATTCCCATCCCTATGTAGGGATGGGAATTGATAAGATTTTTCAGATTCCGATTCCATTATCCATACTCTTTAACGATTTGATTCTTTATCGATTCTCTTATTGATTCTAATTTGGGGAAAAGGAGAATTAACAGTTTTATTTGCATCAATTTTTTTTTACTTAGAAGTCACGACCTTACAAACTCAACAGCGAGGTCAAAAGAGGCCCAAAGCCTAGATAACGTATTAACTTTTGTAATATGTAACTGTGCAAATACACAAGAATGTGTAACATTTTACTAACAGATTTTTCCTAATAGAAATGAAAAAATCTCCCTTTTAAAAGGGTATATGA
Organism: Hirundichthys speculiger; assembly: GCA_018398805.1. Taxonomy (NCBI): domain Eukaryota; kingdom Metazoa; phylum Chordata; class Actinopteri; order Beloniformes; family Exocoetidae; genus Hirundichthys; species Hirundichthys speculiger. Next base: position 33,171 of record JAGFBZ010000312.1, read on the forward strand.
GCTCACCAAGCACTCAAAAATAATAAGAAAGAAAAATACTATCAAATACAACGGAACAGTGCATAGTACAAATCTGTAAATACTATGAAGAATTAACAATTCTTTTGCAGAAAAATAAGCATGTCTAGTAAAGTAGGTAGTGAGCAGGAGCGAGTGCTGCCAGACTCTCTCTCGTCATGGTCATCTTCTAAATGTAATGCAGAAGGCATTCATTTAATAGCACAGCGTTACTGTTATAACGTGTTTTACAAAGAAGCACATAGGCAGTGGCATAGCTACTTACCAGAGTTGCCAGAGGTGATCTTAGCTTGGCTACTGCCGCTGGGTTGAGATCCATCAGTCCAAAGCGCGTCAAAAACACGACACTCGTTATCGCATGTTGTGTGCGCAAATGTTTCTGCATGTTAGCCGTGTTCCCTCCCGACGCTGTTATCTCCACTTTACAATGACTGCTAGTTGCCTTGTTGCCATCTTTCTTTGTGAAGTGAAGCTTGAACCTGGTGGGTGCCATTGTTGTTTACAACTCCAATGTGCGTGCTAAACCGACATAACTTAATCACGTAAGTGCTTTCCGGAATTGACTGTGCGTAACTTGCGTAAATTAAGTGAGATTCATGCTGGTTGGAATCGATAAGAGAATCACTGGATAAACTGCCAAACGATTCGATGGAATTGAAACACACATAACTGGTTCTCTACAGGAACCGGTTCTCGATTCCCAACCCTATAGCTATGATGCTGCAGGAACTGATTCTTGACAGAGTCCTCTTCTCTCTCTTTGCCCTTGCAAGAAGATGGCACTGCACATGTGATCTTTGTGACTTTGTGAAAATGAAAGACTTCTTTTCATTAGCTTCCAGGAGAGGGAAAAAAATTGTCAATTATACAGTTCTTTCCCCACAGCATGAGTGCATCTCTGTGCACATTGGCCAGGCTGGTGTTCAGATTGGCAATGCCTGCTGGGAGCTCTAATGTCTGGAACGTGGGATCCAGCCAGATGGACAGATGACCAGTGACAAGACCACTGGAGGAGGAGACGACTCCTTCAACACCTTCTTCAGTGAGACTGGAGCAGGAAAGCACGTTCCCAGAGCTGTGTTTGTGGACCTGAAACCCACAGTTATTGGGAAACTTAGGTTATGGGAACATGAAGCAAGGTAAAGTGGCTAATTGAATCATTTGGATCATCTGTCTCCTCAGATGAGGTATGCACGGGGACCTACCGCCAGCTGTTCCACCACGAGCAGCTTATCACTGGCAAGGAGGATGCTGCCAACAATTATGCCCGTGGACACTACACCATTGGTAAAGAAATCATTGACCTGGTAATGGGTAGCATCCGCAAACTGGTAGGTGTATTCAGAACAGTCATTTTTAGTCAAAATGTTAAGTTAAATAACATAATGGGCACTAAATGATGTCATGGTTGGTATCTGCCTTTCTCTCTCTGTTGGCCAGGCTGACCAGTGCACTGGCCTTCAGGGCTTCCTGGTGTTCCACAGCTTTGGTGGAGGTACTGGTTCTGGTTTCACCTCGCTGCTGATGGAGCGTCTGTCTGTGGACTATGGCAAAAAGTCCAAGCTGGAGTTCTCCATCTACCCTGCCCCCGAGGTGTCCACTGCAGTGGTGGAGCCCTACAACTCCATCCTGACCACCCACACCACCCTAGAGCACTCCGACTGTGCCTTCATGGTGGACAATGAGGCCATCTATGATATCTGCCGCAGGAACCTCGACATCGAACGCCCCACCTACACCAACTTAAACAGGCTAATCAGTCAGATTGTGTCCTCCATCACTGCTTCTCTTCGTTTTGATGGCGCCCTCAACGTTGATCTGACAGAGTTCCAGACCAACTTGGTGCCGTATCCTCGTATCCACTTCCCTCTGGCCACCTACGCCCCCGTCATCTCTGCTGAGAAGGCCTACCATGAGCAGCTCTCAGTGGCTGAGATCACCAACGCCTGTTCAGAATGCAGCAGCGAGGGTGCTGACAGGAATCCGTAAGCGAGATCACGTCTCTCCCGTGTTAGCCTCCCTCCATTGGCTTCCCATGAAATTTCAAATTGAGTTTAAAATTCTGCTTCTCGCATATAAGGCCCTCAATGGCCTAGCTCCACACTATTTACAAGACTTGATAGCACGTTATGCTCCTAATAGAGCTCTCCGCTCTCAGAGTGCAGGATTACTTGTCGTTCCTAGAATATCTAAAAGTAGGTTTGGAGGACGGGCCTTCTGCTACCAGGCACCTTTTTTATGGAACCAGCTACCAGTTTGGGTTAAGGAGGCTGACACCATCTCCATCTTTAAAACTAAATTGAAAACATTTTTTGTTCAATAAAGCCTACAGTTAGTCTAAACTATAGTGTGTAGGGGCTAATAGTTATAGCCATAGTTGTAGGAGCTAAGACTAGAGTAGGCTCGTCAAATCACAGCTTCATCATAGTTATGCTGCTATAGGCCTACGCTGCAGGTGGACACCATCATGACCTACTGAGTGGTGTCTCCGCTGCTTTTCCCTGTTTTCTTCCCTTTACTCCTCCCTTCTTCCTCCTCCAGCTCATTCATAATTAATTGGGAGCACCTTGTTACTGTAACTGTGCTCCATATTCCTTACTTTCCTGTGGTTTGTTGTGCTGTTTTTGCCCCCCTTTTTTTTCTCTGTGTATTTGCCTGCTGGAGTTTCCTGGGTTTAATGCTGACTTGCAGTTCTATCTTCTGTCCATCCCGGGGTTCTCCTCCACTCAGTGGCGTAGCTGGGCTGTATTCCACATGGGTTTTGAGGTCAAAGGGGCCCGACATTGCACACGCGAATAGAGGACAGATAAAAGCCAAAAAAGTAAGTAATAAGTAAGGCAGGAATAGACCATGACAGTGATTAGAATTGCAATAGCTACCTGTTTTATTGCCATCCATTCCCACCCTTTCCCTACTTTCTCCCATTCCCACCCTACTGCTGACCTCCATCTCCTCAGCATCCAGCGCTGGCTCATCATTATGCTGCTCTTTCTCAATAAATCCTTAATAATAATAATAATAATAATAGTAATAATGATAATAATAAAGCCTATTGATTTTATTTTTAATTGACCAAGAAAATTAATGATTTGTAATGCATGCAACTTTGTACTCATGTAATCATGTCTGTCTGTGCCCTGAACACACCCAAAAAACAAACACTATATGCAAAGTCTCAAGTAGGGTTGTCACAATACCAGAATTTCCGTAGTCAATACCAATACTAGCACCATTTCCACGATTCTCGATACTATTCGATACCACAACTGAAAAAAAAGCATGTGCTTCTAAAATCATTGGGCTTCTTTATTAAATAATAATAATAAAAAGGCCTAATAATAATAATAATAATAACAACAACAATAGGCTAATTATAACAACTGACACATCAAACTTGTTTTTAGGCTAAAGCTGTACTTAAACAACTTCCCAGGAAGAAACATGAGGTAAAATGGTAGGGTTAGGGTTAGGCTCGTATCCCTCTTATATGCAACACAATGCAGTGACCCAATCTGACGTTACACTCCGTGCTATCTGCAGCTGCGAGGGTCAACCGTGGCATAAAATTGAAAAAAAAAAAGAAGTTTGATCACAAGAGGGCCCATGGGTTTACAAAACTCACCAACCCTACGTCATCTACGCCACTGCCTCCACTTGTGTTTGGGGTGCCGACTGGCATAGTGATTGGTGACCTGGTCCTCTGGCCATCTCATCCCAGTGCTGCTACCTCCATCTGTTTATGTTTATGTTTATATGGTCATTATATTTAGTCATTTGTGTGCTCTCCTCTCTCTCTCCTACATCTTCTCTCTGTCCTGTCTCCCCTCTTTTTTTTCTTTACCCAGCTGGCTTTCGGCAGGAAGGTCCCCCCATATGATCCAGGTCCTGCTCAAGGTTTCTTCCTCGTAAAGTGGAGTTTTTGCTTGCTAACACCAACACCCGTTCATATCAAGGAGCCTTTGCGCCATTACACACACCTGATACTCAAGTGGCCTCCATACCTCACTCGCATGCACCTTACTCTCAAGCGTACCTCCCTTTCCCCACACCTCACCCGCACACAACTGATACTCAAGGGGCCACCTTACCCCATTCGCATACACCTTACAACCAAGGGACCACCAAATCCCATTTGCATCCACCCTATACCACTCTCAAAAACACCCTCCCCCCTTCTTTCACTCATTTCACTCCATCCTCCTACCTGATCCCTCCCCTGTACCTCACCCACTGCCAGACCAGACCCTTACCCATCCCTCACCCTCCATCAACCCAATCTACTACACCTAACCCTAACCCTAACCTTAAACCCTAACCCCCTAACCCCAACCCTAACCCCTAACCCTACCCTAAACCCTAACCCCCTAACCCTAACCTACCCCTAACCCTAACCCCAACCCCTAACCCTAACCCTAACCCTAACCCTAACCCTAACCCTAACCCTAACCCCCCCCAACCCTAAAGGCTGATTTATACTTGAACGTCAGGTCGTCTGCATCACCTACGCAGACGCAGAGGTGCCCCCCCCACCCTACGCAGACACCACGCAGAGACTCCCGTGCACCTCTTGCGTTGTGGCTTGGAATAACATAGCGGAGACCACGGGAGTATAAATCAAAAGTGTCTGCGGCATCTCTGCCTCAAACTGATGGCGACACATTGACGCGAGTATACACAGCCCTAACCCTACCCCTAACCCCCTAACCCCTAACCCCCTAACCCTAATCTAACCTAACCCCAACCCTACCCTAAACCTACCCTCCCCTAACCCCCACCCCCACCCCCTCCTAATTCGTACATTCCTTACACCTAACCCCTAACCCTAACCCTGTGTTTCAGAGACGCCTATGCTCTAGCATGAAAAATAGGACATCCCAGTTTAACAAAGCTCGTTTTTAACTTTTGTAAAGGTTTATTTTCAACTGAAATTAAGTTTTGGTGACTTGTTTTTCATTCAGCGTTTCTTGAATGAATTACCAAAAGGTCTAGTGTCAATACTTGTTCACCTGACAGCTTAAACAATGTGCTGGTAAATTTGAGAAACTAGCAGATATAGAATCATGGGAGTTTTAATATGATTTTTGTAAATACCATTTTTCTCAACAGCCTTCATTAGCAAACTCAAAGGCAGAATAATTTCAGCAAAAACAATGTTTTCTTTTCAACCCTTCAAAAAATTTCTCTTCTCCCTGTAAGACATGGATTTAAGGATCATTCAGTTTTTCTCCATCTCATTATGATGCAATGTCACTCATTTAGTATGTTGTATTTTGACAGGAATTTCTGAATGCTGAAAACTTGCACTTCCAAAAAGTACAAAACAGACATGCAAACAAAGTGCTCTCATGAGTACAAAAGTTTGGCTCTAAAGCTCAATAGGCCCTAATGCTGTAACATAGTCTGGACAAATTTCCACACAATCACTTGAAACTACAGATGATTCAGGAGCTCACAGTAAAATTGATTATTTCAACATACCCATCTGCTGTATCAATAGAAATCAGCACATTCAGCTCCCTCATAACAACATCCAGTGACTGCTGTGGATAAGATCAGTTCTCTTTGAATTCATATCATTGCATAACGCCACAGAAACATAAAGGACACAGGCAATAGAAGTGACACTCATAAAATTCTTTTTTTCTTTCTTCTCTTTTTTTTGTTTCCAAAAGAAAACTGCAGAAGAACAATACATGCTGATAACTCCCAGTGAAAAGATGTGACTTCATGTATTGTAAATGACAGTCTTGCATAAAAATTTAGCTAGACTTGAATACTAGAATCGCAACTCATGACACTTTGGAGTCATTCTTATGCAAATGAAAAACAGCATGATAAAAACAATGATCAGCCTTTACAGTAATGCTGGATGGACTGTTTCAGATGACTGACAATTTAAACCCATCTCTAGCACATCTTTTTCAGCTATTTAACACTTGACACTGCAGACAATGGCATCTTTGAAAGCAAGAGTTATCATTCCCAAATGTAATTCAAGGCATAGTGAGAAAATTCAGTCTGCATATGTTATCAACATTACTTTAACTGCCTATTCATAATCAAACTCTCTTTGTTGAGACAGGATGTAATTTTCAACTTATTCTGTGTCGTGAGAGCCAGTTTGAGCCAATTAAAGGTTTAGATAAAAGCCATACTGCAAAATGAGGGCACACTTGTGATATATTGTGACAATGTATATTGTACCATTATGTGTGAGCTCCAAGGCATATTCTGTCATTCAATTACCATCATTAAAATATTGATATTCTGACACACTCAGAGGTTTCAGTTGTTCAATGTCCTTCAGTCTCTCTAACCTCTGGAAAGAGAGGACTTCCACAGAACTTCACAAAGTTATGCCAACATAAACCTGCAGCGGTCTGCAGGAGGCTGCTGTCAAACAGCGGTGTCATTGATCTCTGGTCCATATGGTTGAGGAGCCACACCATCTCCTCAAACACAGCCGCTGACCTAGAGCAGACCAACAAATGTGAGTTTATTGATTTTCATTGTACTGATTTACCTTCTATGAGTATGTTTTTGCATATTAAAACCCAGTTTCCAAAGAAGTTGGGATGTGACATGAAATACAACTGGAAATGAAATGCAATGATTTGTAAACAGTTTTAAGAAAAACAAAACAAAACAAGAAAAACAAATTTTGAAATAGTAGTAAGATATCAGGTGCTAAATTGATCGCCTGAAGTCTAGGGCCCCAATCGTACACCTCCCGGTAGCTGCTACCCGCAAATTGCGGATTTAGGAACCTCCACTAACCGCTATGCAATCTTCCACTTCCCTAAAGCTGCTACCCGCATTGCCAACTCCCTTAAGCACATTGTAGGCGTGGCAATGGGCGTGTCATTTGCGCTTTCCGCAAACTTGGTATCTTGCGATCGTGGGTTTAGGATAGTGGCTAGCGGGTGGTCAGACCACCCGCTAGCCGCTACCTGCAACCCGCGATCACAAGATACCAAGTTTGCGGAAAGCAACCCGCATGTCGGCGCGTAAAAGAGCGCATCCAAATCGCATCATAGCGCGTCCACCCAGTCACATGTGGACTGCACAACCGGCTCTACCTCTAGATTATGCATCACTGTATTACTTGCATACGTTATTATTCTCTTAAGGGCAGATGATTTCTGTACAGCTGTGACATGATCTCATCCAGATGTTTGCTGTGGAGGAAACGAGGAGATCACAGAACTCTGTTGTGGAGTTTCTTGTACTGTGCTCGTATCCCTCTGACCCTCTCCTTGCGCTCGGAGCACCTGAGATGTGATCACTGGTAGAAGGTAGATGTCATCATACCTGTTCCTCTGGCTCAATGCTCATCCAATGATCCGTTCTGCAGTATTTTAAAAAGCACCGCTCCCAGCGGCTGTGCGTCTTGGCGCAGTGAGCTTCCAGGAAAGCATTTAACTAGAAAAGCACTCGGAGAGCGCAGACCTCCGCCAAGCACAACAGTTCTCCAATATAGCGATTTACAGATTGCGATAAAATCCGCCCTCTGGATCAAATCCGGATCAGCCTCTGAAATTTTATAGAGGTTTTCATTGTCAATCCCTGAGTGAAATTCCATGAGTTTTTGGCAATAATTAACGGAGATATTGAGAAACAATATTTCCTGCCCCAATGAGCGCAATGTTATCGAAAATTGATCCAGAATCCAGGATTTCTTCCGGATCACAGCCAAAATGAAATCAGTTTTTCCTTTTCACATTTCTGACAACTCCTGAAAATTTCATCAAAATCCATCCATAACTTTTTGGAGTTATCTTGAACACAGACAGACAACAGACAGACAGGTAAACGCCGGCAAAAACATAACCTCCTTGGCGGAGGTAAAAATATTTTTACACAGACAATCCCTATCGGCTACCTGAAAGTCCCAGATAGCTGGTGTGCTCCCGGTAAACACGCTCAGGCAGAGCGGCGAGAACCACGAGAGCTGCTCCTGGCGCCCACTGCTGAGGATATGTTCTCGCGGCTCTGCCTGAGCGTGTTTACCGGGAGCACACCAACTATCTGGGACTTTCAGGTAGCCGATAGGAATTGTCTGTGTAAGAATATTTTTACCTCCGCCAAGGAGGTAATGTTTTTGTGGCGTGTTTTTGCCGGCATTTATCTGTCTGTCTGTGTCAAAACTCATGAAATTTGACTCAGGGATTGACAGTGGAACCTCTATAAAATTTCAGAGGCTGATTCGGATCTGATCCAGAAGGCGGATTTTATCGCAATCTGTAAATCGCTGTATGGGAGAACTGTTGTGCTTGGCGGAGGTCTGCGCTCTCTGAGTGCTTTTCTAGTTAAGAAATGCTTTCCTGGAAGCTCACTGGCTCTATTTTTTCTGAGCAGTTTGTTGAAACTTCTTGAAGTACAAAAGAAATGATTAAATCATTTGCTCCACATTAGTTAGAGCTAGTTATGTATATATCAGTGCAGAGGAGGAGGAGGAAAAAAGAGGAGGAAGCTCTACAACAGAGTCCCAGACCAGCTGCCCATGAGAGCTGCTCTGATCTGGTTGAAAAGACGCTCCATAGCAGTTTACTGGTAGCGCAACCTGCTCTTAAAGGCAATGGCTACTGACGCACTGATTGGTTAAACAGGTGGAACGCCCTAACCACTCCCATGCATAATATGTGCATAATATAGCGGTTAGCACAGGTAAGATCACAGGTTTCGGGAGGTGGAAGATTGCGTTCTTTGCGGGGAACGCCCCTCCTGCTACCTGCTATCCCTTAATAGCACCTTTAGGAGGTTTGGTGGAAGATCAGGCCCTAGGCCTGTTTCCAAATTATAACATTTGGTGCATTACTAATCCAGACAGACCACAAATGAGAAAATATTTCCTTTTTAAACACTGTAACTGGCCTCTTCAGTTTGAATGGCGTATGGAATTTTTAAAAGAGGAGGTGATCCAACATAGTGGTAAATTTGACCTATTAAAGTTTTTGAAACCTGGTGCAGGTATCAAAATCAGAAACAGTATCTAAGTTTATCCAAAAACAATGGTTATTTTTTTAAACCTTCTCTAATTTAGCACACACTATATTGTTTTTGAGTCTAGAAATGATTTGCAAGTAATTGTGTCCCAACTTTCTTGGAAACAGGTTGCATTTATTACCTGTTGTGGTGTACAATGTCTTAAGACAAAATGTGAACGAAGAGAATGGCCAGGCCGATGTTGAGCAGGATCACCATGCAGGCTATTATGGTGTTTGGGCCCTTGGAAGAAAGGAACATATATGAACAAAACACATTAATGGAATGACCAGCACAAATGCTAAGGTAAGTCTGTTTACCGTTTCACATCTTTTGAGCACGTAGAATGGTTCGTGGATTGTTACAAGGACTATTTATTTTCAACTAATTGACAAGGTGGACGAAACTCTTTTTGCTGCTGATATAAATGATTGATGTTTTTATGCTATATCTATTTACCTACCTAATTATCTACCTACCTGTTTGTCTATCTATCTAGTTTTTGAAGTTTCCACTCTTTATGCTAAACTCAGGTATCCCTGCTTCAAGATTCACAATAAATGTGCTGACAAAATAAAAGTCTTGATGATATATATAAATGTTAAGTCATTTCCTCTTTAGTCTATATTTAGACTGGAGGACAAATATAAAAATGTATAGTCTATTTTTTTACACACTAAACCTCATCTAATATTAACATACAACTTTATCCCATTACCATTCTTTATCAATAGAACGAGATCATATTTTGTAATATATCATTCTTTATGTCTATTCATATATTGCACTCCAGCCTACATTGTACAAGCTGATAGACGTGCTTGCCTGAACTATCCTGAATACAGTGTGGCAACTTTAAATTCACAATGTGAACAGGTTTTTACTACGTAAAAATGTTTTTTATATTATTAAAACCTATGGTTTCATTAGTTTATAATTTCTTTGCTTTGCAAAATAAATTGTTATGCTTTTTTAGCATTCACACAATTGAATACTTTTAATAGAGCGCTGAAAGAATAAAATGTGCGAATCAGAATTGTTTTAAAAAATCTGAAATGACAACTTTGAGAAACTGAGGATCGAATGTATGATGTGATACAAGAACAGTAAATACTGCCTTGTTGAAGAAGCAAAAACATTAAGAGGGAAAATTAATTGTGGTCAAGGAAAGGAACAGAACAAGAATAAACACTGGTGTGGAGATTTCCAGATGGAAATGATAAAGATAGGTCCTGATGTTAAAGCTGGTTGTTTTCTCCTTGACATGTAATTTAGTCTAATGATATAAATGCTATTTGTCACTAAAACATAATGTATTTTTATTCCAAAAAACAAAAAAACAAAAAATAAAATAAAAATAAAAAGTACATTGTTTTTGTTTTAAAGCCTGTATTTTTTGGAGTAGTAGTGAAGTATGAGAGTAATTCATCCCATGACTGTTGAGAGAACTGACTTAAAGAGATAGATAGTCATTTATTTGCACTGCTGACACGATTAAAAACAATCATATGTGAGCCATTGTGTATTTTTACTGCCTTACCTCCAGTTCAGAAGGCTCTGCAATCATCTGGTTGCTCGGACTTGACAGGACGGTCTTTGGGGCAGGTTTGGTAGCCATCACTTTGGCTTCTGCTTGCTTTGTAATGGTCTTAGCTTCAAAACTGGGAGCAGGTTTAGGAGGTGGTGCTGGACTGGGCTGTCGTTTTGGAAACGGCCTTGTTTCTGCTTTGCTGCTTGGCCTGCTCGCTTCCCTGGACTGTACCTTTTTCTCAGAGACAGATGGTGATCGTTCATGGACTGACAGAGCTCTTTCAGATTTGACCTCTGTGGGTTTGGGCTCAGAAGTAACAGTTTTAGAGGGTACATCGAAGGCAGGGTGCAGGGCTTCTTCTTCATTTGGCAAGATGATGCTATTCCTCACAGGGGCAGCAGGGGCTGGGGTCACGTTTGAAGCTTTTACATCAGAATCAAATTTCTGAAGTGGCTGTATCTCCAGCTCAGAGCCATGCTCATTCTTGCTGCTCTGACGACTGGTTGAGCGAGAGGGGCCACGATTGGTCGGGGCCAGGTCCTGCTTCAGGAGCAGCTGGGGCAGGTGCTGCAACTGAGGTTGAAGGGGTCGTGGGACGGCTACTATGTGTGCTGTTAGGTTTACTGCAACTTTTAACGTTACCCCCTTTACTAAATTTATCTTCATTCCAGCCTTTTGGACTCAGAAATGCAGGGTCCTCCTTGTTGGTGATGGCTGGGCTCGGGGACGGGGTGCGAGCCGGGGATGGGCCAGGCATGAGGCTGTCTAGTTCATTCAGAGCTGGGCTTTCAGGGGGTGTGGGCAGGGGCTCCTCATCGGCCAGGAGAGGCTCATGCATGACAGTGTCTGTGTTTTCAATGTCATCCGCAGCTTCTCGTAACACTCTTTTCTTCAAATACTCAGGACCTAAAGGAAACCAGTTTGTTCAATACATTAGAGAGTACAAGATCTAGAATAGATACCAGCATGCTTTTTTTTTTTACAAGTTCAAGATTCTTATTACTTTTTTCTAAAAAAAAAAGGAAAAAAAAGTATCTTTAGCTTTTTTTGCCCTTTTTTATAGATATACAGTGAGGAGCAGATCTGAACATAGGGAGAGAGACACCATTATACAGAAGATGAACTGATTCCAGCCTGGGTCTTCCACTATGGAGCCCCGTTTGGGTCATAATTCAATGAATAAATTAGTCTATTATTATGAAATACAGGCATTTATTATTATGAAATATGTATCCATTATTATGCAATGTTTCCAAATATTATGAAATACATGTTTATTATCATTAAATATTTCCCATTATTATGAAAAAATATAATCATTGTGAAATATATTTTCATTATTATTTTAATGCATAATAGTTTATTTCAGAATGGCTTTTTTAATCTAAGAATTCGTTTTTACATAATTGCTTCCTTTTTTCATAAGAATGAGCTTTTACATAATAATGACATTTTGCCACTGGGCGGGACCAGTGGTTGACCTGCACGCTCATTGGCTGATCCTTCTCCATTCTGCGCTCTGACATCGACTAGTTGGCGGTAGAGATGCGCGGATGAACCGCGCACCCGCGGGCGGAGCGGATAATCCGCATATCGGGCGGATGACTCGTCAAAAAATAATACTTTAATTAAATTCGGGCGGGTTGCGGTTGAAGCACTCAAATAATAATAATAAGAAAAAATATTTTACATATTATTAAAAGGGATGGCGGGTGGGTTCGGTTTTGAAAATTGGTGAAAAAACGTTCCTGCAAATGGATAGCGGGCGGATAGAGATTTTAAGAAGCGGTTGCGGGTTAAAATATACGTCATCCGCGCATCTGTAGTTGGTGGGGGACTTGCATCGAGCCTGTTGGCTACCTCTCAGAGTAAGTCAGAAAAGGATCTTTCTCCTGTCGCCATGCCGTCAAAATCAAGTTTTCCCTACATTTCACGCTACGTTTCTTAGTCGATGTCAACTTTTAACCGTAAACTGAGGTGCATTCTGCCACCTACTGGCCTGGAGTATATACATTGCACCTCTCACCCACTATCGATATTCACTGTTCTGTTGCTTATGGCTAATGAAAGAGCAGCCAATCACATAAATGGCTCCGCCCTCTCTGCTGTGATTGACACACAAATCATTCTTATGAAATACAAAGCCATTATTATGTAAAAGCTCATTCTTATGAGAAATGAAACCATTATCATTATAATGGGAAATATTTCATAATAATAAACATGCATTTCATAATAATGGGAAACATTTAATAATAATAAACGCCTGTATTTCATAATAATAGACTCATTTATTCATTGAATTATGACCAAAACGGGGCTCCATAGTTTACACTCAGTTAATTATGAGTGAGATATAGAGGTGCATCCACATCACAAGTATTATTCATTACAATATTAATAGGAATATTAACAGGAAGTACTGCAGCCAAAGTGGAGGGTCAATTTTATAAAGATATAAAATATTAAGTGCATTTTGACATACCCTGATTGTGAAAGATTATGAAAAACTGGATATTTTAAAAAACATTTTCTATGTTAAAGTTTGCACAATTTTCTGAATTATTACTGATGCATCTTCAAAGACATAACATATTTTTTTGAGACAATAAATATCAGTTAATTAAAGAAATACATGGCATACATATATACTTTGTTATAAATTATGATTATAACTGTGTAACAGTTTTTCCTCAGTACAAAGAGAGAAGTCTTAATTGGGAGACTTTACGGAGAAGAATGCATGGCAGGATTTGGCCATGAATGAATGAAATGGTAAAACTGGATCATTTGACAGAACAAAATGTTGATCTGTGTGCTATATTCATATCTAAGGAATAGAGTTTTATCTGTGATGGGTATTTTGAAATGCATTTGCCAGACTTGGGAATTATGGTAAATATGAGCCTCTTACTGGACCCCAAAAAAAGAAGAAAGTTTGATGCCAGAGCACAGGTAAAAGTAAATGCTTAAGTAGACATGCTAAATTGACAGTAACTACATAGCACTTTTCTTATTTCACTCAATATATTTTACACAACAAGCCACATTCACCCATATACACACACATTATTAGCCTTTATATAGCCAGGTTAGTCCCATTAAGATCAAAGATCTTGTTTACACGGGAGATCTAGGCCTCCAAGGGCCACATGTAGATAAACAACAACACACAGCCACAATCATTCCTATGGGTTATTTAGAGTAATCAATTAACCTAACATACATATTTTTGGACAGTGGGAGGGTTAGGGTATTATCTGACTTATCTGACTCAGAGTCAAAACTCAAATATCCAATGGGTTTGACAACACCAGTGGGTGAGTATTTTCAGCGCTGTGGAAAATATTCATGACAAATGGCACAACTATGGGATTCTTATGAAGAAGTATCTCCAAATATACTTCTAAATAAATGTGCATACACCAATAAGTTGTCTCGTTTATATTATGTCACACGATATTGAGTTATATTTGCCAAATGTGGCTCAGCTTAAGTTAGGGCCCATAAGCCTGCTGGTCCGTCGGTCACAATAGCGAGTGATGGCTGTGAGTAAGAGGAAAGAAGTCTGAAGGACCGGACCGGTCACTGCTCAGAGCAGAACACCACTGTTGATGGTAACTAAAAGCAGACATGAAAATGGGTTAGGTGTTAAAAAGGTGAGACGTGTGTTTCAGTGATGTGGAGGAGGTACTAAAGAAATCAAATCTCCAGTGTGAATTGTCCCTTCACTGAAACAAGCCTCTCGTGACCCGCTCTTCCCTGTTGTCTTCTCTCACGTTAATGTCGCGCTGAAAAAACTATGGACACCCCGTCTAGTCAATGGATGGAGCCAGAACAGAAAACACAGATGGCTCAAAACCTTTAAGTTTTAATGAATCAATAAATAACATCAGCGGCTAAAAGGCGTGTAAAAAAAGACCAGGGTTCACATATTTTTATTCTGTCAAAAAAGACTTCAAGCACAGGTATCAAGCGACTCGAGTTTACAACTTCACCTTCAGCTTTCTCAGCCCTCACGTGAAAATTATCCTCACACGTCTCTGACATGGATTCAGCAATTACAGAGATATTAGAAAGAAGCCTGTGTTTCTTCTTTTATGTTACCGTTAACTACACAAGCTTGACGTGAACGTCTAGCAAGCGGGAGCTGTTTTTCACCAGAGCTTTAGCTAGCTCTGACAGTGTTCAACGCAAGCTGTAGCGAACGGCAGTAACTTTGTTTTACCCCAAAATATGTTAACGATTGAAACCATAACTCATCAAATTCAATCCACTGGTAAATGTAGGTAGGAAATGTGAACGTACGCTCGTCTGACCTACTACTACGTACTGACCGTCCAAGTGCCATTTAAAGGGCTGATTTCTTAAGTGCTTAAGTTTGCTTATTAGATAAATCATATGATAATTAAAAAAAAAAAATCTCCAGACTCCGACACCCCCCCCCCCCCCCCCCCCCCCCCCAAAAAAGAAAGAAAGAAAAAAAAAAGAAAACTCCTCGGATCTACACGTTTCGCGCAGGTCAACCTTTTTGACTTCAAAATGGTGAATTTCGGCGAAAGATGAGAGATTTTCATGCCTTTTAAGAAGGTATTTTAAATCTTTTGGAGGGAAGAGGAAAAAGGAAAAAAAAACACACTTTACATAAAGACGAGTGTATTGTCACGGTAAAAATATTGAAATATGGCAATATAATATATTTCAGCTGCTATTTACAACATGACAGCCATCCAGTCTCCCTTTAGTCTGGTAAAGATTCAGTTATTTCCAGGGGCAGATATTTGCTTACAATTAGAAGCAGCTGGTGATCTTTCAAATATGGAAAGTCAGGATTAACACTGTTGTATTGTGTCCTATACTGACTCAGCTGCTGAAAGACACAAATATCTGGCTTTTAATGGTTAAAATCTATTAAAGATGTATTTACTGAACTTTATTGATTGATGTGTATTTAAAAATCTGTTTCTAATTGCTTCAATATGAACAGAAACAACCCTACATATTCTTGTCTCTTTGATGAGAAGTTGATGTCCACTGACCTGGCTGGTAGAATGAAGGAGAGAGCTCTTTGGCTACCAGTCTGGCAATGCTGGACTCACTGTTGGAGGCTTGAGCAGCCTGTTCAGCTGCATCTGACTTGGCCTTTGCATGGGCTGACCTGTGGTTGAAAGATTTAGAAAAAAAAAAATCATAAATCATTGGCAACAACAATCATTCATATATATTCATTCATTCATTATATATTAGCAAACTGACATTTCTACCAGTATCTAAAAGGTAACTTGTTTGAGGCAACTGTGGATGAATCAATACAACTCATCTGTCTGGGTATAGCCATGAGATGGATTGTTTAGCTTAACTTAGTTGAGCTGATTTTCAGCAACAGGGCGACCGTAAACAGCGAGTCTGTATTTAAAAAGCCTTTAGATTTAACTCTATTACAGACAAATAGAATAGGACATGCTTATTGCTATGCCCTAAAAGTGCTTGTAGTATATGTTTAGTCATCTGCCATGTAAGTTACTTTCTTAAAACAGGCCAGCACCTGCTGTCTGCAGCTTAAACTATATTTATAAACAGACTTAAGAGTGGCATCAATTCCTCTCATCTGAACAAGAAAGCAAATCAAATAATCTCAACAAATGTCAAACCTCAATACTACTTTTAAGATTAAGTTTAAAACTTTCCTAATTGATAAAGCTTACAATTAATGCTGCATTGAATGAGCCTGAGTCATGCCTTCAGCCATGCTGAAATGGGCCTAGACTGCTGACATGAACCATGATGCTCTGAGAACCTCAAATTAGAAATGTTATGCATTCTGAAACTTTGGGTTTTACTTTTATACAATTTTTTTTCTACTGTGTGTTAGTCATATATAGATGAATACATGCACACGTTGACGTTGAATGTGATAATGTTGCATAATATAAGCCATCTATGGCACAATAGTAGCTTAAAACAGCATAAATGGAAGAAATTTGCAGTTCAGGCTGAGATAAGTTACCATTTGATGCACTAAATGTTGATGTGTTGATGGCAGTATGGATATAAAAAGAATAAACAAAACAATATACACTGCTGATTTCTCTGAACCACCTTTATTTTGTTCAGGATCATGGGTGGTTGGAGTCCATCTCATTCACCAGTGGGTGAGAGATGCACCCCAGAACAATTCATTTTACGGGAAACATGAGTTTCTCAACCTAGTATGGCGGCGACTACACTTTAAGCAGAGCTGCAAATGCTTCAAGACTGATGCAAGCAGAGAGTTCAAGAATTATTGAAGTCATTAGGGGAAGGCCCCAATCGTACACTTCCCACTAGCTGCTAGCCGCTACCCACTAACCGCTACCCACAAATTGTGGGTTTAGGAACCTCCGCTAACCGCTCCCTTACTCACATTGTAGGTGTGGCAATGGGCATGTCTTTTGCTCTTTCCACAAACTCAGTATCTTGCGATCGCGATGTGGTCTGACCACCCGCAACCCGCAACATACCGGTATGATGTACGCAACATACCGCGTACAAGAGCGCATCCAAATGACATCAATGTGCGTCCACCTGGTCACATGTGGACGTGCACAAACGGCTCTACCTCTCGAATTAACTTTGGCCTCAGTTGAACGCCTGAGAAAATAGCAGAGATCGTCTTAAACAGCTTGCTCGCCAGTTAAACCATAGACGACCAGAGCGTGTTTACCGGGAGCGACTATCTGGGACTTTCAGGTTGCCGATAGGAATTGTCTGTGTAAAAATATTTTTAAGTATATATCAGTCCAGAGGAGGAGGAGGAAGGAAGAGGAGGAAGCTCTACAGCAGAGTCCCAGATGAGTTGCGCATGAGAGCTGGTCTGATCTGGATGAAAAGACGCTCCATAGCGGTTTGCGGACAGCAGCTGGCGGGTAGCGCAACCTGCTCTTAAAGGCAATGGCTACTGCGCACTGATTGGTTTAGCAGGTGGAACGCCCTAACCACTCCTATGCATAATATAGCAGGTAGCGCAGGTGAGATAGCGGGTTTAGGAAGGTGGAAGATTGTGTTCTTTCCGGGGGAACGCCCCTCCCTCTACCCGCTATCCCTAAATAGTGGCTTTAGGAGATCTGGTGGAAGATCAGGCCCAAAATCTCTTAAGGAAGAAAAAAAAGGGTGTAAAGTATAGTAGTATATATCAGTTGCTGAGACATTTCTGTCTTGACCAAATGACTGTTGTTAATTTATCTGAGACCCGTCAGCCAACAGTTCAATCCTGCTGCTGTTGCTGTTTGTCACAGAGTAACTGGGAAAACTACTGATAGCGATTAGCCTGTGTAACTTTACACTGAGATGAAAATAGCTCCCTGGTCCAGTTTAAGACTCAGTGGAGAAAGTGTTTCTCCATGCAATAATAAGAGACTCCCGAAAGTTTCTGATTGAAATGGATGAGAGAGTAACATACTCTCTCTCCTACAAAAAGCAGTACAATCAAAAATACTCCTGAGGGTTGATGTTATTCTGCATTCGGCTTATTGTTAAAAAATGTCATGGCAAGCCCAAAGCCCCCTCAACCGTGTCAAACACCTCACAGTCCTAAAATAAACTGAAAATATAACAAGACAAAGCAGAACTAAAAACACTGAGAGTGAGAGAACAAAGAGTGTACACACACACACATATATATACATATACATATATATACTGTATATATATATATATATATATATATATATATATTATCGTATATATATGTATGTAATATATGTGTGTGTGTATATATAAATATATATATATATATATACAGTACCCCCAAAGGTTTGGACACACCTTCTCATTCAATTGAATGAGAAGGTGTGTCCAAACTTTTGGTCTGTACTGTATACATACATATATACAGTGATCCCTTAGTTTTCGCGGTTAATGGGGACCGGCGACCCCCGCGACAATCAAAGTCCGCGAACTAGAGCCGGAGCCCCCCGAGCCTAAATAATGTGTTTAAAATATGTTTAAACACTGCAAAAAGGTAGCGAGACACTGCAGTGACACAAGACAAAGGCTAAACTGTGGTCTTTCTGTTACCTTCACAGCCTCTAGTCTCTGAACTGCAGTAAATGCATCTCAGTAATTCTAGAGTTCTGGGCCGTCTGCGTTTCTCCCGTTGCTTACAGGAGGCTGTGAGTCATTGTTTGATGTTTCGCTGGCAGCTGTGGCCTCTTGTCTGCTGTGGGGTGGATTTTCGCAGAATTTCAGAATTTCATCCTCTGAAAGGTCACGGGGATCTGCTGGAGCCTATCTCAGCCGTCTACGGGTGAAAGGCAGGGGTACACCTGGACAGGTTGCCAGTCCATCACAGGGCCACAGGCAGACAAACAACCACTCACACTCACAATCACTCCTACGGGCAATTTTAGAACCACTAATTGACCTGACATGCATGTCTTTGGACTGTGGGAGGAAGCTGGAGTATCCGGAGGAAATCCACGCAAGCACGGGGAGAACATGTAAACTCCACACTGAAAGACTCCTGCTGAGGTTTGAACCAGGAACCTTCAGCCACAGTGGTCCGGAGACGGAAAGCTTGGGATGACATAAAAGCACGGTTGAGGAAAATGAACGTGGATTACGCGCTTCTCTACCCCGCCACTCTGAAGGTGACGGTGAACGTGACACAGAAGAGGTTTGACACCCCTAAAGAAGCCGTTGTGCTTCTAAACTCACTGGAGCAGGGACGTGGAGACACTACATCCCAGTGATGTGTATGGCAGCTAACCTTTATGGTGTTATATTATCTGATTTTTATCCATACACGTTATGTGAGGATGTTCTGATTGCTCCTCATGTGTATATAACATCATATAACATCAGCCAGTTCCGTTGATCCACCAAGTTTTAATCATGAGTCTTGCATGGAAGGAGAGGTGTAGAAGAGGTTTAAAGTGCCCTGCAGGTTAGGTAGCAGGGATAGCCCCCAACTATTTGTGTTTTTGTTTCATAGTTCCTGTTCAGATGTGTTCTTTTTCCAGCTCTGTGAAATTTCTTACTGTACTAAGAGGTTTCAGATGTTTGCTATTAATGAATATATAGGGTTTACTTAAACGGCATGACAAGTAATAAATTACGTTTGTGTACATGGAATGTAAGAGGGGTCAATGGTCCAATTAAAAGAAGGAAAATACTTACCTTTCTGAAAAAAGAACACATTGATATTGCACTTTCGCAAGAAACACATCTGGACGATGTAGAACATGTAAAATTGCAATGTGTTAAGGACAAAAGTGGCAGATAGGTTATAATTAAGGGGGTCTTACAAGGCATGGTTATTTCCATACTCAATATTTATCATCCCCCTGTCCATGGATCAGTCTTTATAACTAAAATATTCCTGGACTTCTTTAAGATTAACTCAGATATATCCATAGTGGGTGGAGATTTTAACTGTATACTTAATCCCCTTTTTGACAGATTCCCACATAAAGTTTCATCTCTCTCCTCACAAGCCAAATCACTCAATTCTATTTGTGAAGATTTAGGATTTGATGTACGGAGGACAGTTCATCGTTTGGATAAAGAGTACACTTTTTTTTTCTGCACCCATAAATGTAATTCTAGGATCGATCTTTTTTTTTTTAACCTGGGCTCTCCTTACATTCAGTTTTATCTTGTGAAATAGGCAGTATTGTTATCTCAGACCATGCTGATGTAGTGCTTGATCTCTCCCTTTGTGGTATGGCAAACAGAGTAAAATATTGGAGACTGAATACAACTATTTTAAAGGACCAGACCTTTGCATCCTATTTTAACACCGAGTTCAGATACTTTTTGTCTGTTAACTCCAAGTCAACAGATAATCCAGCCTTGATGTGGGAAACTATTAAGGCGTATACGAGAGGGGTTATTGTTTCATTTTTAATCAGCAAATGGCGGGAAAAAATGAGAAAACATTTGTTAACGACTGAACTTAAAACAAAAGAAAGAACCTATGTTAACTCTCCAACTCCTGCTTTATTGCAAGAAATATCTGCAATTAGATCAACCTTGGATAACCTCCTTACGCAAGATGAGGAGACCAGACTTAAATTTACTAGACAAAGATTTTATGAACATGGAAATAAGCCTGGGAAATATTTAGCATACCTTACCAAAAAAAGATCTGATTCACAGTCTATTGCAGCCATTTGTGATGCTCAGAACAATTGCATATATGATAATAAGTTAATAAATGACATCTTCAAAGAATTTTATTGTAGACTGTATGCATCTGAGCAGCCATGTGATGCACTTGACTTAATGGAGAATTTCTTTTCTCAGCTCAGTTTGCCTACTATAATCAACTGAGCAGCCATCCAAACTTAATGCTCCTATTTCCAGAGAGGAAGTATCTAATGCTATAAAAAACCTTAAAAAACGGAAAAGCCCCTGGACCTGATGGGTTTAGTAGTGAGTTTTATAAAGAATTGGTGATTTATTAATAGATCCACTACTGGACATGTTTAATTATTCCTTTTTACATAATACACTAGTCCCAGACTTTAAGAGAAGCAACATTTTCTCTCATACTGAAAAAGGGGAGGAGCGCAGAGTCCTGCTCTTCTTATAGACCTTTTCGGGCCAGCCCCCCGGAAGTACCCCGTCCGCCATTGCTGGGTTGTGCTACAGAGCGACACTTTCACCGGCTCGCAGATTAACCAGTGTTTTCTCTTTCTACATATATATATTTTTATAATGTCGAGTGGGAATACATGATCCGTCATAAACTGTGCCAACAATGGCATGAAAATTCAACAATGGAAGAAGAAAGTATGTGAAATACACAAGCCTTTATTGCACGAAGACTGCCTTGTTAGGAAGACGTGGGTGAAAAATATCAACAGAAAGGACTTTGTTCCAAATGAATACAGCCGGGTGAGTTTTCGTTAACATTCAATCTCGTACTACTCATAGTCTCGCTGAGAGTCCCGGACGATTCTGCCCGAAAGAACAGCAGTATGAGGCTACTGTAGCCCTCAGCACTAGCACAAGCCTATAAATCAATGAATGAATGAATGACTTAGGAGAATGATAAAATAAATTAAATATAACATTAACAAATAGCCTAATTTACCGCTAGCGTTAACGTTACAGTAGCATAATCTTTATGGCTTGTTGACGTTAGTTATAGCCAGCGTTGCAGCGTTCCACAGTTCTTAGTGTTTGATAATGGGAATAGATCATGCTATTTCCATAACCAATCATTAAAAACAGCGATAAACTACCTTCATCTGTAACTGAAGGCCACTGCCTAACATCATCAATCCAAGACATGTCTGCGTTATCCGTAACAGATGCTCCACGCTGCTGTGTTTGGGTTAGTTGGTGGAGCACCGCACAGTCCAGTTATGGCGGAGCCACTAGGAGGCGCATGTCCACAATTTCTAAGTCGAAAAGGTCTATAGACCGATAGCTCTTCTCAATGTAGACCGGAAAATACAGTCATGGAAAAAATTATTAGACCATTTTTTCTTCACTTTCTTGTTCATTTTAATACCTGGTACCACTAAACGTCATCATGTGACTAAAACAGACAGAAAAGAAAACACTGAATGTATAAAAGTGTTTTTGGCAGTACAACGCCATAGCTATTGATGTAAAAACTTAAGTGATTTAGGTTATAATCAAGAAAACCATGGAAAATGGTAAGATATCAGCTCTTAAATAAAACTCTTATGAGCAATCTTTGTGGTTATCGTTATGTTTGTCCAAACAAATGTACCTTTAGTTGTACCAGGCATTAAAATGAACAAGAAACTGAAGAAAACAAGGGTGGTCTAATAATTTTTTCCATGACTGTACTTTCAAGAATCCTAGCTACTTAACTTGAAGACCTTTTGCCCAATATTATAAAAGAAGATCAAACAGGCTTTATAAAAGGTCGTAACTCCCATAATAATGTCAGGCATGTTCTCAATATCATTCAGGCTTTCCACCAAATAGATATAGATGGTCTAGTGCTTTCTCTTGATGCTGAGAAAGCCTTTGAGCGGGTAGAATGGGCGTATTTATTTTATGCTTTAAACAAATTCGGTCTCGGGGATAATTTCATTAGATGGGTTAAAATTTTCTATGATAATCCACAGGCAGCTATTTTGACTAATGTGCTTAAATCGGGCAGTTTTCCATTGTACAGAGGAACGAGGCAAGACTGCCCCTTGTCACCCCTCTTGTTTGCCAATGCCATTGAACCACTGACAGAGACCATAAGGATGGAGCCTGCTATACAAGGCTTGCTAGTTGGTCATGAGTACAAGATAAGCCTATACACAGATGACGTTTTGATATTTGTAACTAATCCGGAGGTATCAATACCGGCTCTACTTAACATTATTGATATTTTTAGCTTTTTGGGGTATAAAATTAATTTGTCCAAGTCTGAAGCCATGCCACTTGGGAGTCTCACTTCGATACCTGCTGCCTTACCTTCCTTTCCCTTTAAGTGGTGTCCTACAGGTTTTGTATATCTGGGTGTTTTCATAACTCCTAAATTTAAACAAACGTTTGAAGCCAACTTTATTCCCCTATTCAAGAAAGTGAGGCAGGACTTGGAGTGTTGGTATTCTCTTGGCTAGGGCGTATTTCCTTGGTTAAAAAGAATGTAGTACCTCGATTGTTATATCCAATTCAAATATTTTCAAATAGGGTGATAAAAGACCTGAATGGCTGGCTAAGCTCATTTATATGGAGCAAGCACAGACCAAAACTTAAGATGGATACATTGCAGCTCCCAGGTTCAGTGAGGGGTTTAGATTTAGCAAATATCAGAACATACCAGCTAAGTACTCACATGTGTTCAGCACTGTAGCCAGGCTGACAAAGAGTTACAACTCTGTTGGTCCATGCATTCCTGCTACTCTCAGTAGTGAAGACTTTATGAGCTTTTTTAGCGGGAAAATAATCAAAATTAGAGTTGAGATCGGCCAGGCCCAACTGTCGGCAGCTGTGAACGTCCCTGCAGCTTCGTTGATTTCTTCTGTTTCTGATTTGACTCTGGACTGTTTTTCTCCTGTGGGCCTCTCTGAGTTGACCTCAACTATCAGTAAAGCTAAACCATCTACATGCCTGTTGGATCCCATCCAACTCGGCTGCTCAAAGATGTTATATATTGGTATATCAATTTTGGATCAGATTAACCTATCTCTACAATTAGGATATGTACCACAGGTTTTTAAAGTTGCAGTCATTAAACCTTTGCTCAAGAAACCATCCCTTGACCCGGACATCTGGGCAAACTATAGACCAATATCCAACCTTCCATTTATCTCTAAAATTCTGGAAAAAATAGTTGCTAGCCAGTTAGAAGAACACCTGCATAGAAATGATCTATTTGAGGTCTTTCAGTCAGGGTTTAGAACTCATCATAGCACAGAAACTGCGCTGATTAGAGTCTCCAACGACCTCCTCGTGGCCTCAGACAATGGATTAGTTTCTGTCCTTGTTCTGCTGGACCTCAGTGCTGCTTTTGGTACCGTTGATCACAGCCTTTTGCTGCATAGATTAGAGCACACTGTTGGAATTAAAGGGACAGCATTATGCTGGTTTAAGTCATACCTATCTGACAGGTTTCAGTTCGTCCATGTTAATGACATTTCTACTACACGGACTAGGGTCTGCTATGGCGTCCCACAGGGTTCAGTTCTGGGACTAATCCTTTTCACTTTATACATGTTGCCCTTGGGAAAAATTTATCCAGAACCATGGCATAAACTTTCATTGCTACGCTGATGATACGCAGCTGTACTTATCTATGAAACCAGAGGAAACAAAACCTTTGGCTAAACTTCAAGGGTGTCTTAATGACATTAAGTCCAGAATGTCCTCTAACTTTTTGCTTCTAAACTCGGATAAAACAGAGGTTATTGTCTTTGGTCCTGAGGAATGGATTAACTGGGTTTACGCTGGCTTCCAGCTCAACTGTGAAAAACCTTGGAGTCATTTTTGATCAGGATCTTTCATTTAAGCAGCATATTAATCAGGTTTGCAAGACAGCTTCTTTTCATCTCCTATATTGCCAAGATTAGGAGCATCATATTGTCAGTTCTAGACTGGATTATTGCAATGCGTCGTTAGCAGGATGTCAGAAAAGCTCACTAAATAGCCTCCGATTGATCCAGAATGCAGCAGCGAGGGTGCTGACAGGAATCCGCAAGCGAGATCACATCTCTCCCGTATTAGCCTCCCTCATTGGCTCCCCGTGAAATTTCGAATTGAGTTTAAAATTCTGCTTCTTGCATATAAGGCTCTTAATGGCCTAGCTCTACGCTATTTACAAGACTTGATAGCACGTTATGCGCCTAATAGAGCTCTCCACTCTCTCTCTCCGCTCCTGTGGTTTGTTGTGCTGTTTTGCCCCCCTTCTTTTCTGTGTATTTGCAGGCCAGAGTTTCCTGGGTTTCATGCTGACTTGCAGTTCCATCCTCTGTCCATCCCGGGGTTTGCCTCCTTGTGTGTGTGGATGTGTTTGGGTGCCGACTGGTGCGGTGATCGGTGACCTGGTCCTCTGGCCATCTCATCTCAGTGCTGCTACCTCCATCTGTTTATGTTTATCTTTATATGGTCATTATATTTAGTCATTACAGTGCTCTCCTCTCTCTGTCCTGTCTCTCCCCTCTTTTCTTTCTTTACCCGGCTGGCCTTCAGCAGGAAGATCCCCCCATATGATCCAGGTCCTGCTCAAGGTTTCTTCCTCTTAAAGTGGAGTTTTTCCTTGCCTCTGTTTGGCTTAAAGGTTTTTTTTCTCCCTCTGTGGGAGTTTTTTACTTGCCATTATCCTTGATTTGGATTTAATATTATAATTTTAGTTAATGATATTTGCTTGGGGGTCATGTTCTGGGTCTCTGTAAAGCGCCTAGAGACAATTGACATTGTAACAGATGCTTTACAAATAAAATTGAATTGAATTGAATAAGGTACATCTATGACTGGGTTATAAATAACTCAAACTCTATTTGGTTAGATATTGAGGCTTCCCTTTCAAAATATCTATTACTGTTTTTTAAGAAATTTAAAAATATCAGACTGAGTTTTGATAATCCAGTTACACTTAATACAGTTAAGGCCTGGCGATTAATGCGTCCACTTGAGAGAAGGTCAAAGTTCACATCTGTTTTTTCCCCTATTGTGAATAATCCAGATTTTCAGCCTGGGATAGTCGATATTGGTTCATAGATTGAAGGACCTATTCAAAAACAAAAATTTGTTTACAATAAAGTGCTATCTTATCTTATTTTGTTCTCTGATAATATCGATGATGACATTTGAACAAATAATACAGAAGTATTCTATCCCCAGATGTGACTTTTTTCGTTACTTGCAGATAAGGCACTATGTCTTACATGGTACTAAATTAGTCGAGAACCATGACAGTTCTCCTGTCGAGACATTAATGTTTATATCCGACAGAGAGATATCTGTAAGTTTACTTTATAAAGCTATGTATATCATAACCCCAGATAAGTTGCTGAAGCTTAAAGGCACGTGGGAGAAGGAGCTAAATATCACAGTTGATGATGAGGAATGGAATAACGTGTGGAGATATGCGAAGTCAATTTCAGTTTGCAATCGTGCCCAAGCAATGTAGTTAAAAATTATATACAGAATGCACATATCTCCCAACATTATTTCAAACCAACTCTCTCACCCACTTGTCTTAAATGCAGAACTGAAATTGGTACCCTAACTTACTGTTTTTGGTCATATCGAAAACTGCAAATGAATTGGTCTAATGTACTATCTGAAATGGAGAAGATATTTGGTTTTAAACTGGAAATGGACCCTGTGTCTCTCATACTGGGCCTCCCAAATTGTTGTTTAACATCAAAACATAATAAGAGGCTATACTGTATTCTTACTTACACAGCTAGAAAGAATGTTCTGTTACAGTGGATCAGTGACAGGGCACCAACTGTTAAAGGCTGGCAAGGAGTAGTGTTCGATCTAGTGCCATTAGAGTATCTTACATGCATATCACATTTAGGAACAGATCAATTCCATAATGTTTTGGAACCCTATATGAAGTATCTAGAGCCTGGTATCTCTTGTATAATGTTGCAGGGATTTTCTTGAATGCTCAAATTGTTGTTTTTCTTTTTAAATCTTTTTTACTGTAACCCTAATTATATGGATCTGAGCTCATGGTTGTTGTTTTTGTTGTTGTTTTTATTGTCTTTATTTGTTTTGTCTACTTGTTCTGTTTTTCACTCCTGTGGACCACATTATGTATCCATCCTTCTCTTGTAAAAATTAAAAAAAATATATTTATGATTGGTTAGGGAAAAAAGATGACTATTCTCCATGAAACTCTGACGGAGGTATTTTATTGTATGATAGAATATTGTATTTAATACAATACTTCAATAGGAATCAAAGACTTGAGAGCCCTTGCTAGTCTTCACAATGGCAGTTCAGGTGACATATCTCCATACTGTTGATGAGCCAAATGTCACATATGACACCATTACTTAAATACATCTAAATGCTGTTTAGAGTTACCTCAATGAAACAACTGACGTACCCTGACATACAGTTGTGCATAGGGATGCACAATAACTGTTTTTATTAAACCGATACCGATAACTGATAACTTTCAGCTCCTAAAGGCCGATACTAATACCGATAACTGATAACACACACATATACCTAAGATCATTACATCAATACTATGAACAAAATCAAAAATAGTTTTGACTTTTTAAATGAACAGATATTTATTTTTTCCAATAAAAAACTATTAGCAAGCCTCTCAAACATTTTCTAAAAGCTATCAAACAAACCTATTTGATATCTCACATTAACTTAAATAAGGTTCATTACTGACTGATATAAAAAATAAAGGCTCCTAGAACTGATGGAAATACATGCATCAAAATTACAAACTGAAAAAGATTAACATTTAAAGGATTTTGGCTTGTGGTTCCATTTAAATTAATACCTTTAATTAAAGTAAATGAGGTTCAGTAGTTTTTATTTTTTATTTTTTAATCTCATGGAAGCTTTAGATGCGAGGAATGAGGGAGAGGAGGGGAGACTGCTGCTGACTTGCGCACGTTAGCATTAGCTTCTGTTAGCTCACGTTAGCGCGATTTCAAAACTCCATGGAAGCGATTGTTATGTTGTAGGTGGCTGATCGAATTTTACGTATTAAAGCTTATGCTTGTGCTCGGAGGATTCGTCACAAATAATCACCAAACTATCTTCTTCTGAAACTTCCACGCCGCCGTTTCCTAGTCGTTCTTTCATGTGGGAGAATACTGCGAATATCAATTAAAGTCAGCAACTACCATCGTCGTGATATTGAGTTATTGGGATGATGTCATAATTTATATATATATATATATATATATATATATATATATATATATATATATATATATATATATATATATCATACATATACACACACATATACAGTATATACATATATATATATACACACATATATGTATATATGTATGTATGTATATGTATATATGAGTGAGTTTGACAGGGACATGCAGATTACAAAGAAATTCTCATCAATGTCTCTAATAATTATTAAGCAGTTTTTGATCCTAAATTGATAAAATTTCACATTAAATGAGTAGCTTTTAAAAACAATCTGCAAATAGTCATAAGCTAAGGTAACTGCAGAACTTTGTTTATGACCAGTTGGTCATTAGCCTACACAAAATGCTTGTATCAGCAGTAAATGTAATTCAAGCTCCACAACTAAAGCAAGGTGCGGTACATGTATACGCTAACCCTTTATACCCAAGTACTTGCTTATGAGCTGTGTCATATTTTTATCCATGGTATCATTTGACACCACTGCTGATGCAAGATGAACTGGATTTCTAACTGTTGCTGTTGAGCAGAGGAGCTTAAGGTCTCACTACTCTTGGTGACAGAAACTGACAAAATTAGCAGGAGACTGCTTTTCGTAAGCTGAGTTATACACCATGTGGACAAGGATTGATTTGTTATTACAGGTCAGGCATGAGTCAAATCTGAAGTAGGTGCACATACCCATACACATACAAAAGTCATTGAAGTTTGTTATAAG
Source organism: Hirundichthys speculiger (assembly GCA_018398805.1). Lineage (NCBI taxonomy): Eukaryota > Metazoa > Chordata > Actinopteri > Beloniformes > Exocoetidae > Hirundichthys > Hirundichthys speculiger. The sequence goes on from JAGFBZ010000312.1 coordinate 61,751, forward strand.
AAATGAGTGTATCTGTGACTAGGCAGGGAAGTGGAGTTTGACAACTGTGGAAGGGGGGGATAATCAGCTGTTGCATTCCTCTGTGATTGTGATACAGCAGGAGTATGCCTGTCCATATTTAGTCAGGGCTTCTTTGTGACCACACGGCCCCAGTGTGCGTCATTTACACTTTGTCCTGCCACAAAGATCCCCCTCCAGATGGGGATCTGTTCACAGTGTCTGAATGCTAGCAAACACTTTTACCAACTGGACATGGGGAGGCCAGGTCTGGCATGCCAAGCAGTGTGCTGGCTGACTGTTCATTTTTAACTCACAACTTCACTGCCAAAAGATCATAGCACAAGGAAACCACTACCAGGAACAGATGTGTCATGTCTCCTGTGCTTATATAACAAAATTTTGGGTCTAATATTCAGGACCATTGGAGTAGGTCTGTGTATCTCATTACTGATGGGCTACAACATGCAAGTTTCACAGTCTCTGTCAGTCGGCCAGTAATGTAAGCCTCCACAGGTAATAGAGCTGATGAATTAATAAAATATAAATTTAAAAGGCAGATCCTATGCATTTCCTGTATTTCTAAGATTAAAAATAGTCCTAAATGACCACTTACCCGGTGATTAAGCAATAAAGACAAATCAGTTTTGAAACAGCAGTCATTCTTGGAGCTTCCAGAGATTTTCTTTTGTTTTCTCAGTCATCAATTGTCTCAGCAGATTGACCCTCTAAATTCCAAGCCAGCACCTCTATCCACAGGTGGTATCAGCCCTGTCAGTTTTTGAGTCAAAGTAAAATGACTCTGTTGTGCTGATCAACATGAATTGGGACTACCTGAGTAATGTGAAATAATGCTAGTTTTATTGGGTAAGTGGCAGGAATGTCTTGCATTTGGGGCTTTTCACAGATACAACCACTTCTGGTAAAGAAAGCAGCAAGCCAAAATAAGACAAGGAAAATGTCAGCACTAATGGCTAAATGAGTGGCGATCCAGTCTGCTTTGCCTGGAATAACTGAAGGAAGCCACCAGTGCGGAGAAGACCAGTGAGGCACAGATCTACAAAGCTCCAGATGAGTGTGAGTCTGTCTCCTTACATGTCCATCTGCAGTACATGGGTAGCCTCAAATGCATATTATGAAGCTTTTAAGAGAATTTAAATTAAACGATTTGTTTTTTACACATGTGACCATGTGTACATTTGGAGCAGAAAAGAAAAGTCAGAAAAGCGATTTTTTTTTTAAAAAAAAGAGGTTAATGATCCAAAAACACTGGGAATTAAAAGATGAAGATATAGATTTTTCAATGCAGGTGAACAAAAATGTATATTTAGAAGGGTAATGTAAAGATTACCCTTTAGGATTAAGATGTAAAAGAATATTGTGGAAAGTTATCCTCTGAAAAGTATGTTACACAAATGCATTTAAGTGTGAAGTTGCATAAAATGAAAAATAATCAGGCTATGGCTACTTTTGAATCAATGCATGTGATCATAATCCAGCTCTGCTCTTCCAGTGGTTTGGGCTTTTAATGGTTTGTAAAGGTCATTAAAGTGTTTCTGAATATAGTTCTGCTTAAAAAGTGTGCACCCCTCCTGATAAGGTTTAGGTGAGCTTAAAGTAGTGACAAAAAGAATAACGCTATATACCGGTACTACTTATCTTCCCAGAGCAATATTTAGATTTCAGTCTGCTGGGACAGAGGTCTGCAGTCTATCAGTGCAGAGTCTCAGTGTTGTAAACAATGACCTTATTTTAGGTTCTGATGGTGACTTTGAGAGAAACAGCAGAACCTTGTATGGTCACAGACAAATTAAAGATAGATGTATGCATGTATGCATAATAGCTACATACCAATAGTTTGACTGGTTTCATAATGCGCTGAAGTTGTGTCAGAGGAAGTAATAACAAATGATTGTGTTTGGAACCTTCAAATGTGACTCTGGATCAAACTTCTGGTCTGTACTTAAGTTAACTTTAACACTGGCATTTAACATTTTGGAAAATGTGCTTTTCACTCTATTGACAGCAACAAAGGACATAAAGCAATAATCTCTGAAATTAAAAGCCACTCTAAGTGCACGAAGGCCCTAAAAATGCTATCTCATAAACCAGTCAACTGAGCCTAAGCTTGATAGTGAGGATGCATTTATTACAATGTACGAGCAACTACTACTACTACTTTTTATAGTATCACACCAGTCAGAACAGAGGTGTGGGGACACTGAAACTGCTTTTTGAGAGGACATGTGTGGGACTGACCGGTTTCTTGAGCTAGAAACCAATATAGTGACATTGTCTTTCTCCAGAGAGCATGACAGCAGCGTCCTAAGACACAATTATTTTTTAAAATAAAACCACTAGGCTGAAAAAGGCACCAGTAGTGCTGGGCGATATGGAAAAAATCATATATCACGATATGGACTATTTTATATCACGATAACGATATATATCACGATATACCATAATATAGTATGTTTTCAGTTATTCTCTGAAAAGTTTGACGAAAATTTCATTGCTTACTTTTCAACTTTATTTTGAAAGGACATTTAGCTGAACTGTCACAAACATACATTTTAAGTGCAGCAAAAACAGGTAGGTACAGAGGTACAGTAGCTTTCAAATTTTTTTAAAGTGCACAACAGTTTCTGAGAGGAAAAACACATTTTTGCACTGAAGTTCAGCTATAAAAAATAAACACAAATTATTTTTCAACTTTCTGAAATCTGTAACCTTGTAGTGCAAAGTTTGCAAACCAATATAAAGTGTCCAAAGTAAACATCAGGGTTGAAGAGAACTCTGTTTAAGGCATTAACCATGAATAAAAGTGCAAACATAAAAGGCTACTTTGTAGAAGTAGATATGATTCTATCAAATTTATCATTGCAGGTTATTTAATTACATATTTGCTGTAATAATTGATAAAATTAGGTTAGAAACGATAGAAACGATAGAAACGATATAAGAGAAATGGCACGATATACACTTTTATATTGTCCCCACGATATATATCGTCATATTGCCCAGCACTAGGCACCAGTGTCAAATGACAGTTGTATCTTTGGAAACGACTGTGGAACCCGATTGGTGTCAGTGCTGTTTCTGTCTCGTTGAGCTCACTGCTCTGGCAGCAACATAGTTTAGCTCATGTAAATCATCAACATATCATTTAGATCCCAGCCAGACTGTTTAAGGAGATTTTTCCCCAAATGACCATATCTGTATTGGATGTCAATCTGTTTTTATTGACAGGCTATGTGCATTAGGCTTTTACGTTACTGCAATTCACATTTCTACTGAAAAAAAATAGTCTTGATCAAGGAATCAAGGAGTGTTTGTCATGATTCAGGGTGGGAGGAAGGACCCAAGAGCAGGAGTTTGCAAAAAAAAAAAAAAAAGGGTTTATTAAACAAAAACACAAAATCCCAAAAATACAAAAATACAAAAGTCCTGAAACATGAAAATACAAAAATAGCTGTGACGGAAGAGTCTGGGTCGGCTGCAGCTCCTGCTGCAGGGGCGACGGAAGAGTCTGAGCTGCCTGCAGCTACTTCTGCTGCGGCGACGGAAGAGTTTGGGCCGGCTGCAGCTCCTGCTGCTGTGGCGACGGAAGAGTCTGGGCCGCCTGCAGCTCCTGCTGCAATGGCGACGGAAGAGACTGGGACAGCTGCAGCTCTTGCTGCGACGGAAGAGTCTGGGACAGCTGCAGCTCTTGCTGCGACGGAAGAGTCTGGGACAGCTGCAGCTCCTGCTGCAGCGGCGATGGAAGAGTCTGGGCCGGCTGCAGCTCCTGCTGCAGCTCCTGCTGCTGCAGCGATGGAAGAGTCTGGGTCGGCTGCAGCTCCTGCTGCTGTGGCGACGGAAGAGTCTGGGCCGCCTGCAGCTCCTGCTGCAGGGGCGTCGGAAGAGTCATGGAAGGCTGCAGCTCCTGCTGCAGCGGCTCAGGAACCGACTCGAGATGCTGCAGCTCCTGCTGCAGCGGCTCAGGAACCGACTCGGGAGGCTGCAGCTCCTGCTGCAGCGGCTCAGGAACCGACTCGAGATGCTGCAGCTCCTGCTGCTGCAGCAATGGAAGAGTCTGGGACGCCTGCAGCTCCTGCTGCAGGGGCGTCGGAAGAGTCATGGGAGGCTGCAGCTCCTGCTGCAGCGGCTCAGGAACTGACTCGAGATGCTGCATCTCCTGCTGCAGCGGTTCAGGAACCGACTCGGGAGGCTGCAGCTCCAGCTGCAGCGGCCCAGGAGGAGTCACTGCTGGCTGCAGCCCCAGCTGCAGGGGTGATGGGTGGTTCTCACATATGAGCTTTAGTGACATCCCATTCCTAATCAATATAACGTGGGTCCACCCTTTGCAGCTAGAACAGCTTCAACTCTTCTAGGAAGGCTGTCCACAAGGTTTAGGAGTGTGTTTATGGGGATTTTTGACCATTCTTCCAAAAGCGCATTTGTGAGGTCAAACACTGATGTTGGACCAGAAGGTCTGGTTCTCAGTCTCTGCTCTAATTCATCCCAAAGGTCTTCTATCGGGTTGAGGTCAGGACTCTGTGCAGGCCAGTCAAGTTCATCCACACCAGACTCTGCCATCCGTGTCTTTATGGACCTTGCTTCGTGCGCTGGTGCACAGTTATGTTGGAAGAGGAAGGGTCCAGCTCCAAACTGTTCCCTCAAAGTTAGAAGCATGGAATTGTTCAAAATGTCTTGGTATGCTGAAGCATTCAGAGTTCCTTTCACTGGAACTAAGGGGCCAAGCCCAGCTCCTGAAAAACAACCCCACACCATAATCCCCCCTCCACCAAACTTTACACTTGGATCAATGCAGTCAGACAAGTACCGTTCTCCTGGAAACCACCAAACCCAGACTCTTCCATCAGATTGCCAGACGGAGAAGCGTGATTCGTCACTGGACTCTAGAGCTTCCACTGCTCTAGAGTCCAGAGGCGGTGTGCTTTACACCACTGAATCTGACGCTGTGCTTTACACTTGGTGATGTATGGCTTGGACAGCTGCTCAACCATGCAAACCCATTCCATGAAGGTCTCTGCGCACTGTTGTTGAGGTAATCTGAAAGCCACATGAAGTTTGGAGGTCTGTAACGATTGACTCTGCAGAAAGTTGGCGACCTCTTTGTACAATGCTCTTCTATCACAGTTCCACTCTGGAATTAAATGAGCTCCTGGAAACAACCCATTTTTTCATAAATGTTTGTAAAAACAGTCTGCATGCCCTGGTGCTTAAATTTATACACCTGTGGCCATGGAAGTGATTGGAACACCTGATTCTGATCATTTGAATGGGTGAGCAAATACCTTTGGCAATATAATATATATATGCACACGCACATCATATGTATAAGCTTCCTGGGTATATTGCTGGTCAAAAGATACAGTATCTACATTGTCTTAAAAACTGATGCTTAAGTTTTTGTCAATACTTTGCTTTACTGTTGTCAAAAAAAAGTATGCTTTAGCTCTTAAATGAGCAGTGTATGAAGACAAGAGTGCTCAAACAAAGGTTTAACTTGTCTCTTCTTACCTGGAAGCAGAAATCTCTGCCTTCTGCTTGGCTATGGCTGCTGCCCTCTGAGCACCCTCCACCGCCCGCTCCACCTTCTGCTTGCTTGATCTTGGTTCCCTTCAGCTGGATCACCCTTTTCTTCATGGCCTTGACCAGCATGTTGTTCACGTACTTGCCTTCCTCCTTACCACCCTCAGCAAATGTGGTGCAGCCATACCCATGTCTTTGATTGTTAAGCCATTCGCCCTCATATTTCAGCCCACTAGATCTTTCACTTATTCCATATCCTGAGCGCTTGTCATTTTTCCACTCACCCATGTAGACTTCTGTGGTGGTGGCGTCAATGTCAGCCTCTACTGGGGGAAAGTCCTCAACTCCAGCAAGGCTCTCATCCCCACTGATGGTAGAATTAGTGTCACTGGCATTGGAACTGAGAGCTGATTCTGTCCTAAGGAAGCTAATCTTACTCTTCTGACTGGACAGTGATGTGCTTGAGTCAGACTTCTTCAGCTTTCCAAGTAGGGACCCCCTGCGAAACAAGCCTTTCTTCTTGGGTTTCACAGCCTCAGGGTCCACCTGGAGAGTGAGAGCAAAGCCTCCACGAGATGGTCCCAGCTGGATAGGGGTGGGGACCGGTGTCTCTCTCACCTGAGGCATTAGTGGTGGTGATGACAGGGATATCTTGCTGTAGGACCATGCCGTTGCTGTGCTCACTGCGAAGCGATGCGATGTCAAGGAAGTTCGAAGAGGTGATCGGACAACTGCTGCCATGCCATACGGAACACTCTGGCGAACACCATAGCCATGTCGCATCCCACCAGTGAACTGACCCTGGAAAGTACCTTAAAGCATCAGAAAACAAAGCATAAATCTCCCTGGCGTTACAATTAAACAACAGAGAGATTTGCAGGTAGCTGCAGGATTCTGCTGATGAAAGATCGTCCAGTTCAGTCTACACTGAAATCAACAGCCAATGGATGGCTTGCAGTAAAAGATTTGGAGACACATTCTATACTGTGCGACCATGATGTCCTTGGTCCTTTATAGCTGCCAAGATGTTTTCCTCAATGTTTATTTATGTATTTGTTTATTTTGAATAATCTAACACAAATGACTTGCAACCTCAGCTGGACATTTTTGTGCTAAGTAAAAAAAAATTGATCACAGTATTTAAAATAAGCAGGGAAATGCTGTAAATTATCTTAGCATTTAAAATACTGATCATTATCTGAGCATCTTTCGCCTGTTGGCTTAGCTGTTTTGCTCATGTTAGCCGCTGATGTTAGCATTTGTCAATGTGCACAAAGTTGCTAACATTGCTGTCATAACTGGCTGGAATTTACTTAAGACAAAAGATAATAGATATTTTTAGAATGAAGCCTCTGATTCATGATCAATGACATTTCATCTAAGGGACTGTTCTTAGGCCAAAATTGATTTGTGGTGGATTACAGTGAAAGCTAAACCTCAGCACATGAGGCCATGAGGGCAGAGAGCATGTGAGCTGTTATTACAAATGGACATCTGATGACATCTAATTACAAGCAGACATCTGATGGTAATCTTTTTATGCATATGTATATATAGATCACTAGTATAGTTCACTAGAGTATAGATACTAAAGTATAGATTATAGTTTATGAAAGTAATATAGATTACTTTTTATACACACACATATATATATATATATGTGCATGTATAAAAATACGTGTGTATATTACGTGTGTGTAAATATAAAATATGTGTAAATATGTGTGTATATATATATATATATATATATATATATATATATATATATATATATATATATATATATATATATATATATATATATATATATATATATATATATATACACACACACTAGGGCTGTCAAAGTTAACATGTCAATAACGCGTTAACGCAAATTCTGTTTAAAGCCACAATTTGTTTTTTTTTACGCGAGATTAATGCACACACGTTTCTGTAAATATGACCCTCGGCCAATAAGTGTATTTATTTACTAGAGCTGTAGCGATACACTAATCTCGCGATACGATATAGTTGGCTCATGATACGATATATCGATATTCATCTTACAATACATTTACATCCTTTTCCAAAAGATGTTAACGGGACAAAGGGATTTTGGTGACATCTTGTGAGTGTTCCAATTACTTTGTTTGAATTAATTGAACTAAAAGCATCAATTACAGATTATATGGCTGACAGGCTGCTAGCAAATGCTGGACAAAATGAATAAAAGACAATAGGATAGGATAGCTCCATTGCATTCACCATGCGTCATTTTCCATCACTGAATACGGTCTCAAATCCTGACAAATAAAGTAGGCAATGGACTCCATAATTTTCTGCGACCTCGGTGAAGTAGATGAAAACTGGTGGCAACAACCACCGTCACTATCCAGCGTGGTTTGTTTCGGATCATGCCACAACTTCTTGGGCTCGCTATCAGTTAGCATTACCTTGTCCGGGTGGTGACGTTTCAGGTGGGCTCGCCTCGCGGGTTGGTGGTATTTCCAGAGTACTACACGTTTGTGTGACACAGCTTGCAAACCGCCATACTTTTGTCTAAATCTTCGCTTTCCTTTTTCTTTTTAAAACCGAACTGCTCCCACACATCTTCTTTTAAGCTCGCAGGCGCTGGGTTTATACTCGCCGCCATCCTCCTGACTGGCTCAGCTCTAGCCGGAAGAGAAAGTCGCTGGCTTCTGGATAACTTGTTAGAAATGCTCTACAGCTACACTAGCAGCTGGCGGACTTAATGGCTCTTTCTGCACCCGTGCGGGACACAGGGGTTTTGAAGGGAGCTTAGAATATCGATACCCGCGGCTGAAATATCGATACTCCCTGGGGAAATAAAATATCGATATATATCACAGAATCGATAAAATCGCCCAGCCCTAGTATTAACAGTCAACGTGTGGGACAGACATGGCAACAGAAAAGGGTCTTATGAACGGCAAGTTTAGCTTTAAGGTGCTGCCAGATGGGTCTGTTGACATGAAAAAGATTATTTGTATAATTGTCACTGTGAATTAAGTTACCACCGAAGGGCGCGGTAAAGTTAGTTTCACATCCAACATTCATTTTTTTTTTTTTTCCTCTTTAAACTTTAATAGCTGTCATGAAAACTGCACTGATTTCATCCAGGTTGGTATCATTTTGTAGATATAAGTATGCCAGACATTTCACAAGTGTCATCAACCCTCCAAGCTCAGTGAGTGTGGCAAAAACTGTAAGGAACAGCGCTGAATGTCCTTCTGAATACCTCGCTGCTGCCGTGGAGTTTAGGGACCATCAGCAAATTACTGCGGTCAAACAGCAGCCCCAACAAAATATAAAAAGAAGCATGATGAATTAAGCCCCCAAAAAGTACGGCAGCACTGATGGACTTCCAGTTTTCAAACTAAAGGCTTGAAAAAAAAAAAAATGAAGCAAATCCCCGTGACCCTGTATTGCACAAAATCGGTATACAGTCATGGAAAAAATTATTAGACCACCATTTTTTCTTCACTTTCTTGTTCATTTTAATACCTGGTACCACTAAACGTCATCATGTGACTAAAACAGACAGAAAAGAAACCACTGAATGCATAAAAGCAGTGTTTTTTGTCAGTACAACGCCATAGCTATTGATGTAAAAACTTAAGTGATTTAGGTTATAATCAAGAAAAACCATGGAAAATGGTAAGATATCAGCTCTTAAATAAACTCTTATGAGCAATCTTTGTGGTTATCAGAAGAAAACAAGGGTGGTCTAATATTTTTTTCCATGACTGTAGATGATGGATGGATGGATGGATGGATGAATAGATAAACAGAACATTTAAAAAATGCGATTAATGTGCGATTAATCACGAGTTAACTATGAAAATCTTTTGATTAATCGCGATCAGAAAATTCAATCGACAGCCCTATATATATATATATATATATATATATATATATATATATATATATATATATATATTATACATACATACATACACTCACATTTTTAACAAATAAAAAACTGAAAAGTGGGGCGTGCAATATTATTCAGCCCCTTTATTATCTGTGCAGCAAACTGAGTCCAGAAGTTCAGTGAGGATCTCTGAATGATCCAATGTTGTCCTAAATGACTGATGATGATCAATAGAATCCACCTGTGTGTAATCAAGTCTCTGTATAAATGCACCTGCTCTGTGATAGTCTCAGGGTTCTGGTTAAAGCTCAGAGAGCATCATGAAGACCAAGGAACACACCAGGCAGGTCCCAGATACTGTTGTGGAGAAGTTTAAAGCTGGATGTGGATACAAAAAGATTTCCCAAGCTTTAAACATCTCAAGGAGCACTGAGCAAACAATCATATTGAAATGGAAGGAGTATCAGACCACTGCAGATCTACCAAGACCCGGCCGTCCCTCTAGACTTCCATCTCGAACAAGGAGAAGACTGATCAGAGATGCAGCCAAGAGGCCCATGATCACTCTGGATGAACTGATCTACAGCTGGGCCGCCCCGGTGGCGCAGTGGTTAGCGCAGGTGGCCCAATATACAGAGGCTACAGTCCTCGTGCGGCTGGTCGTGAGTTTGATTCCCGGCTTAGCGACTCTTTGCTGCGTGTCTTCCCCATTCTCTCTGCCCCCCTTCCTGTCTCTCTACTATCAACAAAGGCCACTAGAGCCAAAAAAATCTTTAAAAAAAACAAAAAAAAAAAAAAAACGATCTACAGCTGAGGTGGGAGAGTCTGTCCAGAGGACAACAATAGGGATGCACGATAACTGTTTTTTAAAACCGATACTGATAACCGATAACCCACACATATACCTAAAATCATTACATCAATACTATGAACAAAACCAAAAGCAGTTTTGACTCTTTAAATGAACAGATCTTTATTTTTCTAATGAAAAACTATTGGAAGCCTCTCAAACATTTTCTATCAAGCTATCAAACAAACCTATTTGTTATCTCACATCAACTTAAATAAGGTTCATTACTGACTGATATAAAAAATAAAGGCTCCTTGAACTGATGGAAATACCTGCATCAGAATTACAAACTGAAAAAATGCATTACTCAATGATAAAAAAAAAAAAATGCACAGTGCATAATGTACTGACACAAGTTAGGCTTGTCTGTGTAAATAAACTGAAAAAGTGCACGCCATAGCAACATAAAATTACGTTTAAAGATTTTGGCTTGTGGTTCCATTCAAATGAACCCCTTTATTTAAAGTAAATGAGGTTCGGTAGTTTTTTTTTTCAATCTCATGGAAGCTTTAGATGAGAGAGATGATGGCGAGGAGGCGGAGATGAGAGAGGAGGAGAGGGGAGCGGAGGGTTGCTCCTGGCTTGCTAACGTTAGCTTATGTTAGCTCACGTTAACGCGATCTCAAAACTCCATGGAAGCGATGGTTATGTTTCAGGTGGCTGGTCGGGTTTGACGTGTTAAAGCTTGAGCTATTTTCCCTCCTTCGTTTGGAGCATTTGTCATGAATAACCAGCTAACTATCTTCTTCTGAAACTTTAACGAAGTTCCAGACAATCGCGACAATGTTTGTTTGTTTTAATCAGTGCTGCAATGCTGCATTCAAAGTGTAACGTAAATTCCTCAGTTCCCTCGTTTGCTAGTAGTTCTTTCGGCCTTATCAATTTTTTTTTCTATTTTTTATGTGTAACATGTGAGAAAATACTGCAAATATCAATTCAAGTCAGCAACTACCAAAATTATGACAGAGTTAACAAGTTGTTTTCTGGCATGAGGGGGTATTCTTTATTTTCCTTACCGAGAAGTCGTTTTTCTGATTATGCCGACATCACTTGAACAGAACATTCACTGGCGGTCATTCAAGGCTCAGAGGGAGCGAGGCACTGCCGTGTTGACAGAAATAAATATGTTATCGGGGCTATTCGTCATAATATCGGACTTATCGAGATGACGTCATAATTTCCTGTTATCAACCCGATAGTTATCGAGTCGTTAATTATCGTGCACCCCTAGACGACAATCAGTCATACACTGCACAAATCTGGCCTTTATGGAAGAGTGGCAAGAAGAAAGCCATTTCTCAAAGATATCCATGAAAAGTCTTGTTTAAAGTTTGCCACAAGCCACCTGGGAGACCCACCAAACATGTGGAAGAAGGAGCTCTGGTCAGATGAAACCAAAATCAAACTTTTCAGCCACAATGCAAAACAATATGTTTGGAGTAAAAGCAACACAACTCATCACCCTGAACACACCATCCCCACTGTCAAACATGGTGGTGGCAGCATCATGGTCTGGGCCTGCTTTTCTTCAGCAGGGACAGGAAGATGGTTAAAATTGATGGAAAGATGGATGGAGCCAAATACATGTTCACACATTCTGGAGGAAAGCCTGTTGGAGTCTGCAGAAGACCTGAGACTGGGACAGAGATTTATCTTCCAACAATGATCCAAAACATAAAGACAAATCTACAATGGAATGGTTCACAAATGTATCCAGGTGTTAGAACGGCCAAGTCAAAGTCCAGACCTGAATCCAATCCAGAATCTGTGAAGAGAGCTGAAGACTGCTGTTGACAAACGCTCTCCATCCAACCTCACTGAGCTCCAGCTGTTTTACAGGAAGAATGGACAAGAATTTAGTCTCTGGATGTGTTAAACTGATAGAGACAAACCCCAAGAGACCTGCAGCTGGAACTGCAGCAAAAGGTGGCGCTACAAAGTATTAACACAAGGGGGCTGAATAATGTTGCACACCCCACTTTTCAGTTTTTTATTTGTTAAAAAAGTTTAAAATATCCAATAAATCTTGTTACACTTCAAGATTGTGTCCCACTGGTTGTTGATTCTTGACAAAAAAGTGAAATTTTATATCTTTATGTTTGAAGCCTGAAATGTGGCAAAAGGTTGACAAGTTCAAGGGGACCGAACACTTTCGCAAGGCACTGTGTGTATATATATGTATATATCTATATCTATATATATAGATATAGATATATATATATATATATATATATATATACATGTATATATAGAGGGGAGGAGAGGGGAGCGTAGGGTTGCTCCTGCTTGCTAAAGTTAGCTCACGTTAGCACGATTTCAAAAAAAAAAAAAAAAAACAAAAAAAAAAAAAATATATATATATATATATATATATATATATATATATATATATATATATGGCTATATTAGGGCTGGGCAACGGTTACAATTTTTAATTGCAATTAATCACATGATTTCCCTGAATAATCACGATAAATCGCATGAATTCAAAAGTAGTGTAAAGGTCACTTTTATTTAAATGTTCTGCTGCCATATGAACTAAAGTGCCATAACATTTGTTGTTCAAACACTTTTAACATCAGCACTTGTCATTAACACATATTTAGTAAATATAGATTTAGTTTGATTTAGATGAGATTTAGTTAAATCTCATCTTAAAAAGTGTCAAATAAAATAAAGCTTATTGCCACTGCCACGGCATTAATGTCATCCTGTCTTTTTATGACAAATAAAAAAAGTCTACTAACAAATCCTAACAATCTAGAGGCCACAATCAGAACATTAAAACAGGTCATTTCTGAAGTAACAACAGAAACTTTTAACGGGGAGTTCAACTTGACAGTTGTTACAAATAACCTTGTTTCTGTTGAATCCTCCATCTGGGAGAACTTTAAAAAGAAAATGTCCAGTTAAAGTTCTGTAACTTTATCAATCTGTGAATTATTCGTTCTTTCCATTTTCAATTGGCAATCGAAAATTATAAATATTAAAAAGTGACATTTTATTTTGTTTTTCATTATTTAATCTAACACAAAAAAATGAAAAAATGCTTGTTTTTTTATATTTCAATTTTAGATTTGGATCAAAAATACAAAATGAAAAAAATAAGTCTATGGTTCTAGTTTAGTGACCCTGAAATGGCATTGTGCGGCAGTTCAGGTAGCATGGCACTCCTGGAATCACATACTCTAATATTTGCTATATTGTGAAAATCTAAATGAAAACTCAGCTCTATATAGATGAATCAAAGCCTCTCCAGCTCTGCGTCTGACATAAGTCTCTTTCTCCTCAGATCATGACAAACAAAGAACCTCCTGAGGCTCATTTCCTGAGCATTGCCCATCCGTTGCTTAATAAGTCCTTGATCAAACTACCATACTGACCCAAATATAGGACGATATTTTAATTCTAGAAGTCATATTCTCAAAAATGGGGGTCGTTTTATAATCTAGGACTAGACTTTCTGTCGTCATTACACATCTGTGCCACTAGATGGAGCTGCACTGCAGTAACCAGTAAGAGAATAGCTCGTCAGTGAACACATGGGCAGATCTGATGTAACATGGATGAATGATGCGATTGTTTTGAACAAAGGGGTTTAAGAGTTTTGTGTCAGCCCAGAATTTTTTTTTTTAGACAGAATTGTTAATATTGCTTCTGAGTTGGTACCCGAACTGTAAAGTACACTGATTTTTTACCGCTCTCCATGTCTGTTTTAGTTTTTCTGCATTGTTTACCTACCAATTCTCTTCCGGCTCTGCAGCAGCCAGTAACAGACTTTTCAAAACAAAAGCACGTGAGCAACATGCTTGAACGCGCGATAAGATTAATGGTGGCGTTAATAAATCAATGCGATAATAAGACGTTAACTTGCTCAGCCCTAATATATATATATATATATATATATATATATATATATATATATATATATATATATATATATATATATATATATATATATAATATATATCTAATCTAAACCCACACAATAGTACAGACACAAACACATATGTACTTGTGTCTGTACGTATACAGACACAAGTACATATATATATATATATATATATATATATATATATATACTTGTGTCTGTACAGACACAAGTACATATGTGTTTGTGTCTGTACTATTGTGGGTGTTTAGACAACCATTTGACTGACAGTAGCAGGGTGGTATTTTCTTCTGGTTACACTCACATCTTAGAAGACCTGTTGAATCATGGGGCTGGTCTGATTTTCACATTGTTATTTATCTGCATGTTTCATGAAATGTATCCAACCACATGCCACATTTTCCAGAGATACTACACTCACAAAGGCAAAAAATAAACTGTTGCATTGTACTATACTGTTGTTACATGATACACAATTCAGGGACAGTTGTGAGGTCAGTTTTAAATTATTTATACAACTAATGCGTTAGTTTTTGTAAAAAAAAAAAAAAAAAAGATTAATAATAGCAATGATATGAGGAATAAATAAAACATATATTTCATAGATCAAACTTTTTTTTAAGAGAAACGTGAGATGAATCAGCTTAAAACTCCCTGATATGGTTATAACTAACAACACTAAAAATTGTGGATGGGGTCATTTCGCAACAACTTGTAATACTGAAGTGCGACATTGTGGATTGTGGGAACCCTGTAACTTTTACTTAAATAACTTTTACATCCTTACATTAGGCATATAATCAGGAATGTTGTTTAGAGGCCAGGAATGGACTGTTGTTCTTAAAAAAAAGAAAAGAAAATAGCACAATTGTATTTTTGCAGGTTTTAGTGCAATTTTACATATTCAAATCCACCAATAGGTTATAAAGAAGTTCAGGTTAACTCCACATTAGTTTCCTGCATCAGTAACATGTTACACTTTAATCCACAGGTGATAATCACAATAACAGGGACCAATTTTGTACATTTGATTACTTTTGATTGTCCAAAATACATTTAGTAAATTACAGTTTTGCCAGTTAACTTTTTTCTATGTGACAAATACTTTTCTTTCACTACATTTAGTCTTGCTAGTTGGGAAACCCTAGTAGTTTTTTTTTTCTTTAGATGTATGCAGTTTTAGTATAGTAAATGATACTTTCCCGTCAGCTATCACTTCTTTTTCACTGTATTTCATGGTTATTTTTAAAACCTGTATTTTACTTCCTTTTATTATTCATATAATCAAAGCAAAAGAAAAAAAGAAAGAAACTATTATGTAGAGCAGTGATTTCCAAAGTCCCCTGGTGGGCCGTTGTGGTACTGCAGGTGGGCCGTGAGAGGTCATTAAAAATAAACAAATGTGTTTTAAATCCTCGATATTTTCAAAATATGTTTTTAATTACTGTAAAATATTCATGACATGATTAAAAAAACATTAAGAAGAATAAAACAACCCAATTAAGTGTTATTCTATTGTCATCTTAACTTAATATGACAAGTGTCACCTTATTTGTTGACCCCTCACACTAATATCGGAACATGGTTCCTAGTCCTGTATGTTGATCACAGTTGTAATTAGAGGTTACGGTTTAGTTAATATTAAAAGAAAGACATGAATGAGTGAGGATTTAGTTCTATTTATGTGTCTCACCTCCATCTGCATACGTCTCTGTTCCATAACCGTCCTGAAGCCCGTTATTCCACGTCCCTTCATACTTTGCTCCGCTGCCAACACTGACCCGGACGCCGTATCTGCCTTTGAAGCCGTGCGTCCATTCCCCTTTATAAATCCAGTGTCCTTTGGTTTCAACTCCCAGCCCGTGGCGCTTCCCCTGCGACCAGTAGCCCTCGTAGGTGTTTCCGCTGGGCCATGTGTAGACTCCCACCACCTCGAAGCCGTAGTTCCAGGAGCCAGAGTACTCGCCCTGGCCTTTGGGTCCGGTGCAGATGCCGTGTCCGTGGGCTTTGCCCCCCTCCCAGCCTCCACAGTATGCTCCACCGTCATCAAATTCAAAACGACCCCCACTCATGTTTTACCCCAAAAAAGCACGATTATACCTACAGTTTTAATTTATTTATTTTGTTACCTGGCTGAAGATAAAAGTTCCGTAAGTTTGATTTCCCCCTTACCTGACATCAAAATAGACTCGAGATAACTTTTCTCCTGAACTTGTGCTGATTTTGAACTTTTGCCTTCCTTTTTCTTCAGATTTGTTTTCTTTTGCGATTAGATTCGTCGATTAAACGAATGAGATTCCTTTTAAAAATAATGAATGCTGTGTTATAAATGTTAAACTAAGCGCCAGTTATTGAAAAGAATCGTTTCTGTATTTATGTCCAGTCAAGCCAGGGATTTTACATGGCTTCTCAGGTGGATACATGGAAAAAGCCCCCTTCTCCCCTGTCCCTGCCACCCAGCTGTCTCCTGACAGCCGCTGCTGCTGGGAGACCTTCTACAGACCTAACAAGGCGACCAGTCCTCACACACACTTCCAAAAATACAACCCAATCCTTTCCTTGCTGCCTGCAGGGAGCCCTGCCAGAAACTGGCCACTTCTGGAGTCAAGTACATGCCACTGAAGACTCTGTTCTCCAGCCCGGGTTGCTATGGAGCCCCATTTGGGTCATAATTCAATGAATAAATGAGTCTATATTTATGAAATACAGGTGTTTATTATTATGAAATATGTATCCATTATTATGAAATACATGTTTATTATCATGAAATATTTCCCATTATTAGAAATACATATTATATTATGAAATATTCCCATTATTATGAAATACATGTTTCCATTATGAAATACATGTTTATTATTATGAAATATTTCCCATTATTATGAAATACATATTTATTATTATGAAATATTTCCCATTATTAAGAAATACATGTTTATTATTATGAAATATTTCCCATTATTATGAAATACATGTTTATTATTATGAAATATGTATCCATTATTATGATATTTCCATTATTATAAATACATATTATTATATGAAAATATTGCCCATTATTATGAAAAAATTTAATTATTATGAAATATATTTTTCTAATTATATTCTTAGTTTAATGCATAATAGTTTTATTTCAGAATGGCTTTTTTATTTAAGAATGAGTTTTACATAATGGCTTCGTTTTTCATAAGAATGAGCTTTTACTAATAATGACATTTTGCCACTGGGCGGGACCAGTGGTTGACCTGCACGCTCATTGGCTGATCCTTCTCCATTCTACACTCTGACATTGACTAGTTGGTGGGGGACTCGCATCGAGCCTGTTGGCTACCTCTCGGAGTAAGTCAGAAAAGGATCTTTCTCCTGTCGCCATGCCGTCAAAATCAAGTTTTCCCTTCATTTCGCGCTACGTTTCTTAGTTGATGTCAACTTTTAACCGTAAACTGAGGTGCATTCTGCCACCTACTGCCCTGGAGTATATACATTGCACCTCTCGCCCACTATCAATATTCACTGTTCTGTTGCTTATGCCTGAATGAAAGAGCAGCCAATCACATAAATGGCTCCGCCCCTCTCTGCTGTGATTGACACACAAATCATTCTTATGAAAAAAAAAGCCATTATTATGTAAAAGCTCATTCTTATGAAAAACTAAACCATTATCATAATAATGAGAAATATTTAATAATAATAAACATGCATTTCATAATAATGGGAAACATTTCATAATAATAAACGCCTGTATTTCATAATAATAGACTCATTTATTCATTGAATTATGATCCAAACGAGGCTCCATAGGTTTTACCATGAGCAAACATAATATAAATAAAGAGGCTGTTGAACGAGGACATAAATGTTTTAGCTAAAAAAATAAAATGATAATAAAATTTAAAAAATCACCATGGTGATAATTTCATATATATCTTTTAATATACATGTATCAGTGGTTTTAAGTTGAGCTGATTCATTTCAATTAATTGCTTTTCTCTTTTTTTCAAATGGAAGTTGGCATTGTTTTGTGTTTGAGGAAAAACTTGTTTTTGTATGGCTAAAATAGCTTTTTAAAGAAATGCAATTTTGTTAATAAATACCCTATTGGCCCAAATATAGGACGACTCTGATTATAAGACGACCCCTATTTTTCAAATTTCATTTTGGGCAAATAAAAATATGATGAAGACAATAAGGTTATTCATAAAATAACTTTTATTGTACAATTACTATAGAAAAAATCACATAGAGATAACATTCTGCTCTATTGTTAAACATTTTAATGATTTCATCTTTTTTTAGGAAGTATGGTACCACAGTTACGGTCAGGTACGTGTCAGGTTTTGATGTTATTTAAGATCAAGGTATAGTACTATTAAAATTTATTCTCTTAAAATTTGAGACTTTGACACAGTGAATAAGCAACAACAACAACCATGTAGTTCAATAACTGCATTAATGATGTCAATAACTGCATAACCATCAAAATCGAGATATGTTCAGTTTCAAAAACAACATTAATAATTCAGTCTGTAAAAAACAAATTTTGGACTGTAACAAAACTTTCAAACCCCTTTGCTCCAGTCGGTTGTGGTTTCCCCATTTTACATCAGATCCTGCTGGCATGAGTTCACTGTGATGCTCATTTACTCAGGTGCAGGCTCCATCTAGTGGCGCAGATGTGTAACGACAATAGAAAAGTCTCGTCCTCGATTATAAAACGACCCCCATGTTTGAGCTTATGATTATGATAGAATAAAATATCATCCTATATTCGGGCCAATACAGTAATAGACAAATATTATCCTGGATAATTGCGAGACTCTATTTCTCATCTATTGTTTTTAGCTCATGAATCCAGCCATTATCACAGTTTTTCATGTTTTCAATTTTGAGAAATATACAACTATTTCAGCTCCAGGTTTTACCCTCTGATGGATGTTTTGATAACTACATTAATTCTTCATATTTTCTGGTGTAGGTGTACTGTAACTAATTTGATAAAGCCCTTCTAAGCAGAGGCATCAGAGGCATTTTCAGTGGGGGGAGGTGGGAGGGGGGGGGGGGGGGGGGGTCTAGGGTCCAAACAAAGAGTTTTGAAATGTCAAATGTTTGAAATGTCATGTTTGAAATCTCAAATGTGATGGTTGTGATGCCAATGCCTCTGACCACTGGTCAGAGTTTTTTTTGTTTGTTTGTTTAATTAGTGATGTCAGTCTTTTAATGTAGAATATATATGGTTACAGTATAAATGTCCATTGTTTGTAAAAAAAAACAAAACAAAAAAACAAACAAGCCATCGACGTCTTCAAATTAAAATTCAGATTAAATAAAAAAAAATGAAACATTAAATCCAGACACTTACCTTCATTTGTGGGTCCTTTTATGGAGCACTGGCAGACGAGTTGCAGCAGAAACCTTCACTTGAATATCAGACTTCAAACAGGGTAATTTGTCATGTTCGTCAGGGAGATCTGGACAAACAAACCCATCTTGCTGCCTTATTCCTTCCTACCTTTTTTTCTTTCTGTATCTGTGATTCACTGGAAGCTAAAAACTCATGAACTTGTCCCTGTGATCATGGATCTAAATCATAAAATATTTTCCAAGCCAGTGTCACTTTTAACAGGGTCAGTATCATGTTTGCTTTATGTTAAGATATTTGTGACATTTTATTCTACCCTTTAATCATTATGAATGAATATATTAATAACATATCACAAGGTAATTAGAACCAAGTGGGACATCGTAAGTGTATATCCGTGTGCAGTATTTAACAATAACTTGATATGATTACAAATGTGGGTCTGCACTTTCGGGGTCAACATGTTCCCCACGTCCATCGCTCAGTCACATGGGAGCAACTTGATTACAATATGAAAACTTTTATATTTTATTTTCTCACAATGTGGCTTGATTCCTTAACTTGATACATTCCTGATCACTCAATCATGGAGCACCCATTCTTTCATTTTCTACCACTTTAAGTTAGCGCCACCTTAAACCATATCAAACTCATTAGTTAACTTGGTCTGTTTGTGTGTAAAGATGAATTGTTGAGGGTTGAGGGTTGGATCAGTCTTGCTGACTGGATGCTGGGGGGATTCCTGCTACCTTAAAGACCTGGTCAGACCTGGGAGAGCAGGATTCTCTTATGTTGTGTGGCATGACATCATCCGTCTGTGTTGTGGTTAGGGTTGGGCATGTTATGTTTCCTTGGTGTTTCTTCTAAGTTGATCTGCTTCTCTTGAGTTCTGTGTGTTCTGTTTCCAGCTTTACTTTGACATTCTGTCTGTTCCTTGTTGTTTTTCACTTCACTTCCTTTTTGCTCATCTCCCTGATTGTTTCCACCTGCGCTTTATTTGTTCCCTCTGTCCTATAAGTCTTGTCTTTCCCTCTCATCCTTGCTGATTCGTCTGTTGTCTTTCTGTCTCTCTTATCCATGTTCCTGACTTTGTTGATGCCTTGCCTTCCTGTCCTACCAAACCTCTCTTCGAGTGATGGTGAGATGAAGCCTCATGAAGCATCGAACCACTTGAGCCAATCAGTTTGAGAAAGGGTTCACTACTCAAAGCTTTATGTGCACACAACACCACCTACTGGCCGGGTGTATAATCACAGCCAGCTGTATCTATTCATTCCGTGCATTTACATGGGAAGTTTAATTCCTCTTTAATTCAGAATTAAAGTTAAATCCGAATAAAAGTTACCATGTAAACACCTAATTCCATATGAAAATGTCAATTCCGAATTAAACTTAATTCCGAAGTAAGTGGCTGGTTTATTCTGATTTTAATTCCGAAAAAAATAATTCCACGGTCATGTATACACTCATTCCACTTTAAATTCATTCCCGTAGAAATGCTTACTGGAAGCTAAACAGTTCTCTTTTAAAACACGAGACTGTTAAATTAGGCATAAAGAGGATAATAGCAGAATTTTGGAATAGGGCAAGTGCTGAAGGTGTTTATGGAACTGGGAACTTTTGAAATTTAAAGCTGTTCAATATTTCAGGAACTATGGTAGTACTCACTCCAAAAATCAAAGATTAGAGGAAGAGAGAGTAGTCTCTAAAATAATTTTACTATCACCGAAGAGCCCTGCTGATATGTCAGATAGGGTTCGATCTGACTTGATCTCAGAACAAACTAAACTAAATTATATCTATTTACTTAAGGCTAAAGGTGCCTTTGTAAGATCAAGAAAGAGATGGATCGAAGAAGGAGAACAGAATTCATCTTATTTCTTTAACCTAGAAAGAAATCACAGAAAAGCTCAATTTAATCCAACAACTCAATATTAATGGTGAAATAACTGATGAGTCTAATGGAATAGCAAACTTTTGCTCCAGCTTTTACAGCGAGCTGTATAAAACAAAATACTGTCATCCGTCAGCTTCTTCTTTTTTTCAATTCTCTGAATAACATCACTAAAATTTCTAAAGATGACAAAGAGTCCTGTGACAGAGTTATTACTTTACAGGAAGTCACTTATGTCATCGAACACCTCAAAACTAACAAATCTCCTGGAGTTGATGGTCTCTCCGCGGAATTTTAGCAAACATTTATTGAAGATTTAGCACCCTTTCTACTTAAGGTAATTATAGAAAGTGTGGAACAAGAAGCTTTACCTCCCACACTTACACAAGGTCTGATTACCTTGATTCCAAAGCCTAAAAAAGACCATCTTCTTATTGATAATTGGCGACCCATTTCGTTACTTAACACTGATTACAAGGTATTTGCTTCAGTACTTGCCAAATGACTTAAAAATGTTTTAGACCCAATTATTGATGAAACCCAATCGGGATTTATAAGAAAAAGACATATTTCTAATAATATTAGTACTTATTTTAGATTTAACTGATTACTCTTCTCTGTGTGCTGATGACAGTCTTATCTTCTTCCTTGATTTCTACAAGGCATTTGACACCGTTGAACATGATTTTATATTTCAGACAACTGAACATTTTGGATTCGGTGATTTTTTTTAATAAAGCTGTTAAAACTTTGTACTTCAACGGTAACAGCTCCATCAGACTAAAAAAATGAGACCTCCCCGAGATTTGATTTACAGCGGGGAATTGGACAGGGCTGTCCTGCCTCCCCTTATCTATTTATCCTTTGCACTCAACTACTCTCTGCTCACATTAAAAATAGCTTATTAAAAGGTATCTCTATTGCAGACAGAGAAATTATAATCAGTCAGCTGGCAGACGATACCACATTATTCTTAAAAAATGCTTCACAGGTTCCCATTGCTATCCATACAATAGATGCATTTTCTGCAGCTTCTGGTCTTGCCTTAAACCTGAAGAAATGTGAGTTATTCCCTCTTAAAAATTGTGATGTTTCAGTGATTTACAATATACCTGTTAAAAACAAAATCACATACCTAGGAATTACCATTGTAAAAAATCAGACAGATAGATGCTCTGAGAATTTTAATATGATTATTGATAAGACAAGGAAAAAGCTAAACCAATGGCTTCAAAGAGATTTATCTCTTAAAGGTCGAATACTACTAACAAAGGCAGAAGGATTATCTCGTCTTACTTATGCAGCTATTCCCTTGTCTGTCGACAAAAAAATTTGTAGTGCCACTGATAAGTTATTATTCAATTTTATTTGGAAAAACAAGACGCATTATGTAAAAAAGTCTGTTATTATGAACACTTATGATTCTGGTGGTCTAAATTTTCTTGACTTTACCACCCTCAACAACACCTTTAAAGTTAACTGGATAAAGCAGTTCTTACATAATCCTACGTCCACTTGGAATTTTATACCCAAATTTATTTTTTCTACCATTGGAGGCCATGAATATGTGTTATTATTAGGGCTGAACGATTTTGGAAAATAATCTAATTGCGATTTTTTTCCTCAAAATTGCGATTGCGATTTAATATGCGATTATTTTTATGGTCCTCTTCTCATGTATTTTTCAAACACTGTCATAATAAACAATATCAGATTTATTTAAAGTGCAGATTACAACAATAAAGCAAACAAATCTGTGGCTTTACCTCTTCAACATCTAACTTTTCACGTTTCATGAAACATGTGTAACATTTATGTAAACATGTGGACTGCACTTCTTAAACACTGTCTGAGATTGACAGGACAGTGTATAAATAAATAAATAAAATATACAGATATAGAAAAAATAAAGCTTACTGATCTCCAGTCAGTAACATCACACAGGAAAATAAAGAACAAATATCTGCTCTAACCAATTGGACATTTTCAAAAAAAAAAACTTTTTGAACACTAATAGAAATATTATATTTACTCAGTAACAGCAGCACACAACATACTGAAGTGCAAAATGAGTATGGCACTGTTAGCCATAAAGATTCTTCTGTATAGATCTCAGGAGCTCACAGATTTTTTGCAAGGAAAAGGGGGGGGGGGGGCTCGAGTTGTCTCGCGCGGCGGGCGGGGTGTGTTTGTGGCTGTGCACTGTGCCCGACAGAGAGAGAGAAGCGCGGTTCGCGAGGCGGCCTAAACCCAGCGGTTTGAGTGCGCTTGAGTCTCTAAATCACCAGAAAAAGTCGCTAGATTTGTCGCTAGTCGCTTTCTACAAATTAAATCGCTAGGGGGGTCTGGAAAGTCGCTAAGTTGACAACACTGCTTGCCCTGTTTGCTCTGCTCAGCTCGGCTGGGCTCACTCGCAAGTCACGTGACGTCGCCAGATCACGTGACAGTAATATCGCGGCCTTTGCGGTTAGAAAATCTCGTTTTATGATATCGCGAGATTATCGCAAATGCAATTAATCGTTCAGCCCTAGTTATTATGTGATTATAAAATAGAAAAACTTCCCCTAACTTTGTTTAACTTTCATAAACAAATGTTGTTGGCATGGTCCTTAATCTATAAGCACAATTTCTCTCCACATAGATGCTTTATTTGCAACAATAAACACACCAAATATAAAAATAAATCTCTATTTCTTAACTCATGGTTCAACAACAACATTATTTTAGTTACCCAACTGCTCAATGAAAATGGTAATCTGCTAAATTACACTGAATTCCTTACAACGTATGGTGTTCCTGTGACCCCAAAAGACTTTGCAGTTGTAATGGATGCTGTTCCGTCTGGTATTCTAACTCTATTAAGAGGCGCTGGTAAACCAGTCTGTCCTCCCTTAGATCCTATATTAACACTAGTGGGGCAAATGTGTTTTTCTGCTAAAACTAAAAAAAGGAATTATTTAATATGATCTCTTTTTCAAACTGACATCACCTCTACTTCATATGTTGTTCCGTACTGGTCTAATATTGTTACTGGACTGAACTGGATCCATATATGGAACCTTTCATACAAATATCTAATTATAAATAAAGTTAGAGAAATGTCTTACAAACTAATTCATAGATATTACCCTGCCAAACATTATTTGTTAAAATTTAAGAAAGATTTTGTGTGAATTGTTCCCTGTGTGAATCAGAACCTGAAACTGTAATACACTTGTTTTGGCTCTGTAACTCTACTGCCACCTTCTGGAGAGAAGTAACCCGTTACATCACTTTGAAGATTGACTCTGATTTTTCTTTAGATTGGAACAATGTTCTTTTTGGTGTCCACGATGTCAAAAGTAAGAAACAGGAAGAACTGTATGTCATAAACTTGATAATAATATTAGGGAAGTATCACATACACAAAGGTAAATATACTCACTCGAAACCATGCTTTATTGCATTCCAAAAAGGAAACTGAACAGTACATACAAAGTATCTGTGACTCGAATAACAAGAAAGCTACGAAAACTTGTGATTTGTGCACCTTATTTTCTGTATTTATTTAGCAGCCTACCCCCTGGCTGATGCTCTGTTGTTTGATGTTTCATTGATAAGAATTGCTTTTGTATTGTTTGTATTTCTGTTAATAAAGAACTATTGAAGGAAAAAAAGGAAAAAAAGACGAGGAGGAAGAACAGAAACGGAAGTCGAAGAGGAAAACGAAGGCTCATTGGTTGACCTGTAGTGACGTCAAAGACCTCGACCCGCCTACGCTCGACCGGTGAGATCAGCGGTGTCAACATGGCGGCGATGGATGTTGTTGTGAACATGTTTGTGGCGCTATGGGGGTTACCACGGATCCGATCTAACTTCCCTTGGATATTTTTGGTGATTTCAGTCGTTGGGTCAATTCTAAAAGAGCTGGACATCGTTCCGCATACTTATTTCAGCAGCAGCAGAAACGTCTTCAATGTGTAAGTAGAGTAAGAATGTACTGGGTCGTTATCATGTAGTTCATTAAGCTAGTAGCACCTGTCGATAACTGCTGATATGGTTCAAGGTGAGTGACAGAAAGTTATATATTTATATTAAAAAAAAGGATTCCTCTCAGGCACGAGGTATCTTCATGTCTGATATTAAATTTTAGTACATGTAATGGAAGGAATTAAGACTTAGATGATGAATACTGACAAAATCTTTCTAATGTTACTGTCCTTTTACTCTTGTAGGTATTTTGTAAAAGTGTCCTGGGGGTGGACGCTGCTGCTGCTGACACCCTTCCTTCTCCTCTCCAACTCCTCCTTCAGCAGAAGTGTTTCCTTCCTTGGCCGGAGGCTGTTGTCCCTGGCAGTGGCAACAGCTGTCTGGTACATCTGCACAGAGACCTTCTTCTACATTGAGGAAGTGACTGGCAATTGTTATGAAAGTGACACCTTGAGCATTATCAACACGGAGTTCATATCCAAAGCCACATGCAGGCGGGCCGGCTTCCACTGGTATGGGTATGACATTTCAGGACACTCCTTCATCCTAGCTTACTCTGCCCTCTTCATCATGGAGGAAATAGCCCCGATGGCCTTCTTGAGGTCATCCAATCTGTCTTCGCTCCCCAGGATAGTCCTCAGTCTGCTGTATGTGGCCTTGAACCTGCTCATCATTATGTGGGTGTGGATGTTTGCCTGCACCTCTGTTTACTTCCATGACCTATCACACAAGTTCCTAGGGACTATATGTGGCCTGTTGGGGTGGTTTCTCACATATCAGGTTTGGTTTCTAAAGCCTTTTTCTCCTGGACTCCCCCCTCAATGCCATCCAAAAGAAAAAAAACAACATGCCTAGGCTTAAACCGTACTGCCCTCTAGAGATGGTGACTAATTTACAGTTGGCAACAAAACAACCCACTCTGGATACTTGAAGCTGTTTTTGATAAACAAACACACAGAAAAGTTGCTTTGTATAAGATGACTTATCTGCTGTCCCTCCATACTGTTTTGTAGCTGCTTATCCTAATATCTGAGATAAAAGGAGACTGTTCTGCTGTCCAGAGGGGTTTTCTATGAAAAGAGATGAATGCGTTAGTCAGGTTGTGGAGCATAAAGCTAGTTCTGCAGTTCTGCACTGATGTTGACTCTTTTAAAATGTCTAGATAAGTGATTCACAGTTTGGGGGCTGTGAAATAATTTTAGGGGGTTTTCAGATGTTTGTGTAATGTTTTATGATCAGGTTTTATGATCAGTGTGTTAGTGTGAGTGTGCAGATAAGTTGGTCGGGGTAGGAGTTCATGACACACATCCTTCTTCTAAGTAGGTTTTATTCAGTGTCATAGTTGGGTTGGATTTAAAAATGTTGTTTTTTCCACTGACATTTTTCATAATTTCTTTGTTTATGTCCCAGATAGGACCAACATTTCAATATTGTCATGCATACATCTGTGCTGATGCCTGATAGTAACTCCACCATAACATGCTGATTCAGTGCCAAATACATCTGTAAAAAGCTGATCCATGATGACTTTAATTATGTATCAATCTTTTTAACCCAAACTTGCCAGAAAGGCTGAACAAATAACTAGTAAGTGTTTCAGAGCAACTGTACATAATTGCCACCAGCTGAACAGGTGCAGCCCATTTTGTCATAGTGCTGCTGGAGTCAATATGCATTCATTTGATAATACAAAAATAACATTACATTTGATCCAGATTTGCTGCCAGTTTTATACTGCTGGCATTGCAACTAATAGAACACAAATTGGAAGAGGATTACTCAAGTGGTATTGATCACAGCGAAGCAATTTAGAATTAATTAAAGTAATCACTGTCAGTGTATCCTTTATTATCGGGCAGTGTCAGAGGTGTTATACTTTTTGATTATCATCTTAAAAGTCAAATGTATCAGTTTTATAAACAGCAGCCATTTGCATGACATTCGTCCATTATTCATACCCGTTTAATCCTACATAGACTCACAGGGATCTGCTGGAGCCTAGCCCAGCTCTCTTTAGGTAAAAGGCGGGGTTACACCATGGACAGGAGTGTATTACAATAAAGCCTGTTTAATGTTATAATTTATACAGTAAAACATTTTCTTTGGCAGTTCCTGTCTTGGCTTATTTGCAGCAATAATGTTTTATTTTCCTATATTTTCTTCAGCTCTACATGTATTTTACATGGAAGAAGAACCAAATGACATGTTAGACAGCGGCCTTAGAGTGTGCACAGAGTCTGAAGAAGAACACCTTAGATAACAAAGACAGTGGAGCTGTTTTTTTGGTTTTGTCAAGCCAGCTCACACAAATCCTGGTTCTTTTGAACTTGTTTTGTAGTGCTCTCTCAGCTTCAGCCTCTGTGGCCCTCATGACATGATTATTTTTCTGTCTGGTCATGGTTTACTCGTGATCAAGTAATTGCAGTTTTTATATGAGTGGGAACACTTGAGAATGTTTACTCTAGTTGTAGAGCACTGATGAGTATATTTGCCGACTAGTATAAGCTAATAGTTTTTGTTATTTATGTTGGAAGCTGCCTTCAGAATGAACACTACAACTCAATGACTCCTCAAGGTAATTTGAATCCTGTAGGATTTTAATAATGTGGTCATTTTGTTATTACTTATTTTTGAATCACTGCTGTTGTATGTCAGCATTGAGTGCAAAGTTTGCTAAAAGTGCACAAAGTTTGATTGAGAAAAGTAGATAAAATTGAGAATTGTTAAGTTAAAAATATATATATTTTCAAAACTACACTGAACTATTTGTTAAAAATGCCAAACAGCCCAAAGATATGTTTGCACAGAACTAAAAGCAAAATTGTGACAACTGTAAAGATGAAAGGGGACAATATTTTTGACTTGGTGCCTGGAAAATAAGTCAGATGTTAAAATAATGTGCTGAAACATGTAGAAATTACATTTTTAAATGTTATGTTTCGTTGATAAAATAAATGTAAAATTCATTTATTCTTCCAATGTGGGCACAATTCTAGGGATGTTAAATTTAGTGTTGCATCTAGTTTTATTGTCCAAAAAGAGTTTCATATTGTGTGCAGTTTATTTTTTTTCCAACACACCCACATACACTGTCTGGCTGCTATATTCACCGTACAACTAATATATAATGATACATATCTGAAAGCAGTCCCATGCAACTACCCTAGACACTCCTGTTTGAATAAACGTTTGCCAATGCTACAGTGTCCAATGCTTGAGATTACTTTCATGTTTCAAATTAAAGTCATAAAGCATTTGGTAACTTTGGATCCATGGTAATGGCAAAGATAAAAATAAGAAAAAGCCATTTTTTTTGTAAGCAGTATTTTGGTGTGTTTGCATGTATGTGTGTGTAATCAACAGGAATATTGAGCGTTAATAATATGTTCATTTTATGTGTTAGGCTTGCCAAGTTTTAGCAAAAATAAAAATCAAATTGTGTATATTCAGTTTTCATAATTTATTGTCATCAGGCAACTGGATCATAAATAAATGTGTGTATATATATATATGTATATATATATATATAAAGTAAAAAATATAGTGAAATATAATGGGCACAGATCACATCCTGGATTTCTCAGCTTGAACTTTGTGTGATTCAAGAAGTACAGATCAGATCCAACCCTCAGGTTGCATTTCATTCAAAAGAGGTGACAGCTGTGCTCAGTGTGATACAAATTTGCTTACAATGTGCTTACAATGACTGGCTGGATTGGGCATTTCATAAACTTGACCTCCCCAGTTTCATCTGTCTACCTCGCGTAACAACAAAAGTCAACATGCGGCTCAGATATTTCTACAACTGAAAATTTCACACACATTCATGCATGCATATATATATATATATATATATATATATATATATATATATATATATATATATATATATAGATATATATATATATATATATATATATATATCTATATATATATATATATATATATATATATAAATATCTTCAGCATCTGAAAAAAATGCAACAAGTAACAAGTATCTTTATTTTTCAAGGCTTGGAATGTTAAAACTATTCCCATAAAGGATAAAAACAAACTGTTGTGTGAGTGCTCGTTGCAAAAATATCTGTTTAACCAGCCAGGAAGTCATAAACAGCTTACAGCTCCAACCATGATAAGTAAAACCTGAAGATTGGAACGTTTAGAAGCAGAGCATGTTTTAAAAGACATGTTAAAGCTTAGAGATTAAAAAAAAAAAAAAAAAAGAAAGAAGGAAAAGGCCCTCAGTTAAGGTGAACAGAAAATGAACCAAGAAAAGTAAATTGCATCAACAAACAATAACAGTCAGCCTACAGGATCATTTTTTTCTCTAACCATACTTTACTCTTTAATCCTTCAGATAAGTTGTTTTTGTCCTTTCTCCATAATTAGGTTGTTCAATGTCTATGAAGTCCCATGTTGTGAAATCAATAAGACCATATTTGATTGAAAATATCAAACTGTAAAAACAATATATCATCTGTCAAGAGGAGGTGGTGACAAACAGTAACATCAAATGCTTTTTCTTGCTTCGTATTGCTGAGGGACAAACTCCAACAAACTGAACAGTATAGATGCTTCAAAAGTTATAATTATCAACACATTTATGATTCTGTTGTTTTATTTACCTGTAAATTCTGCCTCTGGGCAACACAAAACCCTGTGTTTTCCTATCACAGAATTCCTATATAGAAATATGGTACCCATGCGAAGTATCACACATCCTAATGCAGACTTTTTAATTATACTACCTGTACAGTTAACTTTTAAAACACCCAAGGTTTGAGACATTTGGACTCCTGCTCAGCAACAAAGAGAGTGACACTATATGATGCTTTAAATAAAACAACATTTAGCCCATGTGTCTATGTGTTACTGTGTTGTACAGAGCCTTGCAAAAGTATTCGCCCCCCTTGAACTTTTCATCCTTTTGCTACATTTCAGGCTTCAAACATAAAGATATAAAATTTCAATTTTTTTTGTCAAGAATCAACAACAAGTGGGACACAGTCGTGAAGTGGAACGAAATTTATTGGATAATTTAAACTTTTTTAACAAATAAAAAACTGAAAAGTGGGGTGTGCAACATTATTCGGCCCCCTTGTGTTAATACTTTGTAGCGCCACCTTCTGCTGCAATTACAGCTGCAGGTCTCTTGGGGTTTGTCTCTGTCAGTTTAACACATCTAGAGACTAAATTCTGGTTCATTCTTCCTGTAAAACAGCTGGAGCTCAGTGAGGTTGGATGGAGAGCGTTTGTGAACAGCAGTCTTCAGCTCTTTCCACAGATTCTGGATCAAGGACAATGAACAATGCAGGAACAAACCCACTGTTTATAAAATCACACACACTGAAATTTATGGATCTGATTAAATACAAAATAGCGCAAATAATGTTCAAAGCAAGGAATAATCTACTACCAAAAAATATCAGAGGAATATTCACAGAGAGAGAAGGAGGCTACAAGCTTAGGGGAGAACTAAATTTTAGAAAACCTAAAGTAAGAACAACAATGAAAAGCATGTGCATATCGAACTGTGGAGTGACTCTGTGGAACAGTTTGGAGCAGGAAATGAAACAAAGTACTAACATAAATCTGTTTAAAAAGAGATACAAAAAATTATTTATAAATAGGTATATGGAAGAAGAAATGGGTTAACTAGGAGTGTGATAAATAAATAAAATAGGGGAAAATGGTATATTATACTTGCTTAAGATATGTTTAGATATTTATGTGAATATTTATGTGGTATATATTGTATGTTGGGAGGGATAGTTGTAGTTATGTAATATATGTTGTATATTTTTTTATGTATGTAGCATATATATATATTTATAGGGATATTTATGTAGTTTATATAGTGTATATTAATATAGATTTATATAATATTTGTATTTTCTATATATCTATATGGATATTTGTGTAGTGTTTGTATTTATGCATAGATATCTACATAGATATCTATATGCATCCTATATATATGTATTTATATGGATATTGTGTAGATATAGTAATGGCGAT
Source organism: Hirundichthys speculiger (assembly GCA_018398805.1). Taxonomy (NCBI): domain Eukaryota; kingdom Metazoa; phylum Chordata; class Actinopteri; order Beloniformes; family Exocoetidae; genus Hirundichthys; species Hirundichthys speculiger. Next base: position 93,145 of record JAGFBZ010000312.1, read on the forward strand.
GGTGTAAATTCAGAGTTATAAAGGGGTAGCAATCAAGAAAAAGTGTGTACTTCTTCCAACTCCTTTTTTGAGCCTATCATGAAGATGTTACTGTTTGTTTTTTTTGTTGTTGTTGTTTTTTTTTTTGTTTTTATGTACATGTTTGTTTTTAAATAAATTCAATTCAATTCAGTTCAATTCAATTAAACTGGATTCAGGTCTGGACTTTGACTTGGCCGTTCTAACACCTGGATACGTTTATTTGTGAACCGTTCCATTGTAGATTTGGCTTCATGTTTTGGATCATTGTCCTGTTGGAAGATAAATCTCCGTCCCAGTCTCAGGTCTTCTGCAGACTCCAACAGGTTTTCTTCCAGAATGCTCCTGTATTTGGCTCCATCCATCTTCCCATCAATTCTAACCATCTTCTCTGTCCCTGCTGAAGAAAAGCAGGCCCAGACCATGATGCTGCCACCACCATGTTTGACAGTGGGAATGGTGTGTTCAGGGCGATGAGCTGTGTTAGAGGGACGGCCGGGTCTTGGTAGATCTGCAGTGGTCTGATACTCCTTCCATTTCAAGCATTGCTTGCACAGTGCTCCTCTTTAAAGCTGGGAAATCTTTTTGTATCCAAATCCGGCTTTGAACTTTTCCACAACAGTATCTGGGACCTGCCTGGTGTGTTCCTTGGTCTTCATGATGCTCTCTGAGCTTTAACCAGAACCCTGAGACTATCACAGAGCAGGTGCATTTATACGGAGACTTGATTTCACACAGGTGGATCTATTGATCATCATCAGTCATTTAGGACAAGATTGGATCATTCAGAGATCCTCACTGAACTTCTGGAGTCAGTTTGTTGCACTGAAAGTAAAGGGGACCAATAATATTACACGCCCCACTTTTCAGTTTTTTATTTGTTAAAAAAGTTTAAATTATCCAATAAATTTCGTTCCACTTCACGATTGTGCCCCAGTTGTTGGTGATTCTTGACAAAAAATTAAAATTTTATATCTTTATGTTTGAAGCCTGAAATGTGGCAAAGGGTTGAAAAGTTCACGGGGCCGAATACTTTCACAAGGAACTGTATATCAGTTCGGTTCAAGGCATGGCTTGATATTATAGAAATGTATGGACTGTATTTATTTATGTGGGCTTGAGGAAAGATGGTTATTGGTTTCATTACAAGGTTAAACACAAGGGTGTAGATTGTTGCTGCAGCCTTGTGTAGTAAGGCGTGAACCCTGGATATTGGATTACCAGGCAGCTGTGAAATTCTAGAAACCTGACTGCACCTTTTCAGCACTGGAAGACAGAATACTGAGCCCGACCATTTCTGCCGAAAAGAAATTTGCATTCAAAAGTTTGCACATCTCTCACACAGTCAATGAACTCACAGAATGTATGTGGATTATACAAAACAGCACTCCTTTTCTATCCATGTAAACAGTAGGAATGTAGAAAGGTTACTGTTGATGTACAATAGCATGTCATCCCACCTTTGAGTGTAGTGATTCAATATCACTTTTGATGTTGGCGTATTATGAATCACATGAACTATTTAGTTTTTCAGAGTTTCAATAATAATTAAAATGGAAAAAAAACAAACAAACTCCAGCACAACAAATGGGGTATATTCCATGTTGAGTGTCTTTCTAAACTAAGGGCACATTTGCTGAAAATTACATTTCCTCCTTGCTCAGTTAGTGGAAGTATTACACCCGCAAACGTAATATAAATCTGCAGCTTTGAATGTTAAAATCCTGCAAATGTAATAAATTTCCCACAAACATAACATTTGCCTACTGCAAACGTAACACTGAATTTTGTAATATCAAAGGAAGGTGAAAAGTCTCTACTGTAATAACTTCCCACAAATGTAATATGAGACTGAATAATGATCTTTGTGGTTGTTGATCATTATTCAGTCTCATATTACATTTGTGGGAAGTTATTATAGTCCAGATTTTTTACCTTCCCACAAATGTAATAATTTCCTGCAAATGTAATAGTTATTACATTTGCGGAAAACTCAGTGTTACGTTTGCAGCAGGCAAAAGTTATTATGTTTGTGGGAAATTTATTACATTTGCAGGATTTTTACATTCAAAGCTGCAGATTTTTATTACATTTGTGGGCTGTTATTACGCTTGCGGGTGTATCAGTAAGGTATAGCCAAATGAAACAATATATTAAGATATTCAATGTTCATACAAAATATGACAATAGTTTTCTTGTGTTTGAAAAAACAGAGCTACAACCTGTGTTGTTTCTTAATCAATACAGTAACAGCAAAAGAGTGAAATGCCATTTTTAGGGGTAACAGTATTTCATGAAGTGGTTTGCTATCTCTATTCTCAAATACATTGTGTGTAGTAAAACCAAACTTCTACTTTTTGTAGGTGACTGGATATGTATTTCTATTTGGAACAGATAAAATAGACACAGAAGAATTGCAACCTACACTAAAGAAACACCTTTCCTTGTTTCTAACCTTGCATTTGACTAACAGTACTTTTATTAGTCAGTTTTGTTTGTTGTTTGGTATCTGTTGCTGTCTGGTAAAGGTTGCAGGTTCTAGACAGAGCCAGTCTGACATTTCCCCTTTTTTTCCCATGACTTATTTAGTTTTTAAGTTATGTTAATAAACATTACCTGATATTTATTGATGTCCATATCCTGTACATATCCATAGTACATACCTAGGTTTACTTTAGTTTCACGGTTAAGTGTTATTTTCACCTCAGCAAGAAAGCTGATAAGAAAAGTTTCCCAAAATAACCCATTTATCTTATCTTTGTCTGCATCCTTTCATCATTTCATGTGGCAGTTTCAGGCCCCACAGCACATAAAACAGAAAGCATGTCATGTACAGATTATTTTCCTGTGGTTTTACTGGTTAAACCTCATAAGTGGAGAACAGGTATGAATATTGACTAATAGTAGCATGCGAATGGTCAGTTAACCCCTTTTACTGTTGTCATGTTTTATTTTGGCTGCTACTTTTATGATTTAAATGTGAGTGGTATACCCCGATACATGCCTCTAAAAAAAGTTAAGTGAGTACTTGCATGCACAAGAGCAGCAAGTTTCCAGAAAGTAAACTCGATGAAAGCCTTGACAACCAGAAAATGTGCTGTGAGGAATTTCTTACAATGGAATGTCATAATATTTCTTTGTTCACCCAGATAATTAATAGTGTTATCTATATGGATTCATTATGTTTTCCTGCAGTCATAAAACATTACAGAAAAGTTGAAGCATCACACAAACACACAGACATTTAACACAAGACGGCACTACATGTATTTCTTTTTTAAAAACCAGTAGGCAAAGTACCCCATCCCACCCAGAGAGCCCATGAGAAAAGAGGCCCCGAAGAAGGATGGCGGCTTCTTTTTTACCATCTGGAAGGCGTTGGGTAGGACTGCTGATAGGAGAGTAGTATGGATGTCGCCCAAGACCTTTCGGAAAGCGCAGCGTTTTTGCACATGCACAAAAAAGGACCGCAGGTTGGGTCTGCTGCCGTCCTCCCAATATTTCTTAGAAAGTCCCAAGAATTTAAGCCTGTGCAATAAGGCTCCGAGGCAGATATCAGCTAGTGTAAATTCAGGTCCACAAAGCCACAACTCACTCTTTTGACCTGCCGCACAAAAATCAATTGATTAATGAATACATAAAGAAGTAACAGATGAAGACATATCCCATATATATATATATATATATATATATATATATATATATATATATATATATATATATATAGATATATATATATATATAGATATATATATATATCTATATATATCTATATATATCTATATATATATATATATATATATATATATATATATATAGTGGAGGAAATAAGTATTTGATCCCCCGCTGATTTTGACAGTTGTGATACTAAGAAATAAATGAACAGTCTCAGATTTTTATGGCAGCTTTATTTTAACAGTTATAGAAAGAATATTGAAAAAAAATTGAGAAAATTACACAAAATGAAAAATAAAAATTGATTTGCAAGTAATTGAGGGAAATAAGTATTTGATCCCCGACCAACCTTGACCAGTGTTGGCTCCCACAGACCACTGGCATACTCCTAATCTCACTGAAGTAATTACCTGCATGAGAGACACCTGTTCCAAATAGTCACCTGTATAAAAAGCCATATGCCCACAGACTCAGTAATACTCCACCATCTCCACCATGGGCAAGACTAAAGAGCTGTCAAAAGATGTCAGGGACAAAGTTAATGAACTCCACAAGGCTGGAATGGGCTACAAAACCATAAGTAAGAAGCTGAATGAGAAGGTGACAACTGTTGGTGCAATTATTCAGAAGTGGAAGAAGTACAACATGACTGTTAATCAACCTAGGCTGGGGGCTCCATGGAAGATATCACCTGGTGGGGTCTCAATGATCATGAGAAAGGTTAGAGATCAGCCAGAACTACACGGGAGGAGCTGGTTAATGATCTCAAGGCAGCTGGGACCACAGTCACCAAGAAAACTATTGGTAATACACTGAGACGCAATGGTTTAAAATCCTGCAGTGGTCCAAGGTCCCTCTGCTCAAGAAGGCTCACGTCCAGGCCCGACTCAGGTTTGATAACGAACATATTAATGACTCAGAAAGAGACTGGGAGAAGGTGCTGTGGTCAGGTGAGACCAAAATTGAGCTCTTTGGCCTCAACTCAACTTGACGTGTTTGGAGGAAGAGAAATGCTGAATATGACCCCAAAAACACCATCCCTACTGTCAAGCATGGCGGTGGAAGCCTTATGCTTTGGGGGTGTTTCTCTTCTAAGGGGACAGGTCGACTTCACCGCATCGATGGGAAGATGAACAGGGGCCATGTACCGCAGAATCTTTGGTGACAACCTCCTTGCCTCCACAAGGACATTGAAAATGGGTCGTGGATGGGTCTTCCAGCATGACAACGACCCAAAACATACAGCCAAGGAAACAAAGGAGTGGCTCCATAAGAAGCATATCATCAGATCATGGAATGGCCTAGCCAGTCTCCTGACCTTAATCCTATTAAACATCTATGGAGAGAGCTGAAGCTGAGAGTTTCCAAGCGCAAACCTCAAAACCTTCAGGATTTGGAGATGATCTGCAGAGAGGAGTGGACGAAAATTACTCCTGATGTGTTTAAACCTAGTAAGCAACTACAAGAAACGTCTGACAGCTGTGCTGCCAACAAGGGTTTTGCCACCAAGTATTAGATCATGTTTTGCTAGAGGATCAAATACTTATTTCCCTCAATGACTTGCAAATCGATTTTTATTTTTCATTTCATGTAATTTTCTCAATTTTTTTTTTCAATATTCTTTCTATAACTGTTAAAAAAAAAGCTGCCATAGAAGTCTGAGACTGTTCATTTATTTCTTAGTAGTATGACAACTGCCAAAATCAGCGAGGGATCAAATATTATTTCCTCCATATATATATATATATTATTTATTCATACCTTGATACTCTAGTTTCCTTTTTTCCAGTTCAGCCTCTACTTGATCTAGAACCATGGCTAAATCTCCCAGAATTTTCTTCAGGTAGTTCACATTATCATGGTCCAAAATCTTTGCCTGGAAACCATTAAAGAAAAAAAAAACAAAACAAATATACTAAGTTTTCATGTCAACACAGATCATGTTTTTTTCTTGTTTTCTTTTTTATGATGTGCACAATGGTGCAGCTTTTTCAAAAATTAAAGTCTTAAAGTGTGTGTTAAATACAAACATTTTGCTTTAAGCAAAATTAAGGCTTATAATTGTCTCTGAATAAAATGTTACATGCAGCTTTTACATTAAATAATTTGTGAATTCTCATACCATATGAAACATATGTTCATGTAAGTTTAAAACAACATTGTAATTACAATGACAAAAAAAAGTTATTTCTAAGCTAATTTCAGTTCGATCACACACTGATGACCATGTCTACCATATGAATTTTGTTCATTCACTGCATAAAAATAAACACAACTATGACTTATATTTAAATCATAAATCAGTCATAGACATCTTATTAAAGTTTCTTTGACGGGGGATATCTGCTGTGTGCCAGTTTTCGTGTCAATCCATCCAATATTTGCAAAGCTGTTTCGCTCATTGTATGACCACATATTGGGAAAAAGGGCTGTCCTTAAATACCACTTCTTTCTAGGCTTATCAAAATTTCAAAGCACTTTAAACTAGACTTTTGACTTGAGAACCAAACCTCTGATTAGTGAAGTGTGCACTCTTCTTCTCTGAGTAATAGCTCATGGCAATAGAAAAAAAATTATAGCAGAAATGTATACAACCCCAATTCCAAAAAAGTTGGGATGCTATGTTAAACAAATAAAACAGAATGCGCTGACTTGCAAATCTTATATGCCCATATTTTATTCCCAATAATATATCCTTCAGCCTTGTCACTTGTGCACAGACACTTGTCCTGATTCTTTGAATCTTTTGATGATATCATGTACCGTAGGTGGTGGGATCTTCAAAGTCTTTACAACTTACATATTGAGGAACACTTTTCTGAAATTGTTCTATAATTTTTAGAGGCAGTTTGTTGCAGACTGGTAAACTTTTGCCCGTATTTCCATTTGAGAGGCGCTACCCCTTCTGGGAAGAAAGCATGGCTTCATGAGATTTGAAAATCATTACATTCTGCTCTTTAATGAGTTTATGAAGGGAAACTGTTACAGATTATATGATTTCCTCTAGCACAGACCTAAAAATCAGATGAAGTGGTAGTAATCTGTAACATAAAAAAAATATTTGTCCTCATGTGAAAACCAAGAAAAATAAATGGATAAGCAACACTAATATAAACTCACCATTAGCTTCTTCTGCTTGGACAAGTATGGTTCTGTCAGCTGAGGCTCCTCATGGTCCAATTTCATCAACTCTGTTGCGGCATTAGCCAAGTGTCCTGAAGTTACATACACCCACACATAATCACACAGGATGAAACTATGATGCTTTTATTTGCCTCTGTATTTTTGGCAAAGGAAGCCATCCAGAGACAAACATGTTTAGCCCTCCGTGGCATTGTGGGACATTTTTTGTCATCTGCAGCTACTCCGATATCAGAAAAGAAAACTCTTACTGTTAACTGTGGTTTACCCACCATTCCATTATCTATACCTGCTTCATCCCACTCATAGACGTCTACTGGAGCCTTTCAGAGTTCTCTTAGGCTGAAAGGCAGGGGTAAACCCTGAAAGAGTCACAAGTCCAGGGCAATAGCCAAACATGCTCACACTTTCTCCTATATGCAATTTAGAATCACCATTTGGTCTAACATGCATGTTCTTGGACTGTGTGAGGAATCCAGAGAACCTGTAGTAAGAATTTACAAAGAACATCCCTCACAGTCAGGAATTCAATCAGGAACCTTCTAGCAGTGAAGCAACCAATTATAAACCATTATCCTACTGCAGTTTGTGAGCTATTTAACTTTGTTCCCAGGTTTGCCGAATATATCCATAAAGGCAAAATTAAATATGGCTTGAAATGGAAATTTCATTGTTGTCCAAAATGTCATTATCACTGCAATGGCACTTCAATTTATTTTCAAGCAAATCCACAAATATAATCCTACTGATGTAAAAATGAACAAAATAGTAAATGCATATTAATCCACTGCTGAAACTGCTAAAAACAGTACCAAAAATGTAATATTTCAGGAATGTTGGCTGTAAATGTCATTACCCACTTCTCTTTAAAAAGCTAAAAAAAACTTAAAAAAAAAAAAAAAAAAAAAAAAAAAAAAAATATATATATATATATATATATATATATATATATATATCTAATTTGTTTCTGCTTTTAAAAACAAATGCTCTAGATCGTTAGTTTCTGGTTGCAACACGTGTTTTGTCATCAGTCTCAAAAATTCAGAAATATTTCAATAAGGATTGGCCCTTGCTGTTTACAGCATTAGCTCCAAACCATAAGTTTAAGGCCGAGGCTATGGTTTCCATTAAATGCTGATCAGTTGACTTCAAGTCAAACTGGAAAGGGTTTTACTGGATAATTAGTTCTGCTGCAGACTGTCTTCTTTTTCAGCCTGTGGTTTGTATGCAGAGGTCATTGTCTGACATACAGAGCCCCACTATTCAGACTGGGAAGTTGGATCTCAGCTATTATTAACCTGGCACCACTACAAAGCGCTGCGCTATGGGGTTTTGGTATTGAGTAGCATCAAATTACACAATATGCTAATCATGCTGTGCATATACAAAAAGCTGTGAGCAAATTTTATTCCCATCTTATCAGTGTACATATTCACCACATAAATATACTTGTGTACAGAAAGGTTTGCTATAATGTTATAAAAAAAGCCTTGCTTAAAGTCAAGGGCGAACAGGTTAAAGAGGCCAACTTGTATCTGTTAAGTTATTACATGTGTCAACATGACTTGTGAAATTCAGCATTACCTTCAAATGCAATAAATTAATTTGCTTTAATAACAATGTTATTTTATAAACATTGTGTACCTCTCATGTAAAGCATACAATTGAGTGGATTTAGCTGCTTACTTTTCTTCATATCACAGCTCTTTTTTCTTGTTTTTTTTAAAGGTTTATGCAGGTTACGCGCTCATGAACTATTCAGAGAAAGTGGCTTATCTTTATTTGGAGTGCCAGTAAGTCTGAGGAACTACTGATGACTATTCCAATGCCTGGCTTCCCTGTTAACTTGGTGTAGGAAAGCTTAATGCACAACTCTCTGAATAAAACTGGGATATCTGGATGCTTAAATCTCAGCATATATGCTTACTTAGAGCAGCATTTCAAATTCTTTCTCCCCTGCAATTCCTTCTCCAATGTAGAATAACAGTGGTGTACAAAGAAAAGAGAGACAGACCATGGTTAATCACAGAACAAAGCAGTAAATCAGAGAAATAAAAAATAATTGACCAGTTATTTCAGTATGATTATATTCTAGGATGCAAACATACACGTCCTTGCAGAAAGGTGTTGCACCTGCAGTATTGCAGCAATGTCTTACCTTTTTTAAATGAAAAAAAAAAAAGCTATTAATGTCTCATTTTAAATTTGAGGGTTATTACACCCAAATGGAGGGATAAATTGTTAGTTCAGAGTTAATATCAGTTGTTGAATCAAAAGAATCCTTTTTTTTCAGAGGATCAAATGTGACTAATTTAACATAACCATCAATTTTAATATTAAAAGCCTAATTCTTAGTTTAGAAACCATAGGGATCAACATAGAATAAGCATCTTCCATACTTCCTGTAATAATTAGAAAGTTATGTGGATTCATGCCTACATAGTGAAGTGAGCTGGCATCACTTACTACGAATTTCTGCAGTGGCATACTTTGGGATCATAGAGTCAGTGGTGAGCTCTGGATGCAGGATACAGCCATGTGTGTAAGCGTCCATGGGGAGACCATCCAGTAGCTGACGATACTGCTGCACACGACCATGGAGAGGTGAATCCGCATCCGGAATCAACTGAAGCACTGTGTCTGTGTCAGGAAGACACAAATATGAAAAGGATTTTTTTTCATTAATAATAATTCAATTAAAGCTGCAAGCAGCATTGATCGGGCCCTCACACCCATTCCATGCTGCTTGGAGCTTTAATAATTAAATTAAAGCTGCAAGCAGCATTGATCGGGCCCTCGCACCCATTCGCACCGCCCTACAGGTGTCCACCACCTTCCCAAGCCAGTTGGGAATAAAGACAAAACAGAGAGAATTCTATTGGGTGATACAATTGAAAGTATAAAAGTTGCTGTCCAGCTTGAATCCAGTTTTGTGAAAACAAAAAACTGGTATGGAATCTACTCAGAGCTGAGTTCAAACGTGCCACATCAAGGATGTAACCATCCCAGCTTTTTATCAAATCAAAGCAATATAAAGGGTCAGAGATCTGATGTCCAGAGCAGATTTCCAGAAACTTATCCAGCCTTCATCTCCAGCAGACTTGATGACCATAATGCTCTTGTCTCTGATCAGACAGCTTCAGCTCATGATGAGCCCTGTTGCCAGAGTTCTCACAAGAACCAGGAAAACTGAGCACAAACTCAGTTATACTGTTGTTACCGCAGACTCGTCCATCCACAGAACTTTGTATGGTGAATGAGGGCTTTTATCAGTATGAGGTGTCGGAATCCAAGGCTGATCTGATGAAGCGCTGACAGAGTACAAAAGACACTAAATAATGTGACCAAATTCATAGTTCTTTGACAAGACAATGGCACTGTCCAACATTGTCAGATACATTTGTTCAGAGTGAAAGAATCGTGAAATATATGAATTTTAGGGCAGATTGGACAACGCAAGTTAGAACAACTTTTCCATTCATGGCAAGACATTGAACTGCATCGTTTTCTCACAGCGATGCCCTTTAATAAAAAGTTAGTTTTCACTGTCAGTCATTGTCAGTGTCTTTACTACTGATTGAACGGTTTTGAGATGTGTCAGCTCACCTCAGTAGGAGTAGGGATGCCTAATGCAAAACATGACATTTCCTGTTGCCAATTGGTGGTGCTACAACTGTTCCTGAATATTACAGATTCTATGTGTTGAGGTTGAGACTGCAATCATACTCGCCCATTCTAGACCAGATTAAAATATGAATGGCCGAGTGACAGCCAATGGGGCCATGATTTGCACTGGGTCCCATATGTGATAATTGTCACTGCAAATCTCAGCTGTTTGTGAACAGCAAAACTTGCACAGTGGTTAAAAAATAATCAAAATTCAACAATTAAAGGTGGGGTAGGTGCTCTTTTTTTGCAGCACTTTTTACAATATTGCCTGAAAACCTTTTCACATTCCCATTGCACCCACTGAAATAAAATGGTTGCAAAACAAACGAAACGTTTTGGTCCGGTCTAGAGGGTATAATCAGAGAAAACTCTGACCAATCAAATAGTGTGATCATCATTACTTTCATTGGCTGCCTAATACATCCATCAAATATCAATGCACTCCCACCCCTCCCTCCCTCCCTGCGGTTCATGTAGTCATGAAACGTGTGAAGACGTGGTTTCGAGGGGTGAGCTGAAGAGGAGGAGGCGGAGCCTTTGGGAGGAGGGAGGGAGTATTGTATGTTTTCAAAATTTCACTAGAGTTGGATTGCTGGAACCGTTTTTTTTAAAGAACACCTACCCCACCTTTAACACATTTGTTCTCAAACAACTACATTCATTTTTGCCTCATGACTGCTGTCAAACATGCTTTCTTTTTCTGGATCATGATAGGATACTTTTGCGTATCATGGAATACTTCTTGTTCACAACTTTCTACACCTTTGTTAATTCATAATTATCATAATTATTTCAACAACACATTTTTTAAATAGTACTCATCAAAGTACCTTCATCTCCCAACTTGATTGTAAACTGTACATTATAGAACACAGCCTCAAAAAGGTTAATTGCACCTTGAAATGACCAAAAATACTGAAAAAAATTAATTGAAAAAACAGGACGTTTTCTTAGTGTTAAACGTTGGTCCAAGAGTTTTTGGTAGGTCTTAGTCAGATCTATCAGTCACACAACGTTCATGTTTGTAGGTGTGCTGGGGCTTGTCAATTAACTTGAAGCAGGTGGTGCTATTGAGCCCATTTTCGTACACCAATGCCCAGAACCCATAAAATATGTAATCTTACACAAGACCTGATGCCTATGTACACTATATTGCCAAAAGTATTTGTTTACTCATCCAAATTATCAGAATCAGGTGTTCCAATCACTTCACAGGCCACAGGTGTATAAAATTAAGTGCCTCAGCATGCAGACTGTTCTTCCAAACATTTGTGAAAGAATGGGTCACTCCTAGGAACTCAGTGAATTCCAGCGTGGAACTGTGATAGGATGCCACCTATGCAACAAAGTTAGCAATGCAAGTAACATTTAAAAGCATAAAGATTTTTAAAAAGCATAAATCAAAGTGTAAATCTTCAGAAAGAGTTTACCTTTTTGATAGAGCTGTTGAAACTGCACAAATAACCCTAATTTCTAAAATGCACAGAAAAAAATCAGGAAAATAATTGCAATGAGTTCAACGTAAATTGTTACATTTGAAGAACCATAAAACTTATCAAAGTTTTTCAGAACGATTTAGTGGAATGTCTAAACAGCTTCAGCATCAGGCTGAGACATCAGGGCCAGAACAGATGCATTTTCCTTACTGGAGCTGTCCAGGCCTGAAAAAAATAGTGCTCTGTCCAGTGCTGAAATCAATGTGTCATTGTCAACTGCTTTTATCATGAAAAATGATAAAATTTACATTTCCTGTTTAACTAACTTGACTCCTTCTGAGCTGAAGTGTGATCTGCTGAAAAATTTGAACCCTCAGCAGAAACATCTGAACAGATCAAAGCTCAAAATGAATACTGAAGGTTTTCTCTTGAAAAAGCAGACAGAAAACTTCCTTATAAATTATAACAAGTCTTTTATTTTTATAAAAACAACCTAAGTATTGTTAAGACTGAAGAATCAATTGTAGTAGAAATGCAAATAAATAAATAGGTTAGACCAATAATATGGATTATACAACGGGAGTCATATTAATGAAAATAAACTTTAACGGTTACAATAACAGTTGGTTTAAAACAGAAAATCTGATAGTAAAGTTTATACAAATAAAAAGATTAAAAACAAATATGACCAAAATCCTTAAAAAATAGACCATTAAACTCTCTAGTAATAGTATGAAAATGTTAAACTGAAATAAATTGAACTACATTTTGGTTAAAGGGGTCATTTCTTTGATATCTTAATATTTAAAATCACATTGATATTTTTTAAAACTTTTTGATCAAACAGACAACAAAAAAATTAAATCCTTCGTTTCTGGGTTTCTAAACCAAAGAAACATTTTCTTAGTGAAGTTGTTTGATTTGATAAATGTGAACAGTACAGATGTACAGTAATTGTACAGTAAATCTGATGTCAACACTAATCAAATCATGGTTTCAGTTAGACTGAGGACATCTGTCCACACTGCAAAAACTGTGATCAGGGTTAATTAATATTTACTAAATAAATAAGAGTAAACTATACATAATAAAAAAGACTGTGTGCAGTTTGGATTCAGACTGAGTTGAATTCACCAAATTTTAATAATGTATTAACTGCATTTTACTCAGTTGTTTTTTAAATAAATTCAGCTGAGAAACACTGAGTAGAATTTAATTATTTTCATCAGGAAAGTCAAAAGTGCAGAAAATTGATACATTTTACTCATTGGGAGGTCTTGATTTTAACAACCTACAATCCCGCCTAATGGATTTTTCATCACACGGACATCAAGCCTGCCACACATGTCAAGGACTGCCGTTTGTTTTTAGGTAAGACCTGTTTAATTGTTCTTGGTTAATAAACAATTCAAGTGTCTGTAGCAGTTAACATTGTTTTGTGTTACTGCAAATTACCAAACATGCCAACTTTACTGCACTGTAAGTCAAAATGAAGTTACAGTGTTAGTGATTGGAAGTCAGCCTACATTGTCTTTGATTCGGCTAAAAGCATCGCGACGATTGAAAAAGCAGTCTCAATGCCACAATTTAATGTTACTTCCCAAACTGTAATGTAATACCGTAATATAAGGGCAGTAAAATACAAGCTAGTCTTTTTCATTTAATTAAGTTTCCTGGCCTCAGCCTCAGCCCCACCCCCCTCCCCCACATAACAAGCTAGCTAGCACGCGACGACACCATGATGGAGGGACAAACAAACGGTGAGTAATCAGGAGTTTCGTCTAAAGTTACTGCATTTCGTTTTCACAATTACATTGTACTAACATTTTTTCTCAAGTAGCATGTTAAAAGCAGAATACTTATCAGCTTTTGTAATGTTACACATTTTGGAAGGAAAAAACAGTTTTGTGTCGCTGTTTTGTCTTTCGTTTTTTTTAATTTGGCGTTATTTTCACTGAACGTCTGTTAAAGGTGGGGTGGGTGTTGTTTTTTTGCAACACTTTTTACAATATTGCCTGAAAACCTTTTCACATTTCCATTGCACCCACTGAAATAAAATGTTTGCAAAAAAAACTAAACATTTTGGTCCAGTCTAGAAGGTATAATCAGAGAAAAACTCTGACCAATCAAAAAAGTGATCATCACTATTTTGATTGGCTGCCTAATACGTCCATCAAATATCACCCCTCCCTCCCTCCCTCCCTATGGTTCATGCAGTCGTGAATCATGTGAAGGCGTGGTTTCGAGGGGTGAGCTGAAGAGGAGGAGGCGGAGCCTTTGGGAGGAGGGAGGGAGTGTATATTTTCAAAATCTCACTTGAGTTGGATTGCTGGAACCGTTTTTCAAACAACACCTACTCCACCTTTAATGTGTTTTGAGCACAATTGCTGGTGTTTGGCTAATCCTAAATTCACCAGCTCTCCCCGAGCCTCTCCACTAACGTTACATTCAGTTACATCAGTTACATTCAGGGGGGTCCTTGTTTTTCCCCTTACTTTTCTCGGAGTAACGTTTTGCTTTCAATCTGGTTGCAGCTCACACTGACAGATGAACAGTTACACCGATTGGCGCTTGTGAATGCTGGCTTGAGATCAGTACATAAAGTTTGGTACGGACTCTGAGCTGCCAGGGAGAGGCTTCGTTAGTCCGTCTGTTTGCGACCACACATTAAACACTGTACATTATGTCACGCTAAATGCTACGTTATGCCTCCTTTTCCCCACTAACGTTTTAGAAGTCATACTGCCAACAGTAGTAACCACAGAGTAAATCATTCAGTTAGGCATTGGACGTTCTTATAGAATGATGAGATCAAAATAAATACAAGAAAAAGAGACCATATCCACATGGAAAAATGACCAAAATACATGTCCTTTTATGAATAATTTGCTCTATAATGTGTCATTCACTGATAGCCTTCCTCGGGTGAAAGTGAAGAAGGGAACACACACTTGTAGGTTTAAAAGACAACTTATGATGAAACAGCACATCTTTTGATTATATTATACATTTCTTTGTCAGGGTTATTCTTAGCCTCATTCTCATTTATATGACATGTTCCAGTGTCCCTGCTATTATCATCCTCTTAAGATAAAGGATCTACAAAGGTTATTAAGCTTCAATAATTATTTCATGCCACTCTTTTTATGATTAGTTTATGTTTTTTATTTTCATGGAAGTAAGTCTATTGTAAGTGTGTCTAACTAGTCTTTCAGAAGCTACTGGGTTATTTAAATGTGATTCTGTACTTAAGTAAGATCATAGACCTCTTACTTATTGTTTCTTATGCCCCTGAACGAATGTTCTCTTATTCTGACGTTAATAGAGACCTGAATGTGGTGGACTTATATCTGATACACTGCTAGTTATCCAAAGAAAGGTTAAGTCAAAGCACCTGGACATGTTTTGGGGTATTGAAGATGTTTCTTTAAGAACAATAAGCCTTTTGGATGAGAGGGGAAATGTCTTGAAGATCAAAAAACAAATCCAGTTGCCTTGATTCAACCCTCTTTGGGTGATAAACTGATATTTGTAGGTATCTGGGTGACAATGTTTATACATTTCGATTGTTTAAGTTACTACTAATATGTTCCCTGTTGTATGTGTGTGTGTTAATTAAATCCTGATATGAATTTATTTCCAGATGATTGAAGAATCTGTGACTAAAAGTTTTTTAGCAGGTATGTATCACACTTACATTATGCGTAGTACACCATATGCTGTGATACCATATTTCACATACAGTGCATGTTGTGTAAAGGTGTGTACACCATTTGTATTGCATTAGAAATTGATAACTATTTTTGTATCAACCTTTGCTGCATAAAAAGCAGATTAACTACAGTTTAAATTGTTAGTGATGTTCAAAGCCTGTAGTTCAAACCTGAATTTGAAATTTAAGGAGCAGAAAATATAGAAATACAGATTTCTCATAGACATACAGTTAAGTTAATGGTTTGTACATACTTTTCCACACCCATAACTAATCATGTTTTCATCTTGTAATAACATGACAGCAAAAAAAGTTTATTTAGGACATTCTTAAAGGGATAGTTCAGTTTTTTTAGAGCAGTACATTGCATCTGTGGCAGTATAATTGTCAGTTTCTCCACTGGATAAATACCTCATAGAGGTCCACTTCAAAAAATAAACTATCCCTTTAAGATGTCAGACAAAAATATGAAACCAACTGTAAGGTAGTATGCACATCAACAAATGTCAAACAATAAATATTCAAATTAAAGGTGCCCAATCTCTTACATATAATGGTATATTGTAGCGCTGAACGATTTCTAAAAAAATATCTAATTCAGATTATGTTTTCAGTAATATTGCAATTGCCCATATGATTTGCATTGTCAGAGGGAATTATAATTTTGTGTCATTGTTCTCATTTTCATTGAAAAACATTAAAGCGATATTCCATTTTCCCCAGATTAATCCACTCAGTAAGTACTCACTCCTATGCTGATGTGATGATGGGTCAAGATCTTCAGTTCACAAAACAATCCTGAAGTTTTAGGAGAAAAGATGGTAGCAGCCTCATCCAGTACAACGGCAGTGAATGGTGACCACGGATAAAACGTTAAAAAAAACAAACAAAAAAACCTCAAAACAAAATGTCTCCATCCTGCTTGTGTAGTGTAATCCAAGTGTCCACGAGCCATGTCTCCATTCTCTGCCATTGTACTGGATGAGGCTGCTACCCTCTTTCTCTTAAAACTCCAGGATTGTTTTGCCTACATTAAACTGACTGCGTTGTTATTTCAGTTTCTGTGTTAGTAGGCATATCAGAGACACAAATAAAAAAAAAAAAAGTGATTTTTTTTTTTCATAATATGACCCATTTAACATGCTGTAGAGTCTGACTCAGAAGGTAAACAATCGACAAACTTGGAGGTTGTAAAATGATGTAAAAATGATTATCTTTAGTAGGTTGTCTCTTGCTTTTGAAAAATGTCGTAAGAACAGTATTTATGTTTGTAATATTTGAGGCTTTAAAACTGGTTTCATGATTTGTCTTTCAGATCCAGGATGAGTTTCACAGAATCCAATGGTGCATCTTGAAGAATCGAAGTTCATGTCCAAGCTGGATGAATATACTCCTCGGCTTCTGAACCTCTTCCCCTTAAACATAACGTACTTTTATGTGATTGATAAAAAAAAATGTTGAAGCAGGCTTAACTGAGTCCCAGTTAATTGTTGTTCATGTGATGGTTCTAAAAAATCATATTAACCATACTTTGAGCGAAGTGGCATCATGTTTTTGATTTGATACTGATATAGTGTATTGCCCCTTCTCTGTTTTATTGTTGTATTTTGGCATTTTGCACTTGTTGAGTGCTGGATAAACATGTTTTTTAAAAATTGCAACAAATAAATGTTTATCTGCTGCTATTTTATGCATTGTAATCTGTTTATGTTTCTTGATACCACAGTTTACTTAAGTTTGGTCAGGATATTTGGTAAATTAGACACAGAAAAATTATGGCAACAAAGTGACATTCAATATTATTGAATAGATTTAAAGTCCTGTGATACAAATTAAAAATTAAAATCAAACAATTATTTTAGGTACAGATAAATAAGAACAACAGTGTAAATGTGTTGAATTAAGTAACAATATGCTAGAATATGAGTTGATATAATTTATTTTATTTACTTCATCCAAATAAGTTTTTTGCAGATATTTAGTAAATATAAATCAATTTCACCCACATAATTGATAAACATAAGTCAGTTTTGCCTAGATTATCAGTAAATATGAATCAGTTTCCCCCATATATTTAGTAAATCTAAATTATTTTTGCTCAGATACTTAGTAAATATAAATCAGCTTTCCTTGTGAAATTGAATCGGATTTACTAAATATTTTTTGGCGATATAACTCATCATTTGGCATTCTATTACTAAATCCAACTCATTTCAACTGTTGCTTTTATTAAGATCTACCTAATTTTTTTGTTTGAGTTAAGTTAATGTATTCAATACTTTTTAATCAAATTGTAGAACTTAAAATCTATTCAATTATATTATGTGTCACTTTGTTGCCACAATTTTTTTAAGTAACCATTGGTCATATTTTTCTCAGTGCAGATGTGGAAAACCCCAACTGTAATTACTATTATCTCAAAATCAGATTCTATTGTCTTTCTGTTCTATTTATCAAATCAACATCAGTGTTATGATCCTCATCAATACATATATGCAAAGTTATAAAAATTAAAGTATAAAACAAAATTAAGTTCTAAAAACTGACTTTGATCATCAGTGTTTGTCTGTGACTTTGTTCTTCAAGTGTTTGTCACCATAAACACATCAGATAGATTATATCAGGAAGCAAAGAATAAAATAATAAATGAAAATTTCCTAAACTAAATCTAAACTTGTGTTGGATTGTAGATCATTTTATCAGGACCAGCTGAACAGAATCTGTCAAACATGTCTGGATTTCAGCACATTGATCAAATATTTCTATGGTTTTGAATCTGGACCTCATTCACTCTATGGAGTGAATGAGGTCCAGATTCATGGGTGAACATCCATGTCCTCCATCTTCACTAGGATGGAAGGGTTGGGTCAGGGTTAGTTGGTTGGTGACAGTTCTGTTCAGTCAGACCAGAGGAGGATGTTCACATGGAGCACATAACCAGACTAACAGCCACAGATGTTCAAGGATGTAACTCCAGATGATTGTTGGAAAATGATCAACATGTGATGGTGTTGTATCTTTAATCTGACCTGGTGGTCAGAACGACTCAGAAACACATCATTAGAGGTGGTCTGAGTGATGTCATTGGTGGTGAACGTTCTGACATCATCTCTGGTTACCAGAACTTTAGTTTCCACCAGTTAACTCTGGAGTTGTGCTGGATCTGTGACTGATGTCTCTACACTGGGGTTTAGATCAGTCTGGCTAAGAGCACAGATGTGAACATCTGTCTGATAGCTTCATACCAGCTGACAGCCACAGTCAGGCAGGACTCACATGTTCAGGCTCCAACAGTCAGAATCTCATCAGTTTGATGTGTTGGAGTTGTTTTCATCTTTAGAAACTTAGTTTCATCAACAGGTTTATCTGGGAAACTATTAATCTGGAAAAATACTTATTTGGAAAATACTGATCTGGAAATCTTTTAATCTGGAAAACTGGTTGATCTAAAAAATATTTATCTTGATTACTAGTCGATCTGATAAATATTCATCCTTAAATATAGTATTTAGAACAAATATTTACCTGTAAAATGTCTGAATGTGAAAAGCATTATAGCATCAGCTGGAATTGGCTCCAGTGGTTTTTATAATCTAATGTTCTTGTCGTCACTAAAGCTCATCTGTAAAGCAGCATCAGATGTCTTTCCTCAGATATAAAACACATTAGAACAGAAGACCTGACAACTTTAAAGTCACATAACAAAGACTCACTGGTTCTCTGTCCTTGTTCCTCCTCCAGAAACTAACTTTAGTCTCAGATCTTTGCATTTGTCTGGTTGTTCAAAGCTCACCTGACTTCTTCACGGCTCACTGAGGGACAGGACACAGAAAACAGGGTTGTGGTAGCTGTAGTAGGTCCTCAGGACACCAGAATGGAGACACCGCTGTGGCTGGGAGATGAAAATGAGGTCCAGCAGCGTGTTCTTGTCTGTAGTGCCAGAAGCGATCAGTAACTATGTCTGAGTGCAGCAGAGTCGGTGTTGCAGAGTTGTGTTCATCCACTCGTTTGTTGGTGGCAAAAATGTGCAGGACATCAGTGGGACAATGATCTGGTGCTGTGATGGTCTGAGACAACAAGTCTCTGTCTTCCTGAGACAACTCATCTCTCTTTTCTTTCACCCGAATCCTGTTCAGCATCTCTGCGAAGGCAACATCCTCTTTCTGTCTCATGATCTCAGTCAGAGTGATCATCTGAAAACGTTCCCAACACAGGTCGATCTCTGACGGGTTGAACACACAGATAGGTTTAGACTGTCGCACTGGTGGCAGCTGATAAAAGTCTCCAACAGCTAAAACTGACATTCCTCCGAAAGGTCTGCGACTACCTTTGATCTGCTTCAGTCTGGCATCCACATACGCAAACAGAGGCTGTGAAACCATGGAGATCTCATCAATAATGATGATTTCAGCATTGATCAGCTCAGCTCTGACTTCATCCAGCTGGTTTCCAAGTCCACAAATGGGTGGTTTGAGGTTTCTGGGGAGCTTCAGGAGAGAATGCAGTGTAGTTCTAGATATGTTGAAGGCTGCAGTTCCAGTGAAAGCAGTCAACAGGACCGTGGGGTTTGATATGTCGGCCTCCTCTGCACGTGCAGGCAGTTTGCTCAGGATCTTAGATGCTTCTGAGTAAATGCATTTGATCAGATGAGACTTCCCTGTTCCTGCTCCACCGTTAACATACCAGAAGAACGGCTCTGGATTCAGTCTACACACACGTTTAATGCACCAGTCTCTAACTGCATAGAACACACAGGCCTGCTTCTGGTTCAGGTTCTGGTACATTCCTCGTAGCACTGCTGGATCCATGGCAGGAGGTTCTCTGATGGCTCTGGCTTCTGTCACAGCATCAGACTGACAGTTGTAGTCAGGAACGTTTTCCTGTTCATGTTCAGGGTCTGCCTCTCCTACCTGAGCTTCATCATCACACTGCAGCCTCACAACTTCAGATTCAGGAGCCAGATTACACCACTCATCAACCACATGGTCTCTGCTCTCTTCAAACTCTTCCAGAGCGATCTCTATCTCCTCACTGTTTTTCTCATACTTCTCTCTGTTTCTTTGGACGATCAGTTTCACGTGCTGAGGCTGCTCAAATCCTGGTGTCCATGCGTAGCCAGAGTTGTAGAAGGACTGGTATGTTGGGAAGTGCTCTGATTTCAGTTCCAGCTCTGATCTGTGAGGAAGGTACAGTCTCAGCACCCGACCGTAAAACTGTTCAGGATGTTTTTCTTGTGAACAGTGGTAGTATCTGATTACAGCTGGTTTATCATTTCTGCGTCTCTGAACAAACCCTAAGTCATTGAGGAGCGGTAAGACGTCTTTATTCTTAGCTTTGTCTATGGTGACAAACCTGCAGTTAGCAGCAAAATCAGCCAAGCACATCAGCTGGTACTCTAGTGTCTCAGGTCTGGCTTTGTACTTGTCACTCAGACTGGTCATCCAGATGTTACAGCAGTCATCTGTGGTGTTTTCCAGGAACGACATGGGTCGGCTCATCCTCACTGGGTTGTCATCGGTCGGTACAAATACAACGCTACGTGAACACTTTTTCATTTTGAGGCCACATGCACGAGTGACACATTCCTGAGCACTGACCTCTCTCTTTTTAGAGTACGCCTGCATGACTGCTCTCATTTCATCACACTCGTTAACCCTGTCCATGTGAGCGTTATCCATCACTGTTGTCAGGTACTCAGACAGACCACTTTCTTTCTTAGTGATGTACTTAGTGAGATACTGGATACAGGAGTAAGCGTTCAGGATGTAAGACACATCAATGTTGCTGTCCCAGGCTTCCAGCAGATGTGGATTGTAACCGTTAATCCAGGAGTCTTTGGGCCCACGCTTCAGGATGATTGCAGTTTTTCTGTTCATGCTCTGAAGGTATCCCTCATACTCTTCCACTGTCATGTTACATCTAGTCAGGAGCTGCTCTAAAGTCAAGGAAGCTGTTTCAGGGTCATTCAGAAGCTGGTTCAGAGGTCTGAGTTTGTTCTTTGCAGTCTCAGTGTCATCTTCCTCACTGGGTCTGGTTATCCTCGTTCGTCTGCACGGTGGTTTAGGAAAGCCAAACCTGCACCCAGAGTTCACGCTCTTGAAACAAGTCCTAGAATGGTTCTTACTGTGTTTCTGCACTTCTGTCACCTTCTTGTACAGTTCTGGTTGTGTGTTTGGGTCAGGCAGTTGGGCCGTGATGTATTTGTCAACAAAATCACAGACTACTTTATCATCGTCCATCTCTATTTTTCTACATGTTTTGATTTAGAATATAATGTGCAGTGTTCCCAATGCATGGAAATAAAAACCATTATAAGGATTTTGGGCTTTACTCAATTTTTTGAACAGACTGCTATTATTTTAAACACAACTGTACATACTGGTGGGAAACCTTAGTCTGGCCTCTCTGTACACCACATCACCTTTTGTCCAAAACATGGTCCAGATCTGCTCTGGTGATGTTCTCATTCTCATGAAGTGATGACAGAAACACCAGACTGTTAGCTGTACGCTGCTTACTGTGTGATTTTCCATATTTGTAAGAACCCTGATTGCGGGAAGCACAGAGGTGTTTCTCAGATGGCTTATGGTTCAGGTTCATAGTGTTGGGCCACATGCCATGGGTTACACAGGACCACCAAGACCACATGGCAGTTTGAGACAAAGGACCACTGAAATGACTGCAACCCCCAACATGCTTTGCGATTATCATGCTCTCTTACTGGCTGAGGACCCTCATCTCACAGCAGGGGCTCCTGGCAAAGTTGGATCACATGAAAAGTCCCCTCACATGAATACCGGCTCCATCCCTCTTCTCTATCTGACCTCCTCTACCCGAAGAAGAAGGTGCACCTCTTTCTGGCCTGCTCCAGCAAGGTAAATAGCTGAAGGCCTGCATTTCCCTGGCGACCTTTCTGCAGGAGATCCTTCCGGTTGTCCAATGACAATCACATGCCTTGTCCAATCGTGAGGCACCTAGAGAGTGAGCCGCGACGTACGGAAGAAACGACGCATAGGAATCACACATGCGCCTCCAACACATGACCGGCCTCAGACGAATCGGGAAGGAAGACAGCCTGGCTGCGGTTGCTGCGCAATGCCACATCTCTCCATTAACCACAATGAGATAAATAGGAGGAGAGGATACCTGGATACCAGCAGAACGTAGTTTTGGCTGGTAGTTCAAACCTGCCCTATACTACTGATCCTGGGTCATCAATCCAGTTCCACGGACTCCACAACACCACTGATCGCTTCCAGAGCGACCCATGTAAGAGGCTTTTGTGTCTGGGCAGAGCTTAGTTTAGTGTTGTTTGCAAATTCCATTTTTTTTTTATCACAAAAAGCAACTCCACTCTCCGTTTCCCAGTTCAAATCAGAGCAACTTGGTGAAGTGGCTTCACATCACTGCATCTGTGGGAAAACGACAGAGTTGCTGTTGCTAGTCGTTAAGAACATTCTAGCTTTCTTGATTTTATTCTATCTTTTCCTTTCTTTTCTTTTACTAACAACCTTTTGTTAGTCGGAAGCCAGCAGAAGAGCACCACGTGATCTCATCTGCCATCTTGTAACGTCCTATCGCGTGAGTCAGCGGCCATCTTGGTAAGGGACAACATTACCGTGTGACCTTGTCCGCCATCTTGGTAAGGGACGAGAGCAACACATGACCTCGTCTGCCATCTTGGGACCCTTCTCACACTACTAAGTCATCCTAGTTTATCACACACACACACGCATCTATAGTTCCCCAGCATACATGCATATACATATTGACACCTTTTCCATTTAATGTTTATTTGCTTATGTTAGTCTAGTTGTCTTTTAGTTAGGAGATATCAGGATTTTAAATCAAGTGTTTGTTCATCTTAACCCTTTAAGCGCCAAAGTTGCAAAATTGCGACAAGCAACATTGCTGAATATAACAGGCTGTATCTATAAATGTGATGCCAAATCTTGTTACTACTTTTCACCAGCACATGTGTGCCTGTAATCTGAGAACCATTTTTGGTGGTGGTGCTATTCAAAGTTTTAGCGTAAAATGAGTTGGAAAAACACCCTCCGGTGCAGAGACGCGCGGCGCAGCAGTGGTAGAAATGCTGAGTGTAGCGAGAGCAGAGCAGAGCGAAAGAGTGTTATTTTATTTACTCTCAATGTCAAGAGGCCAGTTTACCATCCACAAAGTACTTTGTCAGGTTCTGGCTAAAGCCGGGCATACACTGTGCGACTGTCGGGTCGTTTTAAGCCGATTTTCCAGTCGTGCGAGTATTTTTTGGATCGGGCCGAATTTCGACCCTATCGTGGGTCGTGCTTCGTGCAGTATATGTGGGGTAACGACGAGAGATTAACGACGAGCTCCCGATCACAAGTCGTGTGCTCGCAAGAAAATCAAACTTGTTTGAAATCCTGGTCGCTCCTCGTGAAGGTATTGCACCGACGTGTGTTATGAACGTATAGTGTGAGCAGTCAAGTCGCATCAGAGCATCAGGCCGTACAGTGTGAGAGCATTACTCGTGGGCTGCGAACTTTTGAACTCAGCGATCTAGTCGTGCAGTTTGAGATAGGGCTGAATCAAACGATTTAAAATATCGCACAGTGTATGCCCGGCTTAACTCAGATTCAGAGGAGGAAGATACGCAGTTGTCCAGTGAATCAGAAACTGACATTAGTAGTGATGGCGAGTCCGTGCGCCATAGTCCACAATCAGCACATTGTATATCGTATGCTTCACCTCAGCGTGGCCAGGGTGGAAGCATTCTGCAATCGCTAAGCAGGTTGAGGTGTCAGGGGGGCTCATAACACCACAAATATGAAAAATGTAGCGGGGATGAAAACAACTGCAGATGTCCTGGCAACGTGGGAGAAGCCACAGGAAAAAACCCACCGCTAATGGCACATTGGAAATCACAATGATGATGATGTTGGCTGAGAGTTCTTCAGAGAAGAGGAAGAGTATCGAAAGTGGATCTGAAATTTTTATGAGCCTGTTGGGTTTTTGTGGAGACGATCTGACAAATTCTGAGCCTCATTACCAATGAAACAAACAGATATGCCCACCAGTTCTTTGAAAGGGAAATATTGAAACCATACTCCAAATTTCATGACTTTATGATGTGCTTATCCCTGAAATGAAAGCTTTCATTGTGCATGGGGCATGAGGAAAAATCTGAAATTGAGGACTACTGTTAGCTAATAAACCTGAGTCAAGCATAAATCTTAAAAGCAAGCCTTAAACCTTAAAAGGCCCTTAAACATGTACAGTAATCCCTCACACTTCACGGTTAATGGGGGTTGTGACCACCCCCTGCGAATGGTGAAAACCGTGATCTGGATGAATATGTACATGATCCACTTCTTTGGCAATTGTCCTCATTTTGCAACGGCGTTTCGTTTCTCCAGAGGCACTTGGCGATGGGCGGCGTCCTTTCGGATCCATTTTGACTTTAAAATGGCACTAAACCTTTGTTTCACGAGAGCAAAAGATGGGAGATGCGGGGACGTGTGTCAGCCAATCAGCGTACAGACAACCAACGGCACAGTAATGCCTGTCGTAGCAGCCAATCACAGGCCTCAATTTTCGTTAACGGGGCATCCCGTTTAGGCTCTTGTTGCTTCCTGAGACTCGTTCTTGATGTGATGTGTTTCCCCTTCAGCCTTGCGCGCTTCATTTGAATTTTTCTCATTTGTTTCCGAATATTTTTTTGTCGATGAATATTTTTGAAACCTCCGTGATGTACTGAGACTGCGATTGCTGAGACCCCAAAGTGTGAGGGATTACTGTATATCTAGTGACTAAATGCATGCTAAAAGAAGAATCAAAACATGACCACAACTTGACAAACTCTTAAGAAAGCATGGAAATAAAAACAAAAGCAAAACAAAGACACAAGGAAATGAAAAAACACCTTTAGTTACATGCAATTCAATACTTTTTTTTTACCTTGTCAGTATCTGGATGGTGTACTACTTTAGGGAACCTTTCCAGTGTGCAAGTCCTGAGTCTTCCTTACATAATGTTTCTCATAATACAATGCATCACAACGGTGAAAACCAGTCACAGTGTTCACTTGACTGGTTGCTGATTGTGCAGTGGCATAATCCCTTTTACGGTGGTATAGTACACACAAACAATGACTACCAGGCAAGGAAGCAGTATGTACTCTCTACTGCATTGCATGTGCAGTAAACAGTATGCATTTTGAAAATGGCTGAGGAACCTTCTTACTGCTTCCATGGGGATTAAAAAGTAAAGTTGCAGCCAAGTGCGGCAAATCAAATTTATTTGATTCATAGATTATCAGCAAGTGACCTCTAGCAAACTGCAAGCTTTTGCAGTTTGCTGGCCTGGACCATTCACCTAAATGTGTGTTTTTTAGGTTTTCAAGGCAATAACTGTTAATTCAAGAGTTGTATAAGAAATACTTAACAGGATCCCAAAGCAGGGTATTCCATCTAGGTTATAAAAATCAAGGTCAAGCACAGAGCAAAAGAGATAAGATTGTCATGCAAGAGACATGGCACTGCTGTGTTATACCTCCCACAAAGTTTTTCTCCAGGTAATCTATAATCTGGTTGTAGTCACTGATGATGGTATCTCCATGGAGGAAAATGGGTACCTCTTCTCCCAGGTTCAGTCTCATGAACCAGGGCTCTTTGTGTTCCTGCAGTGGCAAACTGACATCTCTCTCCTCACAAAGCAGACCCTTCTCATTAATGACTAGACGAACCTGAAATCAAGAGAACATGTTTGGCTGAACTAAAACCACACCACTCCTTATTTTACAAATGAGAAACAACATACATATGTTCACTTGTAGTGTTCAGGCTGGACATAGAAGCAGTTTTAAATGTTAATGCAGAACATAAACGGAAAAAAAACTGAAGAAAGTGTTATGATAATTTTTAACTGAGCTAAAAGAAAAATATTGCACAAAATATTTTGCAAGGGCTGTTGAAGGGAAACTGCAGTGAACCACCAAGCTAGATGAGTTGATGTCTAAAAACATCTAGGATGGTCCTAGCAAGTCAAAAGTCCTCAAAAAGGTCCTGGTTGGAATAACATTAATGCAAAGAGATGGTGTGAGGTACAGTGCCTTGCGAAAGTATTCGGCCCCCTTGAACTTTTCAACCTTTTGCCACATTTCAGGCTTTAAACATAAAGATTAAAAAAATTCAATTTTTTTGTCAAGAATCAACAACAAGTGGGACACAATTGGACAGATGGACCAAATCTTACAGTGTCTTTAAAGCAGCTTAATCTTCTTTTGCAGTCACTTAGGTGACAGCTTTTGAAAATTATTTGTCCTATTCTTAGCTTTGTCTGCTTTTGAAACTTTCTCACTTACTATACTTTTTCTTTTTTCTGATTTTATTTTAAGATTTACTTATTGATTTATTTTTAGCTTTTTGCATTTTGTAATCATTTTAATTTTGTGAGACAGGCAACTACAACATGCTACAAAAGTTCAGATAATTCTGAAAAAGTTAAGATATTTTAAAGAAAAAAGTTTTTAAAAATGTATCAGAATAAATAATCATGTAATGTAATAAACCTTCATGACAAACAGGACTCTACACATATGAAACAGATAAGTGTTACTGTCTCACAAATTAAAGTTTCGAGATCCATTTGTCTCTTTCATTATAATACATGTTGTATTCATCATAGCAAGATGAATATAGTGTGCGGTCCAATATACTGTATGGTCCACTTTAAGCTTTGCTAACACAGTTACAGTAAGATGAACCATTGTAAAACACTGAAGAATTGAAGTGCTAGGCATACAGCAGAACAACAAAGCTGTGTTCATTCCTCAAGGATTTGAGGTCTGCATGGACTTGTAAGTAATCCCCAGAACTTGTGACGACAATGGTAACTACAGAGAAATCTTGTTGTTCTGTTGGAAATATGACTCATTTGTCACTAGAATTTGTTTGTGTCACTCTACAACCACTATTTGCGGAAAGAGTCATTTTTATCTTTTTATGGAACAATTAACTGTTTTTCATGTCCCATAAGACTGATCAAATTAGTGCTGGGCGGTATACCGGTTCATACCGAATACCGGTGTTTATTTTTCTTATGATATGTATTTTTCATATACCGTAATACCGGTGAGTATGTACTGTAGCGTACACAACGTTGGGAACGCCGGGTGGTGGAACATAAGTGCCGCAGAACATTGTTTGACAGGGGACTGTTTTGCAGTCGCACTGGAGACACAACACGCTAATAGTTCAGGACAGCGACAGTCCCCAAGTGGAAGCTCCAGAACGGTAACATGAGACTGAAGAACTTCTTCCTAAAGGAGCCGTGTCTGTCGCGTGGAAGTTCTTTGGATTTAAAAAAGACGACGTCCAACAAACTTCAATAATCTGCAAATGTTGCCGAGCTAAAGTTGTAGCCGCGGGAGGCAACACCAGGCTGGTGTTGCCTCCCGCGGCTACAACTTTTAAAACATTGTTTACATAGTGTAGTTAATGTTGATTTTTTACAAAATATGTTTTTTCAAGTTGTTTGCAAAATGTGAAAAATAAAAGGGTTCTGTATTTTAACTGCAGCTATCATGCATTCTGATTCCTTCACTTAATTAGAATCACGAGTGCCACCTCTTTGTAAATACTATCATTTTGTGAGCCAATGCAAACCTGTATTAATACTAGTGTAGATATGAATGTTTTTCTACATTATTCACTCCTTGTGACAGTAAAATAGGTCATGCTTAGCCAGTTTACTGCAGCAATTCCTCTCTAAATGATTAGAAAATGTGGTTAACACCCAGTTGTGCCTTCAAAAAAAAAAGAAAACGTGATATACCGTGAAACCGATATAATTGTGAAAAATACCGTGATATAAATTTTTGGTCATACCCCCAGCACTAGATCAAATAAAACAATTCTTCAACAAGCACCTTGAGAGTCTTACCGATTTAATGTAATTATGCATCAGCTTTCATAACATATCTATCTATTTCATATCTATTTTTAGGAGCATAAAACTAAAAATGCAGCTTCACCTTGTTTAGTCCTGACTCTGGGCACCAGCAGGAGACCACTACCTGAGGTTCTCAGATGCACACAACAAAATGGCGGAGTGCAGCGAACTGAGTACTTTCACAGAGCCTGAACTCTTTCCCCCGACGCCCCACTTCAAATCAAACGTATGGACTTTATTTGAATTTTATAAAAAGCATGGGGCAGGAGAGCTTGATATGAGGAAAGCCATATGTAAACTTTGTCGCAGTCAAATCTCTTACTGTGGTAACACCACGAACATGACGACGCACATCCTTCGCCACCACCCAGTGAAAAAAAAACGATGTGGGGAAAGCTAAACAGTGGCCATTGGCACTGGCAGAACAGCAGACATTGGATTCAACTCTCCACCAGCGTTGCCAGGTGGGAAATGTAGGATTATCGTACCAGAGACTCAAAATTATAATTTTCTGTGGGAAATTATCGAACATCTGTCATAACCAAAATAACAAGCCCAATGATGCGCTATAGTCAAATATAACCACCCTAGTGATAAAATAGCGTCCCACAGGCACTCACAGCTTCGTGGCGTCAGTACTGAATGGGTTAACGATACCACATCAGCCCCAACTCACAGTTGCGTTAGACTAATGTGTTCCCCAAAAACAAATGAGAGGTGGGAACTAAGGGCCAAATTATGAGGCCTGGAGGTGATTTTGGAGACTAATTTTTTTCCCTTAGTTTTTCTCTTCTGCTTAAAGTCTGTTTAAATCTCGCTTGCTCGACTTCCTGACATGGTCCTGACTGTGAGCGTCTCGTGGGGCGCACGCAGCTGACCATTCAGCCTATCATGTTCATTGTTCTGAGACAAACACTCGGAGCTCATGCTCAGCAAAGCGCGATTGGCTGGAAACATGTCACATGGGAACAGATGCCTTCAGGGTTCACAAAAAAAAAAAAACACACTCTCCGGCAAACAGTTGCGGCAGGCAATAATTTGAAATAGTCAAATTATCGTACATTTGGCCTTTTTTTGCATTATTGATCGTACATCGTACAGAGGTCCAAATTATCGTACAAATACGATAATTATCGTACACCTGGCAACGCTGCTCTCCACAAACTCCCAGCTGGATCAGACAAGGCGTCAAGGGTAACTACAGCAATTGCGCATTTTTTAAAATATTAAAACGTATTTAATTTTTATATTTATTATTATTTCATATTTAATATAATAATATGATAATATGATATACAATAATTAATAATTATATATAATAATTATAATAATATTATAATAATATTTAATATTATTATTGTTATCATTATTTATTATTATGTGATTTTTATATTTCAATAATTGAAATATAAAAAACCCATTATTGGTTAAATCGAAATGCAATACTTGTTTAATCAGAATCGCAATAAAAATTGAATTGGGACCCAAAAATCGTAGGAGAATTGAATCGATTCTAGCTCAGGTAACTCAGGAATTTAAACGGAAGAAAACTTCATTCTGAGTTACCATTAATGCCCAGCCTTATGTGCCTATCACAGAAACAAAGCACTTCTCTGGACTGTGAAGCAATCACATGGTTTAACTGATGACCACCACCTTTCTGGGAGGTACAAAGGCTTCCCTTTCACAGAGAAACTGGTGTTTACGTTTTGTTTATGTGAAACATGAAGCTTGCAGTGCAGTTACCATCTTATTGTGCCACTTTTAAAAAAATGAAAAAAAAAAATCCAACTTCCCTTGTACATTGTATATTTGTACAACCAAGTGCTCCGAGTCTATGTTCAATTCCTTTTAAACCACTGAGAAACTTTTTGCCCTGCTCTTCTTGTCCTCTTTCACAAAAAGGATTATTACTGCTTTTGAGTCTGAGTGTAGAACATCAAATTAATGTTCAATTTAACAGATTAAAACCAAGATTGTAATGTTTGCATGGCAAGTTATTGAGAGAGGTTAATACTAAATCATGTTTATTCATCATTTGGGGAAGACAGACAGCCAACTATACTACATTAGCTCCTCTTCCTGCATAACCAGGCTTATCTGCAACTTTTCTCAAAGGGACACATATTTTCTGAAGCCTTTAATATTTTCCATAGATTAATTAATTGGGAAATCTCCTTAACCATTAATGTGCAACTGGAAGTCATACAAAGTACAGTCTCACAAAATCATTTCAAGCCAGAGCTCAGATCACCCTGGTGATATCGCAGTGTCATCACAGGAGCTATTTTCATACTTGGTAAAGCTCTTGCAAAGAGAATACTGTTCTATTTAAAGTAGTTACCATTAAACTGATCTTTGAGTGTAAAACCGGTGGCGTGCACCTGTAGTATAGGCTATATATATAGTGTATATAGTATATATAATGTAGGCTACAGATACTAAGAACTGCACAGATAATAATAATAATCAGTATTATTATTGTTATTTTTTATTATTATTATCAATAACATTGTTATTTTATTTCTGTCATTGAAAGGGTGAAGAAGCCTATATGGTGTGATTCAGCAGTCGGGGGACACGACTTTGGCTTGTTTTGCACATTGCTGAGATCAATTATTCAAGATGTCATGTGTCATTGCTGAAAGGCTGTTACTCCATCCAGTAACAGTAAAAGCAGAAAAAGACTCGCATGTGAATGAAAGGTGGAAGCAGATGCCATATGACGTGTGATTTAAGCGGTGATTCATGACAGAATAGTGACAGAAATATTCGAGGAAATGGGCGCCCTGCTGCGGCGTTTTCCTGAACGCCTCTAACGTCTGGATATTATCTGCAAGCTAAACAATAACGAATACAGGCATGCTTGTGTCCTGAGCAACGCACAGAGGGATGTCTGCAAATATCATGCAAATAGGCGTGAAGCCATTTCAGTCTTTTTTCTTTCTTTCTTTCTTTACCTTCTGGGAGGTGAAAGACTGCGTCCAGTGGTACAAAACGAGTCTGTCTTTATTGAAAGGCTTGGGCTCTGCCGTCGGTTCCTCGGACTCCTCCCCATCTGTGATTTTACCGTCCTCGTCCATGGCTGAGATGGGCCACCAGCTACAGTTGGTGGGGGTAACATGGTTGGAAGACGCCATGACAGAGCGGGTTTGAGCGTGTGGTGGAGAACAGTGAGGAGGGAGAGAAACGGAGGGACAGGAGTAGATGCTAGTAGAGGGAGAGAAAGAGAGAGAGAGAGAGAGAGAGAGAGAGAGAGAGAGAGAGAGACAATGTCAGCAGCTTGAGCGGAGCATCATCGTTCACGGGGCCGCGGGGTCCGTCAGTGTTGGACAGTTCCAGTGCTGAGATCTGCCCCACCTCCCAGTTACCACGAACATCCGGGCCACTGGCATCCGCGGGCCATAGCAACCAGTCTGTGGGGGCAAACAATCGCTCACTGTTGCTAGCGAAGCCGATGCATTTTGCATTTTGTGCCTGTTCTTTCTGATTTCGTGCAGTTTACGATAGGGGGAAAGATGGTGAAGAACTGTTGTGTGTTCAACTGCACCAACAATGTTGCTCGCCAGTCGCATTTGTTATTTTATATGATTCCTAGCGAGGCTGCTGAGCCTGAAAGAAGAAGAAAATGGCTGCACGCTATTAACAGAGCAGATGAAGATACTCCAGGAAAATTATGGGTGCCCAAATCAGACTACGCTATGTTTGTTCAGCACACTTTGTAACAGGTAAGAAATCTGATTTTTAATTTCTATGTTTAGATCTGATATTTTGATGTGTTTGGGGAGGCCCCATTATAGATCCTTGAGGTCTGGTTAAAAAAAAAAAAAAAAAAGTTAGGTTTGTCTGCTGGGGCTGCTGACCCAAGTGACTGTTGAGAGACTCCATAATATATCTAGCCTCTAATTTCAAATTTTAAATATATATTTTCAGGAAGAAAGGTCAACCAGGAGGCTCACCAGATTATGTTCCATCAGTGTTCCCACACAAACCAAAGTCCGGACAGTCAGGCCAGGGGTCTATGTCACGTTTTAGCAGAGCTAAATTTAATTCTTTATGTATTGGGGACTGTGTATTTGTGTATAAATATTTAAAATAGTTTCAAAAAAACTTTTACTTACCAAACGTTTTTATGAGGTAATGGTACACATCTGGGTACCCCAAACGAGGCCATTGTTTGGGGTTATTTATCCAAGAATCGGCTGTGTGCTTGTATGGACACAAATCTAGACCGACTATGTCCAATTTGGCTTTATACCTCGCTAAAGCCTCTGGCTTCAACTCATTCTGATATAGGTAAGCCATGCTCGCCACCACAGGCACCAGTGACAATCGCCAAACAAAGTTAAAAAACAATAAAGACGTGAAATAGCTAAAGGAACTGTGAGCGAAAAATACCTGGATACAATGTTGTTTGCCCCTTCACGCTAAAACCGGAAGTGTAACCATGGCCAATCACATGGCGCGTGATGTCACGCTGATATTGAGAATAGCCTAAAAAACCTATAGTCTAATCCAGTGGTTCTCAAGTGGTGGGTCGTGACCCACCCGTTTTCAGTGGGTCGTGGGTCTTTGCCTGGGGAAGGAAATGCTAAAAAAAATAAAATAAATAAAAATGCGTGTCATTCATACTCCTTAACAGTAGATGTCGATAATGTCCTGTAATGCGAGTTGACACCTGCCAGTTCACACCATAGACCTGCAACGTTTGTTTACATATGTTGAGCATGGAGAAACACAGATACAATGAAGAATTTATGAGATATGGATTTTTTTATCTTGAAGACAAAGGTCAGTGAGTGGTTATTCAGCTAAAACTATATATTTTGAGTTCTTTTTGAAATTACTGCTCAGTGGTTGCACTGTTTTACTATTTCATGTTTGTGCATAAAAGCACTGTTAAATCTTAAAAATGGCTGTTACTGAAATGTTCTGGTTGTTGATGTCAGCTTTATGATTAATGCTTAAATAAGTGACTAGATAGTTTTAATAAGAAATTGTTATATATTCAGGAAGTGAGTACTCAGCAAATGCTACATATTTGAGTTATTTTTGAAAGTACTGCTCAGTGGTTGCCCTTTTTTATTTCATGTTTGTGCATGTTGAGTCTTAAAAAAGGCTAAAGTTACTGAATCGAAGTGTTTTGGATTTAATTAAAATGCAGCTAATTGAGCATCAAAGGGAATATTTCCCACTTGAAGTCATTTTGGTTCACCAATAAACCTATTTTTTTTTGTGTTGGCATTCAGTGATATTCTATTTTACTATCTCTGATTCAAACTGCACGATCTTTTCATTCAATAAATGTGAGAAGTTGGAAATTTTCCTTGTTTTGGAAAAAACAAATCTTTCACAAAATTAACAGCCCAACAGGTTTATAAAAAGTGCCACCTCTACCAGTTAGTCAGCAACAAAACAAAAACAGCTGAAATATAGACCTTAAGAGTTGTCTAAAGCAATGGTTCTCAAGTGGTGGGTCACGACCCAAAAAGTGGGCCGTGACCTGTGATTTGGGTCACGGCTTGTCATTAAGGGTGATGGTGGGTCCTGAACCCAAACCAGTTGAGAACCACTGGTCTAATCCATATGCACATGGATAAATTATTCTTGCCAGCTGCTGAACGCACTAACTATTACTACACACTAACAGTGGAGACCCGCGGAAGGAGCGCTCACGTGGCGGAGGGTCAAGTAGGTCCTTATATACACTGTAAAATCCGATTAGTTAACCTTACTTGAAAAAAGCATGCAAACCGATGGCACTTAAAATAATAAGTACACTAGAATAGGATATTGTGTGTTCTAGTAACTAATGCTTACAAAGTAAAACACACTTATCTCCAAGTTACTGTAACTAAGACAAACCAGTACAAACTACTTACAAATTAGAGAGACTACTCAGAAGTACCAGTTCAGAATACTAAATTGCATGATGTAAACTTTACTGTTGTGTGTTCCAAATAATACAATTCTGCAAGTTAGGCTAACTACAATAATGTTTTGTGTTAATTGGATTTTTGAGTTTCATTTACTTAAAGAGTAATCAGATTTATTTCATAAAAGCATGGAAACTACACTAAAATTCCTTTTAATGCAACAGTAAATAAAGCCCTAGTTTTAGGTGCAAATTAAATTCAATTCTAAAACATTTGGTTATCAATAATTAGACATGTAGAAATATATATATCTAAAACATCAAAAATGCCTGCCAACTTACTATAATTACTACATAAATGCAGCAGAGTATAAGTATAAAGTAAAAAGTTCACAATCACATTAAAGTTAGAACAGGTTTATTTATGAAACTTTCAATTTTCAATCTACAGCTTTAAAACATTTTGGTGCTACAACAGCCTGGAATGTAGCCAATAAAACCAAAAACAAACTTACTTTAAAGAATTACCATAATTATAGAAGACAATGGCCATACACATAAGCAACTACCAATAGTCATAACCATCACTCATCAGTCAAATGTCTCTTTCTTATCTCTATGCTATAACTGGAGCAAGTGCTTTTTGCTATAAACACAACAATAAAAGCAAAAACAGAATTAAAACATTTTTTTCAAAGAAGTGCCATAATGACTTGCAATAGCAGAAATGGAAACCAACACAACTACTACTCTTCAATAATTGCAGTAAATCAAAATATATTTTTTAGAGTCTGAAGTCTTGGGGGAGTTTGTTCTCTCCCTGCCTAAGCATGACTCTCTGGATGAAATTTAAGGTGTTTCTCGTGGCCCTTGGGTATTCAAGGTGGAGAGCATAAGACAGACCAAACAATAGGCAACAGTGCTTGTGGTAGGTTTGTGATATTTTCCATCACAATACCTTCCTTCCAGAATGATGGCAGTAGATAGTGGGTTTAAGATTCACATTATGAAGTGACCAGACCAATCCTGGACCTGGATCTAATAGAAAACTGAGGGAAGACTGCAGAGGTGTTGTAGAATGCAGTCTACTTGTCCTGGACTGGAACACCTGTTCACAGGTGCCAGAAGTTGGTCGACTCCATGGACACAGGTGTGAAGCAGAGAGAAACAGTGGCTTTACAACTAAATATTAGTTTACTGATTCAGAAGATAATCAGTATGATTATCCTAAAGATAAATCTTTAGGCAATTTCTCAGTTTATACGGTAAATGTTTGAATTTGTAGAGGAAAATGTAGACTGATATTTTTTAAGAAGACTTAATTTCTTTTTCTGCAGTGTGTAAAATAAAGAATAAATGTTAGGAAATTTGATCTTTTTCTTCATGGTTTGATTTGGAATAGAATGTCCAGTGTTCACAATGCATTTACATGTTTCAAAATAAAAGCTATTATAAGAATTTTGAGGTTTGCTCACTTCAAGCATTTTTTTACACACTCTGTTTTTAGCCCAATTGTGTATGTGCCATGCATCATTTTCACGATACACAACAGAAATTTGCTGTCAATCTTCCAACCCTGTTACCCAGCTGCATTCTTGCTGTAATAGACTGAACTACCCAATACACCACTGCACTCTTTTCTAGTACTGACTCCCAGGGACATAGTCCATATTCTTATTTTTCTATAACTGTATGAGAACTTACAAAGGCAGTGTTGTAGAAATTACTCGGATCATCACCAAGTAGTACTGGCAGACCTCTGAGAACAAGGGTACGTAGGGCTGTGACATTTGGCTTCTAATAGAAAGAACAAATTTAGTTCAGGATAAAATTTAACATTACAATACAAACATGCAGTGTACATAAAATTAGTTTTATCAAAAATGTTTTTTTTGACAGTGAAGAGAAGCCATCTTCATATCTAGTACGCATTTTATCATAAGCAAAAGTCTTGAACAGTACTGCTAGTTGCCAGTTCTTAAAATACAGTATTTATCCTTATTCATACTCAACAAAAAAATAAAGAACCCTTTAGTAGACTTACACCTGAATCAATGTGCTGCACAATATCAGCAAATTTTTCTCTAATGCTTCCTTTCTTTGACTTTAAGATACTGACAAAGCATGGTGTGAAGCGGTCCAATGCATCAAAAAAGTCATTTTCTAAATTTGTGGTGGCAGTCCTGTTGAACTCTGCATATACCTGCAATGCACAGCAATAACACACAAAAACACATGACTAGAGTGGGATTTATTATGAGTGCAAACAAAAAAAGCATGTAAGTGTCAGGTCTTACTTGTCTTTCTGAAAAGAGGGCTGGCCACCGCTCCTTCAGTGTTTTCATTGGAGCTCCAGCCTCCACAATCTCTCATCTCTGCAGTGGGAAGGTCTGATCCATCTTTGTAGCAATGACAGTAAATATTCATATTTATTAATCCACAATCCATATTCACTCATCGATGTTATTTTATCATGCCACTGCTGGTGTTATTTTACTATTATAATATTTTATTATTATTTTTTAATCACCATGAGTATTGTAGCACTATATACCAGTGGTTCTCAACTGGTTTGGCTTCAGGACCCACCATCACCCTTAATGACAAGCGGTGACCCAAATCACAGGTCACGGCCCACTTTTTGGTCGCGACCCACCACTTGAGAAACACTGCTTTAGACAACTCTTAAGGTCTATATTTCAGCTGTTTTTGTTTTGTTGCTGACTAACTGATAGAGGTGGCACTTTTTATTAACCTGTTGGGCTGTTTATTTTGTGAAAGATGTTTTTTTTTCCAGAACAGACAGGTGGAATGATGAATGGATCCTGGGGGTTATTAAACGGATGCTCAGGATGGATTCCGTGAGGTTTATCCTGTGATCCAGTGTGAATACTGAGCTGGCGAACAGAGGGTCCAGATGGCGTGCTGACCAGGATATAGCAGGTGAAGGCAGATGATCCAAACTGCAGATCAGGATGTTCCGGCGAGGAGTCATCCAGTGACTGGGGCTTTTAACCCTTTAGGCGCCGGAGTTTTTTCAAAAAAATATACAATTTTGATATCAAGATTTCAAAAGGCTATAACTTGAAAGCAGTTTGAGATAAAAGGTATACTGTCAATGAGAAAATTGTTCAGTATGACTCAACGTCTGTGATGGGAGTGAAATTATTCATATAATTTGCATACTATGACGTCACAAGCTGGCGTTAGTGCTGGGCAATATGACAATACATATCGTGGGGACAATATAAAAGTGTGTATCATGCCATTTCTCTTCTAGCGTTTCTATCGTTTCTAACCTAATTTTATCAATTATTACAGCAAATATATAATTAAATAACCTGCAACGATAAATTTGATAGAATCATTATCTACTTCTACAAAGTAGCCTTTTATGTTTGCACTTTAATTCATGGTTAATGCCTTAGACAGAGTTCTCTTCAACCCTGATGTTTACTTCAGACACTTTACATTGGTTTGCAAACTTTGCACTACAAAGTTACAGATTTCAGAAAGTTGAAAAATAATTT
Organism: Hirundichthys speculiger; assembly: GCA_018398805.1. NCBI lineage: Eukaryota > Metazoa > Chordata > Actinopteri > Beloniformes > Exocoetidae > Hirundichthys > Hirundichthys speculiger. The sequence goes on from JAGFBZ010000312.1 coordinate 131,131, forward strand.
GTGTTTATTTTTTATAGCTGAACTTCAGTGCAAAAATGTGTTTTTCCTCTCAGAAACTGTTGTGCACTTAAAAAGAAAATGTGAAAGCTACTGTACCTCTGTACCTACCTGTTTTTGCTGCATTAAAATGTATGTTTGTGACAGTTCAGCTAAATGTCCTTTCAAAATAAAGTTGAAAAGTAAGCAATGAAATTTTTGTCAAACTTTTCAGAGAATAACTGAAAACATACTTTATTATGGTATATCGTGATATATATCGTTATCCTGATATAAAATAGTCCATATCGTGATATATGATTTTTTCCATATCGCCCAGCACTAGCTGGCGTCATAATATTTTATAATATTCATAATATTCCACATTGGAAAATGTTCAATTTTGATATCAAGGTTTTAAAGGCTATAACTTTAAAGTGGTTTGAGATAAAGGCATACTGGAAATGAGAAATATCTTCAGTATGAACCAAAATTTGGAATGGAAGTAGATTTGTCATCTAATTTGGTTATTGTGACATCATCTGCCCAAACCTGCCTAGTAGTCCTCTTTTTCAGATTTTTCCTCAAGCCCCATGAACAATGAAAGCTTTCATTTCAGGGACAATCACATCATAAAGTCATGAAATCTGGAGTTTGGTTTCAATATTTCCCTTTCAAAGAACTGGTGGCCTTTTCTATTTGTTTGATTGGTGATGAAGCCTTCAGAATTCATCATTTGAAAAAGATGAAATCAATGGGCTCAGAATTTGTCAGATCGTCTCCACAATAACTAACAGACTCATCAAAATTTAGGCTCCACTTTTGATACTCTTTCTCTTCTCTCAAGAACTCTTAGCCGCCACCATCATCATCATCACCGTGATTTCCGGTGCGCCATTAGCGGTGTGATTTTTTTCCGCGGGGGAAAAAAATGTTGCCAGGACAGGCGCGGTTGTTTTCATCCCCGCTACATTTTTCCATGTTTACGCTGATATAAACCCCCCTGACACCTTGACCTGCTTGGCGATCGCAGAATGTTTCCACCCGGCCACACTGAGGTGAAGCATCCGCTATACTGTGTGCTGATTGTGGACTATGACGCGTAGACTCGCTGTCACTACTGATGTCAGTTTTTGTTTCACTGGACAACTGCATGTCCTCCTCCTCGAAATCGTAGTTAGCCAGTACCTGATAAAGTACTTCGTGGACGGTAAACCAGCCTCTTGACATCGTGAGTAAATGAAAAAACACTCTTTTGCTCTGTTCTGCTCTTGCTAGGCTCAGCATTTCTACCACTGCTGTGCTGCCCGTCTCTGCGCCGGAGGGTGTTTTTCAAACTCATTTTACGCTAAAACTTTGAATAGCGTTATGTCCGCCATCTCCTGGTGAAAAGTAGTAACAAGATTCGGCATCACATTTATAGATACAGCCTGTTTTATTCAGCAATGTTGCTTGTCGCAATTATTGCGACTTTGGTGCTCAAAGGGTTAAGCCGGTATGGGATGCTGCAAACAATCAGCTGCAGCTGCTCCTCATCTGCTGATTGTCACTGGTTTCACCTGTCTGCCTCACCACCACACAACCGTTCACAACCCACCTGGAACAAGGAAGGGAGGGGGAGAAAGGAAAGAGACACTGCCCTCTAGCCGGTATCGTCATCAAGGGGCGTAACAGAACTAGTTCGTATTTTGTGCAAACGTGAACTGAATGCGGTCTCTTTCCCCTTGACGAGCATCGGGTGTGAACGACGCTCTTTCAAAGTTCACGCAACGGTCAAAACCGTGCCTGGTTTCCAGCAAACCCCATTTAAAATACACCACGAATACGCCGGCGCCACATCACTCTGGGTCAGGGTTCATGTGTTGTTGCCAGGGTTCTTGCCTCAGTTTGCGCTGCCTCTCTGATGGTCGGGGCTGGGGCAGGGCCCTGGGGGCGGGCCTTGGGGCGGGGACCACCCACTCAGGGTGGCTCTTCCCTGGCCTCCTTGCCTGTTTTGGCCTCGCATGCAGGAGTGGGACTGCTTAGATCTGCTGTCCTGGTGGTGCAGTCTACCTGTGCTGCCAGACAGCAGTGGAGCTTGCCATGCCCCTGTTGACTGCTGGTGGTGGGATGGGGTGGGGGGGTTGGTGGGGCAGGGTCTGGATTGGGGTGGGGCCGGGGTGCCGGGCTTTCCCTGGTGGGGCGGTCGCTGCCTCCAGTGGGCTGCCTCCCTGCGGGGCGGACTTCCGTCTGGTTTGTTTTTCTGGGGGTGAACTTTGGAAGTGCGATGATTTCCTGCGGAGGGACATATCCAGGTTGGCTAGTTAGACACATCCATGTCAGCTGGCACGGGAGTGGGAAATTCGTATGGGAGGGTGCGTTATCTGCAGCGGGAGGTTCATCTGCAGGGTGCAGGCCTTCCGTACCTTCTGCCAGAGGTGCAGCATCCCCAGTGGCAGGCTGTAGCTCAGGGTTTGGCTGGTCTGAAGGAACAGATGGTGTAAATGCTTCATCAGGGAAAATGTTGCGATTGTATGGGAAAATCCCAGTGGACCTAAACCCAGAAGTGATGTTGCATGGTGTCACGGTTGTCATGAAGGCTTGATTCACAACTCCTGCAACCTGGTAGATGGTGACTGTTTTACCAGGATTTGATCGCATCCACCCATCGAGAGCGCGGCCGTATTGGGCTATGAATGGACCGTACACGGCCATATCCAGAGGCTGCATGCGATGGGATGTGTGAGGTGGGAGAGTGAGCATAACGATACCATTGCTCCTGGCGAGTTCTACTGCCTTGAGTGATATGTGAGCTTTATGATTGTCCATGATTAGCAGCATGAGGTGGTCAGGGGTGCAGTTAGTGTGGTTTTTCAGGTGATGGAGGAACTCGGCCCAGGTATCTTCATTCATCCATACTGTTCTGGTGGAGCTTTGCTCCTGGAGGTGCATTGATCATGAAGCAGTCTTTAAACTTTACTCTGGGAAAGACAAACATGGGAGGTGCAGCATCCCCAGCAGCATTCTCCACACACACCAGAGTTACCAGTTCCCCTCTCTCGGCCGATTTGATGAAACCCACTTGTCTTTTTCCTCTTTGTGTCACAACCTGAATCCAACAGAAAGTTCAGAATCAATGGCATGTTCAATCTGTAGGCTAGGCTGCTGCTGCTGCAGCCGGCAGATACCCTCAATGACTAGCTGGTTATTATGTTATTACAAGGCACCTGTCAAAGTACTGCCTCCAGGGCGGGAACCCCGGGTCCCCGAGCGGGCCTATCTGATTTCAGACCACCATTCTCTCCCTCACTCGCTCAGAGGTCCCGCTGGCCTCCGGAGAATCAGTCTGGAGCCTCTCTGAGGACCAGGCCAGGGATGAGAGCCAAGCCTGAGCCTGTCGGAGGACCGGACCAGGGATGACAGCCAGGCCTGAGCCTGTCTGAGGACCAGGCCAAGGAGGGAAAGCCAGGCCTGAGGCTGGCTGGGGACCAGACCATGGATGAGGACCAGGCTGGAGGCTGGGTGAGAACCAGACCAGGGAGGAGAGCTAGGCTGAGGCTGGCTGAGGACCAGGCCAGGGAGGAGAACCAGGCCTGAGCCTGTCGGAGGACTGGACCAGGGATGACAGCCAGGCTAAAGGCTGTCTGAGAACCAGACCAGGGAGGAGAGCCAGGCCTGAGGCTGGCTGGGGACCAGGCCAGGGATAAGAACCAGATCTGATTTCGGAGCACCATTCTCGGCCTTGTTCGCTCGGAGGTCCCGCCAGCCTGTTTATTACATTATTACAAGCTACACATGTCAGCCTTGTGTGTGTATCATGTATCTCACCTGCTGAGGCCTTTGTAATCTATAGACACCTGTTTCATCCACATTATAAATCATGTGTGGAGGGAATTTATGCCTGTTAAAGATAAGGAGAAAGGGAATCTAAACTACTTAATTTTAGAGAATAAAACACATGCATTGGAAGAATTAATTCTCCCACATGTCCATGACTACCGCCAGATTATCATAGAACTCCCCAACAGTCGTTCTATTGAAGGCAGTGGCCCTTCCGAGGAATGTTCCTTCTGGAGTTTGGACAGAAAGTCAGCGACGTGCTAGGAAGCTGTGGAACCATTTTTTGACCTATAGACAATCCATTATTATAAGATTTAGCTTTATGGGAAGATCAGCCTTAGTTACTATATGAAATCACATGCTGTCTTGCACGCCCTGGCTAACCTGCACACTGCATCTCTTTCCAATCGGCAGGCATGAGGACATGGTTCTTTTCTGCATATTCAAATGCCAGTGTGCGGCACTGAGCTGGAGAGAGGCCATAGGACTGTTCAGCAAGTTCTTTCAGGTGTTTGGAAAGTTCTTCCTCCATCTCATTAGTGAAAATTCTCTTTGCATGGGCCACCGAACCCCAGGCCACTGTAAGAACGTCCCCTCCTCATCTTAGCACCCCCTGCTGTTAGTTGATAAACTGAAAGTTTTGAAAATGAAAATGAAATGAAAATGAAAATGAAAAATACTTTATTTATCCCATAAAGTGAAATTCAACACTGTAGCAAGGGCTCTTTTTTTTTCAACAGCAAAAAAAAGACAGCAATAATAATGATATTACAGCAATAATAATAATAATAATAATATTAATTGATAATAATCATAATAATGGTAGGTTTTATGTCTTGTTGTGGAGGCTGATGGCTGCTGGCAGGAATGATCTTCTGTGTCTTTCTGTCTTGAAATGGACCTGAAGAAGCCTCTCACTGAACACACTCTATTGTTTGATCACTGTGTCGTGGAGAGGGTATGAAGAGTCCTCCATCATCTTCATCAGCTTGTGCAGTTTTGGTTATTGAACAGGGCCCTCTGAACGGACTTTTCCAGAATGCATAAATTACCAGTCCGCCCCTTAGTATAGGGAAGTTAGGAAACAGGTGAAAATCTTAACATTCAGTCTGTAAAACAATCCAACATAATGAACCACTCTATTGCAGGAGTGGAATTATAGACATAATATTTTTATTTAAATTCACTAGCTATCTTCACAGATGATTTCAACCCAAATCTGTAACAGCTAAGCAGTAAATTACTTTTCCCCATCAGTCAAAACATAACTGATGTCACCCATCATGCACAGTTTACTTGTCACCACCCTCAGTACATTCTCCACTCCTCTCTGTCTTCTATGTCCCACCCTCTTGCGTTCTCTGTCTTTTGTATAAACTTTCTCCGGCTCTTACTTATTCTTAATCTGTATCTGGAGAAATGGCCGTTAGGTGATGACATTATAACTTTATGTCTATTTGAGTTTCTGTCGTCACGTTACCATAGTTACAGCTGCTATATAGATTGGTGTCCATATGAGCCTGGTTACTGTTTAACCTCCCCACCCACATTTGCCCAGATTAGGAAAATCAATAAGATAACAGAGGCAACACCGGCTTTACCTTGCACCAACAACACCCTTCTCACACTACAGCACTCGGTGCAAAATCGCCACATTTTACACCTAATGGTAAGAAAGGAAAAAGTGAATTTAAATTCTGAAATCCCAAGGAAGTAGAAGACAAGATGGTCAATGTAAACACACAAGTCAGTTCAAGTATAGAACCTCCATTTGGTGAGTACGCACCTTTGTCATACCTGCTTGGCTGTGTGGTTTCACCAAAGAAAAAAAGACTGACTGCTGCTGCTTTTCTTTTTCTTTTTTTAGTGCTTTCTGCAACACACATTTTGCTCTGAAGCAACACTGTATCACAACTGATTCACGGTGGAAATATCATTGCCATATGTCTTGCTTTTTCGCAAAGCTGTAATCCAGGAGGTGTGTCAGTGATATAGGGGACATTCAACAGGCCTTAAATGTTGAGCATGTTAGGGATGAAACTGAGTCTGAAAGGACTGAGAGAGGAGTGAAAGCATGTTGTTGGGTCTGAAAACCCAAAGGATTTTCAGGAGCTGGGATCTTTATTCTGGACTGGATGTGCTGTGCACACTCCCCCTATGGGCTTAAAAAAGCTTCAAAAAGTTTGAAGCTTTAAAATAAGGTGGAGCATTGATACATTCTAGTATTGTTGTCTATGTTGCTATTCAAACCCAAACAGATGGTTTGTATACCAATAAATTGTTCTCTCTTCCCATTGCTTCTTTTAGAAACATACCTTCCTAGTTTGATATCTTCTGTGAACAATGGCTCAGTGAAAGCAAAATGCTATCTTCACCACCTCCCACAACAGTTTTATAGCGGTGGGCGCTATTTTTGTTCTACTGTGGTCATTCACTGAATAATTTGCATGTCAGAGTGGGATGTGGAGATGCAAATCAGTTTTGAGTCACAGCTTGGTCATAGAGAAAATATCTGTCCTTGCCAGCTAGATAATTTTGCTTGACATGAAATCTTGTTTCAAGTTTAGATCTGGTCTTCTTAGATTTGAAACAATGCTTACATCCAGCTCAATGAAAAAAGGAGATCCAGGAACAATAAAAATAAACTAATTAATTAAAGTGGATTTTATTTAAAGTTAGCGGAATATGTTTACGTGATTTCTTGAAACAATGTTTTTATAGTGAAAAAGAAATTTTGAGGCAGAGATGATATCAAATCCTTTGCAGAATTCACATGTACAGTATTCATCCTTGACAGTAGCTGTGCCTGGCAATTTGGAAGTGCAATCACAATCAATCACAAGATGAAATATAATCATTCATGCAGTTTGATTCGCTGTCATATGTCATGGTTTGAAAAGTTGACCTTATCTCAACTTTTTACGATAAGCAAAAAACAACAGATACACATTCAATTTGACAATATGGGATGTCACCTCATCCATCCATCCATCCATCCATCCATCCTCCCTCCATCATCTGTTTCCATTTAATCCTATGTAGGTTTACAGGAAACTGCTGGAGCCTGTCACCTCATTCAAAATGAATTAGAAACTTGAAATGCATATAAGTGAATTCTGCTTAAAAGAGGCTTGCATTGAACAATTATTGTGGAAACACCCCTTTTTAATAATTTCAATGTTAAAAGTGTCTCAGTAGGGCTGCCTGGTGGAGCAGTGGTTAGGGCAGGTGGCCCATGTGCAGAAGCCATAGTCCTCGACACAGCCGTCGTGGGTTCGATTCCCGGCCCATGTGACTCTTTGCTGCTTGTTTCCCCTGTTCTCTCTGCCCCTTTTCCATCTATCTGTCTCTCTCCATGAATGAAGGCCACTAGTGCTGAAAAAAATAAAATAAAAAAAAAAAGTGTCTCAATATTCATACATGTGAAAAAGAAATGTTTTATGTTTAACATTTTAAATATTGGACAAAAGCAATGATCTATCTAGTGCATAACACTTCTTAAAATGAGGTAACCACAAACTCAGATGAACAACAACATATTGTGCTTTGCCATATTACACTTTGATCAGGACAACAATAATTTTAGGCCGCATTTAATAGCATTTGAAGAAAGTGACTTGATCCTCTCATGTCTTCTAATGGTGTCTGTGTGCATGTTCTATTTGTGTGTGACACACAAATACACACACACACACATGCACAAACAATAATTACACCCTATTTTTTTAATTAAAAGGTTTTATGTATCAGTATAAATTAATATTATTGTTATTATTATTGTTATTATTATTATTATTGTTATCATTATACCAGACCTTTAAATGAAGAACACTAATGCATAGCATAAAACCCTGTCATTATTTACTGAGAAAAAAACTAAGCCAAAATGCAGAATTAGTGTGTAATAAACTAAATACACCCTAAATACACTGCTTCCATAGTAATTAAGAGGGGTATTAGCTCTCTGGTGATCAACTGCACTTCAATCTTTGATCATCAGCAAGCTTGACCAATGGTCTTTGAGAACCAATTTTTTGTCCCCTTTAATTTGATAAAAGTTATAAGACTAGTAACAGACAATTATGAGTCCATCTTTTTACAGTGAGAAACATTATTTACATTTTCTAGACAGCTGCAAAACCTTCCAGGAGTGAAATCCCCGGCAAGTTCAGGTCTGAGAAAGTCCAATAGTGCTGCACCCAGAGAAACTGCAAAACACAAGAGCTACATCATAGGCTTCACTGGTCTCAGTTAGCACATCACATGTCAAAGTTCACAAGGGTAATTAGAGGCTTTTGCACAGTTTATTCATTTTATTTAAAAGACGCAGTACAGACCGTAGTCCATTATCAACATCACTGTTAAGGTGGTACATTTTGTGTCAATATTTCTGCCTCTTTTTGTACATGAAAGGGAGGCAAACAGAAGCAAAACAAAGGGGAGTCCAGCTCTGTGTGAAAAGGTGAGCTGGGATCGTGGAAGAGTCTGCTCTCATCAGCAATACTCCTGCCACTCAGATGATTTTTCAACACCAGAACGCTGTGTGTAATCACCCACCCACGACGCTGAGCTGCCTCCGTTTAGTCAGTGTAGATTTCCAAAGAGAAAGGACACTGGTTTAATGAGGTTAGCTTTGTTGCACCAAAATAATGTATCTGATGTGTGAAAAGGGTTAAACTGGCATATTGATAGTTTGTCTTTGGACAGGATTTGGAAATTACAACGCTTTAACCTTCATGCAATTTGATGAGTGTGTTATTCTAAGGATTATAGAAATCTTTGGTTATTTTACAAAGCATTTACAAAGCAAGCAAGCATAATATGGGTCAGACTCTACAAATACATATACTGATTATATTTATGTTTAACAGTATTAACTAAAATACTTACAGCCTTTTAGCTCATCCACATAAAACTGGCAGATAAATATTTATCTTAAAAATTGAATTTATAGCTCATAGAATGTGAACTGTTTGTATCAGACACATGAAATTATTGGCTCAACGGTCGCAGCCTGAGCAAACTCTCAAGCTTCGCTGTTGGCTGAACCTCTTGGTGAGTGTAAACATGACAACAGCTGTTGAACAGACCCTCAGCACATGCCTGCAAAACTGAATGATTTAAAGAAAAGGTAACAGAGAGGCCTGACTTCTTAATGTGCACTGTCAAAGTGCCAAAATATACTGATCATATTAATTTTTGGCCTCTATCCATTAAAAGGTGGGTGTTGTGTGGATAATGATGAGAACTTTAAGAAGGACACTTAAATTCAAAATTAGTTTTGCCAACAAAATGTACTCAAAAAGCATTCCAGCACAAGTAGCCTTCTTTGTAAGCATGATGTGCTTTTTCACTTTTCCTGTATATGATTGTCCACAATAGATGGATAAGACATGGAAATGTAGATGTTCTAATGTAAATCATGAACCAATAATTATAGCTATTAAATTTATGCAGCAGACTTAAAATAAAAATGGATGTAGCATACAAGTGCAAAAACCTTGAGAGGGAATTTCTTCAGAATAGTTCACTGTTTAAATACATACACTAAAGTGATGATCAGACCTAGAATTATCAACACAGAGATTTCATTAAAGTGGTTCAAGTTACAGTTTTATATACAGTAGCTGTGCACAGTTACTCTAATTATTACCTCCACCAAGGAGGTTATGTTTTTGCCAGCGTTTATCTGTCTGTCTGTCTGTGTACAAAATAATTCAAAAAGTTATGGATGGATTTTGATGAAATTGTCAGAAATGTGAAAAGGAAGAACTGATTTCATTTTGGGTGTGATCCGGAATAAATCCTGGATTCTGGATCACTTTCAAATTTTCAATAACATTGCAGTCAATGGGACCGAAAATTTGGTTTCTCAATATCCCCTTAATTATTGCCCAAAACTCATGAAATTTGACTCAGGGATTGACAATGTGAACCTCTATGATATTTCAAAGGCTGATCCGGATCTGATCTGGAACGTGGATTTTATTGCAATCTGTAAATCGCTATATGGGGGAATTGTTGCACGTGGCGGAGGTCTGCGCTCTCAGAGTGCTTTAATAGTTGTATAAAGTTTCACTCTTAAATCTGTCGATCACAATAGTATGGGTTTTCAGCATAGCTAAGGTTTGATAAGTTGTTTGACACTGGTCAGGGGATATAAGGGCTTGTAAAATATTTTACTTGTTTACCTGTTTGAGTTTTAGCAGGTAGAGAGGTAGAATAATTTCATAGTCTAGTTTGTCCTTGATCACAGAGATCATCCTGCTATTTACTGCTGTCACATCATCAGTTGAACAATAATGACTGAGTGAATCTATGCACACCCACACCATCACAATGCCTTCACATGTTTTATGGATGATACTGAATGCTTGGGATTATGTGCTATTTTATGCCCTCCCTGTACTTTCTTCTTTCTGACATTCTGCTGCAGCTTGATTTTACTTTCATCTAGAACATACTCCTCAAGGCCCACTCTACTGCTTTACTGTGTTTTAACAAAATCTAGCTTTTCTGTTCTTGAGGTTTATGAATAGTACTTTAAGTAGTACTTTTATAGCAGTACTTTTTAGTGGTACTTTTTTTTAGTAGTACTTTAATAGTAATTTTTTCTCTTGTAGATATCAATACATGTTTCAGAACTCACTTGTGTTTTTTTTTCTTTTTTTTCTCTGATGGTGGAAAAAAGGTTTCATAGCCTAAGAATATTCTTTTTTTTAACTAACAAAACATAGAATACACTTCATATCTTCCAGCTTCCAACTAATCCAACTAATAAGAGCTGAGTGTTATGACCATACTTGTGTACCGATTACTTTATATAACTGTAATTTGCAAGACTGTAGCTCGTACATGCAACTTACTAGGTAAATTAATGAATTAATTATGTCAATGTCCTAATGTTTCTGAAATAATGTTTATATTTCACCACTGATTAAAATTATGTAATTTAATTGCTGAGTACTGTACACAAAGCTAGGAAAAAAATCATAACTGTTAATCACCTCACAAACAAGTCTTTGATCTCTCTGTTTAACAGAGCTGAGAAGGACTTGATCTCAGGGTAACAAAGGCTAAAAGACAGAAAACAAAACTGGAATGGCACAAGTTTATTCGTCAACATAAACATTAACAAAACAAAACAAAACAAAACATTCAAATCAGTGATTTCAAGCTCTTGTGTTACTGTACTTCCTGGACACAAGAAAAGATTTGCTGGTCTATGAACATATGCTACACAAGGGCTTTCCGCTCATGTGTATACTGTCAAGCAGTGGTGAATTATGTTATAGTTGAATATAATCATCAGTTGTTTTATTTATTTTAATGTCTTCTCTCTGTGTAAACAGTTAAGTTCATACATGCAGAGAGTTCCTTTTGTCTTGTGGATCAGACATGATGACATTTTAGGTTATATAATTGCTTTGCATCACCCAAACTGCACTTTAATACTTTGCATTGATTAAACTTTTGTTTTTGCAGATGTGGTACAGTTTTATGTTTATTCAGTTTCACCATCTAACCAGACATAAAACGTAGACCTGGCATTATCTCTGAAATAATTCCTACATTAGAATAGTATCAGAAAAATAAATAATATTGGCTGCTGCTAAAGCAGGGGTGTCCAAATCAATTGCCGCTGTCCTGCATGTCTTAGTTGCTTTCCTGCCACAAGACACCTGATTCAAATTAATAGATCACCATCAGCTTGTCATCAAGGTCTGCACAAGACTGTTAACAACCCATTCATCTGAATCAGGTGCACTGAAGTTGAACACCCCTGCTCTAAAGGATCATAACACGTGTAAGAAGGTTAGATTACAGTGTACAGTGAAATAAAATTAAATGCATACTGATACAGAACATGACATAGAACAACATTTTTTCTGGTGTTTAACAGAATCTAAAAGCCTAATTAGTAGCCTGTCTGGAAAGTAGGTAATATGCTGTTCACTTGACACCATTAATCCGGGTGTTCAGGCCTCCAATGAAATCTCATTGTGACAGGCATTAGGGGATTATCCCTGACTGCCATGGGCCCTTACAGTCAGGCTGGTGGTCCCAGGAAACAGCACTTTCCACTGGCTGTGGCACTGCTTCTCTTCCCAGCCTGGTTCAGCGTGGCCCTAGAGAGCCGCTGAGCCTCATGGGCTTTTGCTCAGCTGGCCAGCTCACTTTCAGAGTTTGGCCTTCACGGGGATGTATGACCAAGATGGGATGCTGCATTTCACCAACCCATGTAAAGGTAAAGGATTCTCAGGGAGCTCAGCAGGTTAGTCTGAGTTTGTCTATTTACTTGGTGTGTGCACTAAAACCACTTGCTATGGAGAGTAAAGTTGTCGGAGGCTGAGAGATAACGCACAGTGAAATGATTACAACAGTTCCTTTAAGATTTGGTTTACTACTGCTTGAGTCTTACATGGAAATGGATTGTAGAACACTTTCAAGAGTAAGGAGATTGTTTCAAAGTACAGCTTTGTTAAGCATCCATGTGTGTATAATGCATAAGTTTAAATTATTTGGACATTATATTCTGTATGATGATGATATTGTATCTAGATGACTGAACAGAAATTAACAGAATCAAGAGTCTGTAAATGGAACATTTATTGTAACATGATTGTAAAAGTAAGTCCTGGAATGAGCACAAACTAGTGCTGTGGCTGCTTACCCACATGGTGGCAGTAGTAAGCAGTGATTTTGTATTAGCTGTGGTAAAGTACTTTGGTGGTGGAAAGGAACAAAAGACATTCACTATTGTTCTGATCCAAATAATACTTGAACTTCATTGGTATATTTAATTTCTTTCTATTTGATGCTTAAAAAAATTCTGCATGCATATATCTCCATAATTTTTTTTGACATATAACGACTTAGCACATTGGGAAATTACATGAAAAGAATTGTTTATGAACTATTATGAAGTAGTTTAGGTAAGAAAATACCATGCCAGAGTACAAGATTAAAATTGAACATATTTAGAACATACATATAGCAATTCAAATTTAAGGTATACACAGTAAAACTATATTATAATTATGACACAAGCCAGTGTGCTGCACAAAGTATATTTACTAAAGCAAAATACAGAATATGAGACTATTTCAGCTGTAGAAAGAAGTGAAAAACCAGATTTTTATCCCCAGCTATTGTGCTGTATTTAAACACAGCAATTAGTTAAACTACTCATTTTTGAGTATTTATATAGTGCATTACACTACCTTTACTACATTTAACTGCCACTACTTTTTGTGTAACAGTTTTCAGAAAGCTGTAAGTGCTATTTATTTTGCAATTTCAAATGACTAAAAAATGAATCCAATGATTTATTATTATATATCAAGATACAAATTATATATATGTAAGTATATGTTCATTACTAGAAATCAGTATACTTTTACACTAAACTTTAAATGATATGCTTTAACTTAAAAAAGAGCAATTTTATGTAAATGTATGAAAAGTAAACTATTTTAAATACCTCTCCTACCATTCTTGGAGGAATTGTGGAAGTACTGAATAAAGAGAAGAGAGCAGTATTGAGCTTCAAGTTGTTGAAAGTAAATAACAGTAAAATAATAGTCAATGATATACTCAGAAACCATCCTAACAGAATTTAAAGATAAGTTACTATTACTGATGTAATCAAAAAGCTGTGATACATCAGGTAAATGACAATGTTCTAATGAGGAAATATACAATGACCTAGTGGATAAAGAATTAAAAAAAAAAAAAGTTTAATTGAAGTATCAATCTGATTTAACTTTGAGAGTTACGTTCAGAGTTGACAGGGTAATATCGTGTTCCTGAATATTTTATACAGTACGTTGTTATTCAAGTTGTTCAAGTCAAATATCTATTGATTGGCAGATGACTTAAGGACTTACAGAGATAAACGTGCTCAGAACAGAGATGCTGACAGATGGGATTGTGACAGCAGTCAAAATGAATTATCAGCAAAACAGAGTTAATAATTAGTGAGTCTTATCAGACACTGTGATTGATTTACTTTTTGCATGGGTCTTCATGTTTATTGATGCAATTGTTTACTTATTTGGTCCACGGAGGCTACTTGAGTTTCGTTCACTATGAGTGGATATAAAACAAGAAGAAACAACTTAGATAAAGAATTTCTCTGTCAAGAACATTACCTTCAGTTTTAAACACTGCAAAAATGTGCCGAGGGTAAATGAACTCAAAAATATAAGACAAATTTTGTTTAAGTCATAAGAAGTGCGAAAGTTGCTGTCTTACAAAAAGAGTCTGTGTTTCCATACATAAATACATAGCAAAGAAAACATTGGTGAGTCTTAAGTTGGAATGACATATTATAATATAAATGGGAAATACAGAGAACATTTCTTAAAATGTAGCCCCTTGTGACATGATGAGGAACTAGACAACCAAATAAGCACTAGTGGTTTATCATTACCCTGGGTCAATTAGTATCATGTGAGACAATGTCTGCTACTTTTGAAACAAGATAGGGTTGTGACGGTTTCTTTGTCTTGGGATTTATTTATTTATTTTTCTTTGATTTTATTAATGGAAAAGCATCATTTTAAAATATTGACCAATCAGCAATAGGGCAAAGAGAAAACATTTTACCATAACTAATTTAATCTCTCCAACTGGAGAGGCCCCTTCAAGGATCCATTTAGTAAGCTGACATATCCATAATCATGTCTGTGATTTTAGCAGACACTTGGAAAAAAATAATCTGCTTACAGGGATGCAATGCCTGTTTAATGAAATGTGGCTTAAAAATCTCTGTACAAATTAACTTCACTGGATCTATAGAATTTTATTATTTGACAAGATCCACAATTTCTAAATAAATGTTAGCTTACTTGACCTGTTTTGGAGTAGATTAAGTCAAAATGGTGAAAAGTACAACATTAGTTTGAACACAAAACTTGTTAATATACTAATATTGAAAAAGGTAAAAACAATTTAATTTTATCCTTATAAACAGTAATGCTGTCATCATGGTAAATTAAGGTATCTCAGAATATTCAGTTGGCACACATGATATAATATTCTGCCACTGAGCCACCGTGGCTTGCATAAGATGTGTTATTTGCAGATAGTTATCTGTTGACAAGGTCTTTGCCATGACACTCTACTCACCTATCTCCACCATCTACTGCAGCAGCCTTTTTCTGCTGGCCTCAAATCTGCTGCAGGCAGCACATTGTCTCCTTCTGCTTTACTCTTATCAACATCAGCACGCTGATGGATGTGCCTTACAAACGCTCACATTTCCATTGTGGTGTAGCTCTCTTAGGATGAAACAAATAAGTCCCCAGACAGTTTATATTCCACATCTAACCAACACTTCCAGGCCACCATGATTGTATTTTTCCTCCTGGTCGCTGGCTCTTGGACTTCGATTTTTACTGTGTTGCTTCCCTGCTGCTTGCCTTTGAGATCAGACTTAGGAAATGAAATGTAGTCATTGAGGAGAAGGTACAAATAGGCAGTGGTTACAAATGGAGTTTGGTCAGTGGCCGGAGATTCCTATTCAGAAGATAGACAGGACTTTGTTCACAAACTGGAGTTTGAAGTTTCAAAGGGGAGAATCACACAAGTGTTACATCAGGTCTCAGCGATCCTTTGACTTTTAGCCCCAGGGCAGTAGTTTGGGTGACTGATTATACGACGGTTAATGTCTGGCCCATCATATTACAACACGCCAGCCTCCAGTATTCAGCATGTATTTAATAGCTAAATTTCAGTTGTTTGTGGGATTGTCAGTGTCAAAATGCTGTCCAATAGTTAATTCGCAGTTTTGTACTCAAAAACACTTATGTTAATAAGATTGAGTGATATAGTCAAAAATGTATGCCTCTGTATTTTCAGTCAGAATGGTGATATTTGGTATATATCTTGGTATTTTTCTATTCAAGATTCAAGATTCAAGACAACTTTATTTATCCCTTGAAGGGCAATTCGATTCGGCAGCTCACGCCCCAACACACACATAACACATACAATAGAAACACAGAGAGAAAGTTAGCAGCTGTGTGCAAAATCTGCAATTTGTTGCATTAAAAAAAAGTGCTAATACCAATAAATATATTAATTAAAAATAGCCTGTACAAACACCGGATGATATCATTCCTAGAAGGTACACAGTACCCAGATGCACAGTACAAACCAGATTCATAAAGATAAATTTAACAACCGGACAGCAGAGGGGATAAAAGACTTGGAAAAGCGATTACCCTTACAAACAGGTTGGGCATAACGACGTCCTGAAGGCAGCAGTGAAAATTCTTTTGCTAAAAGATTCCCAGAGGTACCCAGAATACTAAGAGTCTTCCTCAAAATCTGTTGTTCCCACAGGGAACCTAGGTCTAGCTGTAGCTAAAATTTGTTTACTTCCACTGTCTTTGACCTGATAAACATTTTTCAATACAACTATTGAGACTGTACTTAGTCACTGTAACAAAACTGAAAAAAATAAGAAACTCAAAAAGCAGCCATTTAGAGTCGATGTTAAACCAAAAGTTACTGATTTAAATATATCAGACATATCTGATAAAATAAATCTAAACAATGTTAATATTTTTGATTAAATGCCTACTTTAAATGCCTACTTAAATTTAAAATTATTCTAAAAATGCAAGTTGAAATTTTTTGAACTCAGTGCATAGGCCTAAACCATAGCAGAGTGGCAACAGATACCAGTTTTGAAATGGAGAAATCATCAGCTACCTCCCCAACAGTGATGACAACAAGTTGTACGCCAAGAACGAGTGAGACATTGACTCACTGACCCATCACACCAGGATTTACTGTTTATTATATTATTATTTTATGCAAATATTAAAAATGCATACAGCTGTTCTGCCCTGCCACCTTTAGGAAGATCTGACCATAATCTGGTTCTACTCACCTCCACCTACAAGCCCATCGTTCAGCAGCAACTGGTGATCACAAAAACTATCAAAACCTGGTCTAATGAAGCTGAAGATGGTCTGAAAGGTTGCTTTGAGGCTACAGACTGGAATGCCTTCTGTGAACCTCATGGAGACAACATCAACGCCATGACTGAGTGTGTGACAGATTACATAAACTTCTGTGTGGACAGCATCGTTCCAACAAGAACTGTGAGGTGCTTCCCCAATAACAAACCCTGGATCACCAGAGACCTGAAAAAGCTATTGAACATCAAAAAGAAAGCCTTCAGGGATGGAGACAGGGAGTTATTAAAGACAACACAAAAACAAATTAAAGCACAAACCAGGAAGTGCAAGGAGGACTATAGAAAGAAGCTAGAAAGTCAGCTTCAGCAGAACAATGTGAGGCATGTGTGGTCCATAGGATGGATGGATGAAATAAATGCCTAATGCATTCACACCAATAATAAAGAGAAACAGGAAAACAATAGGTGTGAATGTCTAATGCATTCACACCAACTAAAAAAAATAGCATTTCCTGCAAAAATGCAGGTGTGAATGCATTAAGCTGAATATTGGCCTGAAATCTGCTCAAAAGTAAAAAATAAATTAGAAGCGCATGAATATTATAAAAAATTTGAACAACTGAATAGTCTTTGAGCACAGCATAATTCAGCAAAACGTTGAAGCACAATGTATTGAATCAAGAAAACATGCCAAACACAGCAAAGGGAGCAACATGCTGAATGATGCTTAGGTAGTAAAATGGAAAATATTCCTAAATTGGAATAGAAATCTAGTGATGAACGTCTGTAAATGTATTAAGGTAAAGCACAACATTTAAAAGCAGAAGTCAAAGAATAAACCTTCAGCAGGAGATGAACATTTTCATACAGTAAGTGATGAAGTTGCCAAAAGAAGGTTAAAGCTGCTAAAATTTGCATAACATTGAGGAAAAAGTCAAATTACTTTATTACAATGGACTGAAAATTAAAAAAAAACATGAGTTAAAAAATTTCTTAAAAAGTAGCAGACTTCAGCTGAACATCTTTGCAGAATGTATCAAAAGTGAACTGAAGCTAATTTGGCTTAAATGCTAAACACAACTAAGACAGCTTAAATTCAGAGAAAATGTTAATAGCAACAACAGTTAATAAAAAACCTTTTTAAAAACTAATGACAAATCAAAAAAAAGTTAGCTAAATGCAGCAAGGTTAGCTACATACTAACTACAGCTCAGTTAGAAAAATGGATCAAGAAAGACAAGTTAGCACAATGGAAATGACTGCAGAATTAGCAGCATGTAAAATGAAGCTAATCATGCTCACAACTGCTGAGTCAGCAGCAGTCAAGGCAGGTGTCCGAATACTTTTGGCAATATAATGTATGTTTTTATGCTGGACCACCATCTGTGAATGTGGCATGAGAAAGGCTGGTTAACAGTGTCAAACACCTTTTTTTGATGTATGCGATTACCTGTAAAATAAAGGAGGATAAGCTGGATAAGCAAAGGAATGTCCTCTCAACTTTAACATGCAGGTGTGGTCGAGCAAGAGAGAGATAGAATTGTGAACCAACTGACACTCTAAGCTGAAACCACAGAAACATAAGCAAAAAGCTAACCATACATAGATTAAAAACATCAGTGTATAAATGTTGTACATTGTTCTGATGTCAGCCATTTTGTAATCTCCTCCTTAACATCTCCTTAACATCAGACCTGGTTCTCCTCAGTCAGTCTGTGAGAGACATTGACTGTTATACCTCAGCTGGATTCTATATTTCCTGTCACACAATGTCTCATGTTTATCAGTTTTCATCAGTGATCCAACAACAGCAGAGGTTAGACAGGGATTTGAAGGCAGCCATCTTGTTATAGAACACTGAGGAGAAAGGAAGTGCTGAGTCACTGTTGGCAGGGACCTGAGACAAAATACATACAGATACTGACACATGAATCCTATACAAACATCAAATGAGGGAGGATCCAATACGAGGTGACCTATGACCCAGTTCTGAGACCAGAGGTTGGAAATGCCGGATGTAGCCCATGAAAGGCTGTACATAGTGTTGACCAGATACGGAGAGGACTCAATGTGGATTTTGGCTCTGTGCATCCTTCAAACTCTTGCCCTCCTTTGTCAACATGGTTTGACCAATCTTAACCATTCCAACACCATGAGCGTCAGAAGACTTAGACGAACGCAGCGATGTGTGTTTCATTGTCCAGATGCCAAATATGACAAGACAATGACAGTTTAAAAACAGTGGTCATTTCTAAAGTTCACAAAAAAAAAATTCACAGTTTCCCAGAAATCCCATATAAAGTATATGGGATTTCTGGTCACTCTTCGGACTCTGAGGCTCGTAGTTCAATTCTATAGTTATCAGCACTTTGAAAGACACATTGTCTTAAAAAGGACAAAAATACCTACGTTTTGAAGTATAAATTATATCTGTGAGGTTAAAGCTCTGGCTTCAAGAGCAGTTTGAAGAGAATAAATCTTGTTATAATTTTAAGACCTCTCACTCTAGCAGCTTGTCAGTTACACTGAAACATAAAGATTCCGTCACTGGAAATGCATTGAGAGGTCTGAAACGGTGAAAAGAAAGTAAAACTTAATTCAAAAACTACAAAAGATTTTTACAAACAGAGACTCACAAGAGTAGTCTAATCTTTTGTGAACATTTTGAAGTTTGAATAGTATTTCTTGGTGAAAGTATGCTAAAGTAGTCAGGTGGAAGGTGGAAGAATGGACAATATTCCTAAATTGGAAAAGATATATAGTGATAAACGCCCATAAAATGTATAAACGTAAAGCACAGTATTTAAAATCAGAAAGATTTGAAAAAGCAGAAGTCCAGGAATAAAATTTTGGCAGGAAATGAACATTTTCATACAGGAAGTGTTGGAGTTGTCAACAGAATGTAAAAGTTGCTAAAATTTGCATAATATTGAGGAAAAAGTCAGACTACTTTATTACAATGGACTGTAATAAAGTGAATTTATTACAGTGAATGCCAATGCATTCACACCAATAAATAAAGAGAAACAGGAAAACAATAAGTGTGAATGCCAATGCATTCACACCAAATAATAATAAAGAGAAACCGGAACAGAATAGGTGTGAATGCCCAATCACATTCACACCAATTCTAAAGAGAAACAAGAACACATTTTTACATACTTATTTTTACAATCAGTAAAAATGACAATAAATATGTTGAATAATAATAGGTGTGGTTCAATTTTTTGCATTGGCCTCGCCTAATAAATTGCAGGCAGTCTTTTTTGCATTTTGGGATTATGACAAAATCCAACATGTTTAATATTATTGCAGCTCTTGACTAGTTATTGTTTCATTCAAAATGTGTTGTTATATGACAAGGTTTGTGTCAGCAACCAAATAGGAATGTTGTTGTTCTTTGAATCACACAGGAATCTGGTTGTAGTTGTGGAAATAGTGATCCCATAAGACCGCAATCTGTGATTTAAAACTCTGCTTAATAGTCTTAAGATGTGAGAGGGCGTCATACATTAAACTTTTAAAAGTCTTTCAAAATGCAACAAGTATTTACAAAGTCATCTAGTGTATGGTCAAGACACTGAGGAGAACCACCAGGCACTCAAGTAGACTGCCCAAGCGCACATTTCTTGAAGACATCTTCAACTGCTTTAGCACTTGTCACTATAATAAAAAAGAAAGAAAAACAATGCTGTCATAATTTAATGTGTTTTACACCTTGCATGCGTAGGTCTTGCTTCTGTATTGTAGGAGTCAAGGTACATGTAAAGACAAAGCTTCCATCACAGCATATAGATAAGTTAGAGTAGCCCTTTCTCATACAGAAGAATTTGTCAGTTTGTGATTAAGTAAGCCGTAGCCTGAAAGATTACACTTTATTGTCCAATATATGACTGTTTCTTTGGTACTTTGCTGAAATTTAAAATGGAAGCAGTGATAAAACCACTTTAATGACAGGGAAGATAAGATTTGCTGTGAGTGACTCATTCATAGCTCCACGGTGATTCTTCCATTTTCAGCACCCCTCCCCTCTCCCACTGCTCGAATGTTTCCTGCTTTAAAATAATCATCGTGCTTCTTGAGCAAATATGGGCATTGTAGAAGAGCAATGTGAATCAAACCCTAAACCGTGTTGTCATGGATGACCTCCGTACACAAAAATGAAACAACACGGCTCTAATCAAGTATCAATTGATTCACAGACATTTGGGAGCATTAGCAAGTGTTTAGAAGGACAACTGATCTCTTTTTGATCATGGGCTCAGTTTCTGTTGATCTAATCATGTTGTTTCAAATCTTCACACCATTCTCACCCTGTGAATCCAGTTAATCCAAATCTTTGATTTTACAGACAAAACAGTTTAAGAGTAGTTTCGGTGGCTCTCAGTCAGAGCTTGATTGCATTCATTTTAATTTTTGATTGGATTATTGCAAGGGTTTTGTCAAGATTTAATCAATTGAAATGATCTCAGAATCATGGTCAAGATCCTCACGGAATGTTATGTTGTTTCCCCGCTGTAAGTAAAATTATTTTATGAGTCTGAAATGTAATTTGAGTTTATGGTTAACAAGTTCACCTACATGGGGTTTACTGCCTGCTAGGTCTGGCTGAACTTGGGATCATTGACCTATTGTTGTGTACTGGCACTTTCTCTTCAAATACTAGATTACTGGTTGCTGTGTGCTGTGTAAGAGGCGGCCACTTAAGCAAGCACATAGTTTAAATTTGAAAAGTCACATTCAGGAAGGTATACTGCAATATTCACAATCCAAACCATCCAAAAACTCAGTGTTTGTTAACTTTTTGACAAACATCAAATCATTCTTATATCAAATGTGACATTTAACCCCTTATATTTTATGCTTTATATTATATTTACTCAGATTCATATATATATATATATATATATATATATATATATATATAGATATATATATATATATATATATATATATATATATATATATATATATATATATATATATATATATATATACACACATATATATATATACACACATATGAGGATGCAAATTTATATCTTTTTTGCAAATTCTAGCTTGTACTTATGGACACTTTTAAGCTCATCTTTTAATTATATTTTTGAGTATGCAGCAGATCATCAGGATAGTCTAAATGTTCCTCACCACAGGTTTTTCTGAGGCAATGTTTGGCACCAGCATATTCTCTGCTACTTTTGTTCAGATCCAATATGTTATTTTTCCCTACTATTTTCTTTTTAATGTTTTTTGTCAAAATATCATAATCCTAAATTATTTATGCTTAACTGTATCATTAATATTTCAGTACTACCCTTAACATCAGTATATAGCAATTAACTCAGCAATCTAAAAAATTAAATCTACTGTAGTCCCCTGACATCAAACTGTTATACCACCTAATAGCATGTATTTCTACCTTTCCTTGTGTATTTGTTATTTTACAAATACAGAACCAGTGAGGTAATTTATTAAAACTCTGACATATACAGTATTCTCAATACTTTAATTATAATGAAATAATTGGAATAATAATGTGCAGTTTGTAATTTCAACCGGTTAGACATAAACTAATCTGAAGACTGAGGCTTTACAAATAAAAACTTCCTCTCTAGTCATTAACAATATTAACTTCTGTATAAATAATAATATAATCAGATTATGCAATAATATCACATTAGACGCCATTTACCCAGTAATCTAAAAAAATTACTTTTTGCAATCTAAATACAATAATTTTTTTACTTTTGATTAATT
This sequence comes from Hirundichthys speculiger, assembly GCA_018398805.1. Lineage (NCBI taxonomy): Eukaryota > Metazoa > Chordata > Actinopteri > Beloniformes > Exocoetidae > Hirundichthys > Hirundichthys speculiger. The sequence goes on from JAGFBZ010000312.1 coordinate 153,617, forward strand.
AATTTCCGTCCATCCATCATCTGTGCCCTCTTAATCCTATGCAGGGTCACGGGGATCTGCTGGAGTCTATCCCAGCTGTCTTCGGGTGAAAGGCAGGGGTACACCCTGGACAGGTCACCAGTCCATCTCAGGGCCACACATAGACAAACAACCATGCACACTCACAATCACTCCTACAAGCAATTTAGAACCACCAGTTAACCTGACATGCATGTCTTTGGACTGTGTGAGGAAGCCGGAGTACCCGGAGGAAACCCACGCAAGCACAGAAAGAAAACACAAACTGCACACAGAAAGACCTGCTGAGGTTCGAACCTGGAACTTTCTTGCTGTGAGGCAACAGTGCTGACCACCAAGCCACCATGCTGCCCGATTAATTAATCTAATAGTAAAATTAATATCATTTAATAAATCAAAATTAAGAAAATAAAAAAATGATAAATCTTATTTGATTAATCTATGAAGATCAAAGGTATAAAAGGGATTTCCCCCCCCTCACAATGTAATAAACATTATTTTCCCCTTGAAAAGGTGTTTTTGATCATATCTCATGAAATATGTTGTTGAGGAATACATGGAGAAATACATTTCATCTTTATTGTAAAAAACTGATTTTTCTTTGCTTATAAGGCCAGTCTCATCGAAAAACTATCTTTTGATGAGAATTTAAAACCTCTGTCTCTCTGAGAGAATTCTTAAATCTATTCTGAATCATCAAATTTGTCCTTCACAAAAGGAGCTGCCTTTCCAACGGCAAAACCTAGAACATTTGGATCAGCCTCACGTGCACCTTGCATTTTCTCAAACAATGAAGGCTTTTACATGACGGCATCACATTGCTTTAGCGAGTTATTTCCCCAGTCAATTACAGCAGAATTAACTGAGATTTACCAGCCACGTGTGACACTTGGAAATAGGTCTCCTGTAATGGAACTGTATTTAAATCTTTCACTTGAAAATATTTTTGAATGCATGACTTTTGCGTTTGTGCGACTTTCTAAATTTGCTGCTTTTTCTTCGGTACAAGTACAAAAGACATATAACAAAAAGCATTAAGAGTCAAGAAAAAGTTATGTTTCAGTAGAATCAAACTCTTTTCATTACTGATAAAATTCTATGTTACAATGTTCTAATATAGCAACTAAAATATATTATACATTTTGTTGATAAAATAATAATTTGCAAAGATTGCTGTTGGACAGCTTGCAAAACACATATCAATTTGACATGACTAATCACAGCTGTTTTTAACCCTTTAATATCTGCCAATCCAGTCCAATATCTAAATCTTCTGTGCAGAGAAAGGTCAGTGCTGAGGTGGATGTTTTGCACATGAAGTTAGACAACCTGGCTTAATCTGTGTGAAGAAAGTATTGAAACTCAGGTGATGTTTTTGAGCCAGTTTTGGTTGACCAGCAGGGGGGAAATGTCAAATAAAAAGCTGTGAAGCATTTAAGTTTCCGTGCTAAAGCAAAATGCTCTCTAAACTATCGGTTGTCTACCTGCAGATATTTAAGAAAAATTCAGCTGTACCTTCATTTGCACCTTGTGTGGATGCTGTAAGCAGTGTGCACGTGACAACATGCAATCCAACATAGGCTATAAAATAAAGCAGTTAAAAAGGTGGAGCAGTGATTACATGATATTGCTCTTACAGAGGAATTGTTTATCCACTATGCTGACAGAGGTGACTGATATTAAAGTTGTGCCTATCTCTTCTACCAAAAACAAAAAACAACAAAAAAAAGAAACATATGATTCACCACTGAAGGAACTAGTTAACCATCAACCAGAAAGACACTCCACCTCTCCACTGGTAACCCTCACGAGGGACCAGGGAAGGACGAGAGCGCTGCTGTCATTCATTGCTCTCATTTCTGGTTCTAGTAGGTTCTCATCATACTCAGTTGGGCCAAAGAGCCGTCCTATTACTAGGTGGAGCCAGGCCCAAAAAGAGGGAGGGAGGGGGGGTCATTAGAGGTGTGTGGGGGTGTGAGAAAAGGAAGGTGGAGGAGGTGGGGGGCATTCGTTTCTTGGACAAGTCTCTGTGCCCCACTGTCAGGTAGTGGAGAATTTCTTTGCCCAAACTACCAGTAGACATGGACATGGCAGACTATAGCGAGGCTTTGGACCCGGCCTACACCACACTGGAGTTCGAAAACATGCAAGTGCTCCCCTTGGGCACAGGTGAGTCGCATATATGCAGCTCTGGCTTTGAACTTTGAAACTTTTACTGATTCAAAACTTTGGTCAGGAAAGGATATAGGGACATCTGACATGAAGTGATAAAAGGGGGTCATTTGTCCATCTGCTCTTGCACTCAGAGAGATGATACTCTGCAGCGGTCTTCTTTCATCACCTTGGGGTGCGATAGTAAAACATTAGGTACAACATTGGATTTTGTTTAATGAGATTGCTGTATTCTCAGAGCACTTGGTTCATTTAGTCCAAGCATCTTTAACCTGTTTCAGCTTGTGCGGTGATGTGGCGTCAGACTGATTACAGTGAATTGATATTCACTCTGGAGTATCACGATCACCCTTCTCTTGTTAAAACAGTCTTTTCCCACAGAGTTAAAAGTGAAGAAAGGTGTAGTTTTCAATATGTGCGTACAATGATATCAAGTTATTTATAAAGGCAGTCTCCCATGACGAGTGACTGTTATCCTAGTTGAAAATGAGGAGTTAAAGAATAAGAGAGCCCTACTGTTCAAACTGTTCAAAAGAAGCTCACAATTTAACTTTTTCATTGCTTTGACACATGTCTACTTTAGCAGAAAAATGTCTCCACATGAGTAAGCTTGCTATTTTTAATCTATCAAATACATTTCTATAGCATGTGAAAATATTACAAATCATTGACTGACCCCATCTTATGACTGTTAGTGTGACTAAAGAGAAGTGTCTCCAGTGATTACCTTTTCAGATGTAATCAAACCAACATCAATTATGCTTTGTTGACTCTATGTGAGCTACTCAGGCAGATCTTTACAGGCCCCCACAAAGGCTGGTTTGAGTCAGCCATCAACTGAGTCTATTCATGGCTTCACTCTTGCCATTCGCACATTCTTAAATAAAACTGACTTGCAAGTATGTCATGTACAAATTCAGCAATTAAATAGTAATCAAACATAATTCCTCAAGTCTCTTGCCTGACCTCTAACAAAGCCTTGATAAAGCACATTTGCTCTCATTTCAGGGCTCCTTGTTATATGCTTAAAACTAAAAACCTAAACTAACTAATAACCTAATAACCTGACTTGATGTGATTGTCTTTTGCTTTTTCTCTGCAATTTAGACACCTCACCGGCTGAGAGTGCCAACATGAACGCCAGTAGCCACCTGGCGGCTGGCAGCTTATGCGCCATATGTGGGGACAGAGCTACAGGAAAACACTACGGGGCCTCTAGCTGTGATGGCTGCAAGGGCTTCTTTAGACGCAGTGTTCGCAAAAACCACATGTACTCGTGCAGGTGAGGACAGATTTGCTAGGAGAGGGATATTCAGAAAATACTTAATTTTCTTCTGTTGTTGGTTTGAAGCAAAGCATTGTTCATCTAGACACTGCAATATATTATTCTGAGCACAAAAGCAAATTTACATGTTATTGATTACGATCAGTAGACACTAATCTACTGATTATCATATGACATAATGTTTCTACAAAATGTTAGATATTAGAGAAATTATTGGTTAACAAAACAACAAGCTTTTGTATATTTGAGACTTTTTAAACAGATGTCACAATAAAAACATAGTTGTCTGACTAACTGCTGCATCTGTTTTTGCCTCACAGATATTTTTTTTGTTTTTTATGAATAACAACTGAAGCATACATTTTCCAACCACTTTACAGGTTCAACAGACAGTGTATAGTGGACAAAGACAAAAGAAATCAATGTAGATACTGCAGACTGAAGAAATGCTTTAGAGCTGGCATGAAGAAAGAAGGTAGGAAACAATCTCTTCAAAGTAAATTCACGCATCCTACATGTTTTTTTTTCTAATTATTATTAAAAAAATTCACATCTAGACAGCAAATCATTGCAACAGTGTGAGGTGAATTGATGCCACATGTCTATGGGTTTTGCAATACACAGGAGAATAATACTTTGTTAATGTTCACTCCATGGGGCGTAGGTCTCTGACCAGCTTATGCTGAGCAAACATTTCAAAGCAATAATGCCTATATACTGATAAACGTGACAAACCCTGAAAGGCTGATTTTTCTTTCAGAATTATTCTTTGTGCAACATTGGAATTGGAAAAAAATCCAGCACTTTTCTTTTCTTTTTTTTTTTTTACCATTTTAATTTGAGTTTGGTTGCATTAAATCTACTCCTGTTTAAATTACAATGGTACTATAAATCTCTGTGATTTTAGCTGTACAGAATGAAAGAGACAGAATCAGCACAAGGAGATCCAGCTATGAAGACAGCAGTTTACCATCCATAAATGCACTTATTCAGGCAGATGTTCTCTCAAGACAGGTAAAACCTCCTATCCTCCTAAACCTCCTAATGTCAAAGCCATTAATCACTTGTAACAGGGCATCACATTGTTTTACATCTGTGTTTCTCTGTGTAGATAACATCTCCTGCTCCTATATTAAATGGTGACATAAGGACCAAAAAGATAGCCACAATCACAGATGTTTGTGAGTCCATGAAACAGCAGCTGCTTGTCTTGGTCGAATGGGCCAAGTATATCCCAGCATTCTGTGACCTGCCCCTGGATGACCAGGTAAGACTCATACACAGAGCGTACACACTGGTATAGATACTCTGGTCATTCATCAACCAGTTAACTCCATGATTTTGGCTGCAGGAACACATGAATTGTCAATTAACTGTTCTTCCTCCATAAAAATTAAATTTAGAAGAAGAAAAGAAAGACAGATTCAATAGCTCTCTTAGGATGATAGGCATGCTCAAAACTCCAAAACTTTTCAACCAGGGTGGTTAATGTATTTTGATCTAATGTTTAAGTTATAATGAGGTGGTTTTAAAGTTATATCCCTTGCCAAAAAATACAGAATCATTAACAGTGTGATCACTAGGACTTAGTAACTGATTTGCTGATGCAGTGAGAGCGACTGAGTCTCCTGTCAGAGCTTTTGCTGTGTTCACTCTTTTAAACATATAGGAACTTTAGAAAAAGGCAGAACTATAAAAACAAAATAAAAAACAAAGCTTTGTCCAGTAATATGAGTTATTGTCACACAACTAAATGTCTTTCACGTTACTGTTCCAGGTGGCATTGCTTCGAGCTCATGCAGGAGAGCATCTCCTGCTTGGTGCTGCAAAGAGGTCCATGATCTATAAAGACATCCTTTTATTAGGTAAAAATCATACATAATGGAGTGTGGTTGCATACAATATAAATACTTGCCCTGTCATTTATTTTCAAACAGAAACTGTATTACCCTTGAATATATTCTAACTCTGTTAATTACGTTTTTCTTAAAATGTGCATTATTTGCAGGAAATGACCACATTATTCCTCGAAACTGTCCCGAACTGGAAGTTGGCAGGGTAGCAGTGAGAATACTGGATGAGCTGGTGCTTCCTTTCCAAGAGCTTCAGATAGATGACAATGAATATGCTTGCTTGAAAGCTATAGTTTTCTTCGATCCAGGTACTAGTCCTGACAAAGTTTTTAGATTCTTCAAACTCTTCTTCAAGCCAATAAAATCCAGTTCAAACTGGGGGTTAATAAAGGGATATTACTCTGTCTAAAGATTCTTCTCTCTCATCCAATAATTTCTGTTCATAAACATCCCTATTTCTACTAACCAACAGATGCTAAAGGTCTAAGTGATCCAGGAAAGATCAAGCGAATGCGATATCAGGTCCAGGTCAGCCTGGAGGACTACATCAATGACCGGCAGTATGACTCTCGAGGCCGATTTGGTGAGCTCCTTCTGTTGCTGCCGACACTACAGAGCATCACCTGGCAAATGATTGAGCAGATCCAGTTTGTCAAGCTGTTTGGCATGGCAAAGATTGATAACCTGCTTCAAGAAATGCTCCTTGGAGGTGAGCACACACTTTCACTTTTCAAATAATTTATTATGATACGTATACATTTAATGCTGCCTGTAAAAACAGTGACTTCTGAACATATCCCTCTCGCTCTCTCCAGATATATATATATATATATATATATATATATATATATATTAGGGATGCAACGGTACTCTGTAAAATACGGTACGGTTTGGTACAACCTGCACGGGACAACACTGGCTTTTATGTCCTGTGGTATTTATGTTCCAATAACTTTGCATTGGACTTGCACGTGAGCGTGCGTGCCTTTAGGCAATGGGCCCACCACTGCATGTCAGTGTGCACTCACCTCCGCTCACTCTCAGTGACCAGCCTATCACACTTTGGCCGGTTGGCTGCAGGTCATAGACACAGAAAAAAAAACAAGCAGGCATGGCCAGCGGTAGCTGAGAAATTGGGAAAAACTTTTTTTAATCACCGGTGTGGGAGCATTTTGGTTTTGCTGTTATAGTAAAACCACTCCGGCAAGGGAAACAGTTAACAGTTAACAGAACGCAGTCTTCCACCTCCCTAAACCCGGATCTTACCTGTGTAAGATCCAGTTGTTACCAGTTGTGCATCTTGGCGCAGCTGATGTGCTTTTTAAAATACTGCAGAACGAATGATTGGATGTGCATTTAAAGATCACGAACAATTAATGTTCCTGTCCCTCCTCGACCACCAACAGTTTCAGACATATCAGAAATAAATTCCCACATCCAACCTTTTCCAGCTTGACACCAGAGACAAAGATCTCCTTGGTTTCCTCCACAGCAGACATCTGGATGAGATCATGCCACAGCTGTACAGACTGACATGTCTGGCTGTGACTATTCCCACATCCACCACAACTGCTGACCAGACATCCTCTGACCTCAAGAGAATAAAAATGTATGACAGTAATACTGTGATGCGTAATTGAGAGGTAGAGCCGTTTGTGCACGTCCACCAGGTGGACGCACATTTATTCTATTTGGACACGCTCTTTTAAGCGCCGACATGCGAGTTGCGCTTTCCGCAAACTTCCGCAAACAAGACTTGCGATCGCTTGTTTAGGGTAGCAGATGGTCTGAAACTGTACCTAATTCTGTTTAACGCCACAATTTTTTTTAACGCAAGATTAACGCACACACATTTCTGTAAATATGACCCTCCTCGGCCAATAAGTGTATTTAGCTGATGAATTAAGGCTCCCAAAAGTACGGCAGCATTGGTGGACTTCCGGTTTTCAAACTAAAGGCTAAAAAACAAAGCAGATCCCATGACCCTGTATAGGACAATATGGGTATAGATGATGGATGGATGGATGGATGGATAAACAGAACATTTAAAAAATTTGATTAATGTGTGATTAATCACGAGTTAACTATGAAAATCTTTCGATTAATCGCGATTAAAAATTTTAATCAACTGACAGCCTTATATATATATATTCTCTGAATTAGCATATTACTAGTTACTAGTTAGATTACAGTTCCAGATTAAGATTCTGAATTTTATTTATGGGTTTTGTCTCTCAGGTTCTGCTAACGAAGCACCACATGCACCTCACTCCCTCCATCCTCACCTAGTTCAAGAACATCTCAGCAACAATGTTATAGTGGCCAGCAACATGCCAGCGCCGATCCACAATGGCCAAATTTGTAAGTATATTGAATTATTTTATTCATTTACTTGATTTTATTTTATTTTATTTTATTTTTTGGGGGGGTCCATTTAGACTTTATCAAATTGATCAGAGCTCCATATGCAGCCTGGTCAGGTAGCTTGAAGGACAAACAGGCTTGGCAGAATTATCCTTTAAATTCTTCATGGTAAATAGTCTGCCTTTTTGTGTCAAAGAAAATTCCTGTTGTCGTGTTTTAACATGTTTAATACCCTGATACATTTGTAAAAGGCACTAATTTCTTGTCTGTAAATTATGACTAAACATATGTCTAAACATTTATAATGCAGTGCTGTTGAAATATACACCTGCTCAAGAGCGCGTTCGGCCCCCTAACTCATTCCTCTATCTTTGTGTTCTACTTTTCAGCCACTCCTGAAACCCCGATCCCATCCCCACCTACTGCCTCCAGCTCGGAACATTATAAAATGCCTCAGGGGGTCATAGCCACCGTGCCCAAGCAGCAAACCTCCATCCCTCAACCAACCATCACAAAGCAAGAGGCCATATAACAACTCTTAGAATCACTGTTCCTTCAGCTTTTTTATTGTGTTTAACCAGTGTCTTCATATGAAAGTTTATACACAGGCAGCACTGAAAGCTGTTAGCTTTACTTAAACCTTAAAGTTGCTAAATATATAAAATGTAAAAAGTTCCTTACAGATAGCCTTCACGGATGCATTTATGCTTATTATAAAGGTGATGCTGAGCTTCACGCCTCAGTGATTGCCATTAAAATGTATAAGCATTGCAACTTTCCAGACATAGTGCTGTACTGTAAGGCTGACTCTTAGAAGACCACTGTTATAAATGTAGTTCATTAATGGGTAACATCAGTGTGTACACTGAGACTTATGTTAGACATAATGATGTGATCAGTGTTTTCTAAATGTTACAAGTCTTACCATATCACACATTTAATGTTGAAGTCTTTTTATTAGTGACAAACAACTCAGAAAGAAAGTTAAAGGAAAGCCCATGAATGAGTTCAGCTTTATGGGACTCTATTAAATATTGTGTGACAAAGCTGATGTATGCTTATTTACAGGAGAGAAGTTGAGAGCATATTTGTTAAAATTTACACCAGGCTAACCAAGCTTGGTACACATGTGCCAAAAGAAGTCAGAGACAGACATGTTAGCAGACATGCTGAGGAACCTCCCAATTACACACACACAGTATTTTGTCTTGGTCTGATGAAATAAAATGTGCCTTGTAACCTGTACTGCTTTACAAAACAAGGCCTTACAATGTAAAAATTACTTAATAAATCTTTTTATTTTTAAATTGCATCTTTCTGGAGGTTATGTTTGTAATGTGATCATACGAGAAGAGTGCACTAAGGGATGACGTGGAATGATAAATGCAAAGGTGCTGATAGACAAAAAAGGGTCCAATGTGACAGCATTGATTGGTCACTGATAAACCATCATAAAATCATTATTGATAATACAGCAGCAGCTTCAAACACTGATTTGTAATCTCCTTACTGGAAAAACATAATTGTTTGCTGTACTTAGACAATATCTTCCTGGAAAAGGTTAAAGTATTCAGAAAGTTTCAGAGAAAAAACGTTTAAACACATAAAAAGGTCAAATAAAGAAAGTATTTCCAATTCTCAACCTTTGTCACCATACAATCGAGTTTAATTAAATCTTCGACATTGCCTATGTCTGTCCAGAAAAGATTCCTTGAGCTGTATCCTTCTCCTGAAAAGGCCGTCAGATGACTGTCAGGTTGTTTTGGATAGATCAAGCTTGTTCAAGAAAATCATCTTGGAGCCATTTTAAAACTGCTATTGATGCTTTGAGTTTCAAGCCTGCGGGAAATAGACCTCAGTGAAAGCATCAAGGTAAGATAGTTATTCTAATCAAAGAGGGGCATCAAACATGGCTAGACTGGACGTTTCTAGGAAGGCAATGCATGCAACTTTGACCACTTTTACCACAGAGAGAAAAGCAAATTCAGCAAAGATAATACATTTGCTTAATAAAGAAAATAAGACTTTTCAGCAAATAGTCTGGCAAAAGAAGTATGTCCAGTAGTATTCTGAGTCGAAGAGTAGTGTACAGTAATCCCCCACGCTTCGCGGTCTCAGCAATCGCGGTCTCAGTACATCGCGGAAGTTTCAAAAATATTCATAGAAAAAAAATATTTAAAAAAAATTTTTTTTTAAATACAAGCGAAGCGTGCGAGGCTGAAGCAAAAACCATCACATCTAGAATGAGTCTCGGGAAGCAACAACAGCCGACAGGGGAGGCCCCGTGAACGAATATCGAGACCTGTGATTGGGGAAAGGCCAAAACACTTTGGGTCCATTCAACATTTCACAGTGGATAACGGGAAACATTAAAGTCGTGTATCATACCAACAATGAACATGGGATCACAGTGATGAAAATATTATTTTCTCTAAATATTTCTCTATCTTGCTAGTCTTAAGCTGGATAACTGTACCCTGATGACTCCTCCCTGAGTTATAGAATAAACACTCCATCCTTTCAGACATGCCCCACATGGTGGTATGCATCTTTGTGGGGGGAAATTTATGCTGCAGTTGAATAAAGAGGCAAAACACATTTCAAAGCTTTGAAAGACTACTTGGCAAGACCGCAGAGACCCATACTGGAGATCGCTGAATGTCAATGATTTTCCTGCATAGTCAGCTGACCTCAACCCCTGTAAACATTTATGGCAGAATTTGAAGAGTGAGTAAAAAAAAAATTTCAAACTTCACAAAAAACACTAGAGGTACCAACCAGCTCAAGTGCTTCATAATGATATATTTTGAAATTCATATAGATTTATGGCAGAATCAACCACTCACTCACAGAAAAAAAAAACAAGTATCCTTGTATATGGTGTTAATATTTTGGAGCCTATAGAATATCCTTAGCTGGTTATCATTTCAGTGGGTTCTCAGTTCTCAGCTTCAACTGTCATACCCAATGTTCGAGTTGTTTCTTATTATCATTTTAACAACAGAAAACACACACAAAAAAAAATTAATGAGTTGGTTCTACATGTTATTTTTAAAACATGATTTTAAAACTTGATGTACTCAACATACCAGAATGGTGTTCAGTCACGTAGCTTGTGGTAACAGAGTTGAAGGTACAAACAGGCAAATTCTGCCATCTACTGCTACAAGTTGTAACTGATAAAAGTAACTTAATACTTTGCATATTTCTTTCAAAGAATGAGCTGTGTAGAATAAAACAGTCCCAATGTATCTCCACTCCAGTGTAACCTTGCATTTAAAGTTCACACTCTCTTGATTAAAAAAAAAAAAAAAAGATTATTCATGCATTCACGCATCATAAATGCAGACCTGGTACTTCAACCCATAAATTTAGTCGACATGGGCAAGAGAAGTGTCAATGTCAGGTGGAGGCATACCGGTAGCTGCAAAAAGGTTTTCTCCCTCTCTGTTACTTCCTCTTTCTCTAAACAGAATAGTGCACAAGAAAGATAGTGCAAAAAAAAAAAAAAAAAAAATCACAAATACAGCTATAGTAGTAACAGTCACGATGGATGCCCCAGTAATTGCCCAAGTAATTTCAAGACATTTATCCATAAATATAGGCTACATGTCATTCTCTTGAATAAATAAATGTTCTTAAAAGATTGTGAAACGTGATGCAACTCTCAGGGCTTTGCATTTGTGTACAGAACAATTGGCAAGTATTAAAAGTAAATTAAAGCTGCAAGCAGCGTTTATTGGGCCCTCACACCCATTTCCACCGCCCCCCCCAGGTGTCCACCACCTTCCCAAGCCAGTCTGGAATCAAGACAACACAGTGAAAACCCAATTTGGTTATAAAAATGGAAAGGTTGCTGCCCAGCTTGAATCCAGAGGTATGAAAACAAAAAGAACTGAAGTTGAATCTACTCAGAGCTGAGTTCTAAGTTGGCAAAACAAGGCTGTAACTGTTACAGCTGTGTATAATTTTAAACAAATATAAATAGTCGGAAATCTGATGTCCGGAGCAGATTTACAGAAACGTATCCAGCCTTCATCTCTTGCAAACTTGACTACCATAATGATCTTTTGTCTGATTAGACAGCTTCAGATCATGATGAACCCTGTTGCCAGAGTTCTAGCAAGAACCAGGAAAACTGAACACATTACTGCTGTTATCTTAGACTCATCCATGCACAACATTTGGATGGAGAATGAGGACTTTTATCAGTATGAGCTGTAGGAATCCAAGGCTGATCTGATAAAGCATACATAGGATACAAAACACACTGAATGTGACCAAGATCATGGTCCTTTGACGAGACAGTGGTACTGTCCAAGATTGTCAGATACACTTGTTCAGTGTGAACGAATCATCAAATATATGAATCTTCAAGCAGACTGGATAATGCATGTATAATTTAGAACAACTTTTCCATTCATGGAAAGAGATCTGTTTAGTAGAGCCTATCGTTAGTCTCAATAGTCACAGCTACAGTTACAGGAATGGATGAAGACCAGACTAGAGCAGACTGGTCTGAAACATAGCCTCATCATAGCTATGCTGCTATAGGTCTACGCTGCAGGGAGACACCAACATGATCCATTAAGTTGTGTCTTCACCTTTTCTCTTCCCTCCTTTACCTTTCTTATTCAGCTGTATCCATAGTTACTTTTTTAATCTCATATCTCTCCTGTAAAGTCACAATAAAAGGATTTCTATTTATTTAGATTTCTACCATATTGGCTCAAATATAGGACACATCTGATTATAAAAAAAATTCTAACAAATTTCATGGCTGATTCTTACTTAGATATGTATAGAAGTGTTCAATGTGTGTTATGGAAGTCGAATTTTGCAAAAGTAAGAAAATTTGACAATTTACCATGCTGCTAAACTTGATGTACACAAATGTGGACAGAGGGACTTGGTTTTGAATTTGTATTTTGGGATAATTTTGTTAGAAAACAGTCAAAAGCAATGGAAATGCTGGGGTTAATTGGTGGAGACAACTCAGAGGATTTATCAGACATCGGTGATCCTGTGGGAGATGCTGAAAATCAACCTCCACAACCAGAGCCGAGCAGCAGTGAGGAAGACAGTAGTGGGTGAGAGGACCCACAGCCCTTTCAGCAAATGATGGAAGTAATGTTTCAGTGATGAATATAAAAGATATTGGTCAGATTGTGACATTGCCAGATCACACACCCCCAGACCTCACTCTCAGACACAGCAGGATGAGGCTGATGTCTCAGCCAATGTCTCTGAAGGGACAACACCAGGACCCAGCTATCAAGAAAGTCCAAGAAAGTGTGTGGAATGTGCTTGAAGGCTTCTTCGTTTACACCAAATCAAGCCCAGCTTGACCAAGAAGAGGAAACATGTTTAGGACAGAGAGGGCTGGACCCCACCAGACTACATACAGCAGTATATTGACAAATATTTGATGAAAATAATTGCAGATTGCTCTAATGCTACATCACTGGCTTGAAGTGGGGACCCACTCAACATAACGCCTGATGATTTTTTTTCTTTTTTTTGGTGCCTGTATTTTGATGGTTTGTGTACCATATCCTGCAATCAGGAGGAACTGGTCTAGATCTTTGAGATTCCCTGCCATCACTGAAAAGTTCACACATGACAGAATCTTCAGACTGAGGCGTTCACTCAAAGTGCTCATAGATGATGATGTTCCAGAAGATCTGAAAGAGTGTGATAAATTCTGGAAGGTGAGGCCTTTTCTTAAATGCATCCTGAAAGGCTGCAATCTCAGGCTCAGCCACAAAGTGTGTCCATTGATGAATAGATGATTCCATTCACAGGAGCTTGTCCATGTCAACAATATCTGCCAATAAAACCAAACCCAGTTGGCATCAAAAACTTTGTTTGCGCAACAGCAGGTGGTATAGTACTGGACTTTGAGCTTTATCAAGGTTCAGATGGACTCCTTGAACAAGTTGAAGAACCAGGGAATCTGGGTTTGGAAAGATTGGTGACTGATCGTCTGTCTCAAACTCTGCATCCTAATACAAATATGTACTGTGAACAGTTATTCACATCCATCCAAACTGTGAAAAACATGATGAAGAAGCAGATGTATGCAACTAGTACAGTTATGAAGAAATGAGTCGCTGCCAGTGGCGTCATTAGGACTATTTTAGGGGGGCTTCAGCCCCCCTAAAATATTCTTAAGCCCCCCTAAATAGGTTTTTAAAAAATATATATATATATATTTTAATTATATTTTAATTTTTATATATATATATATATATATATATATATATATATTTTACAAAAAGCGCTGGCAAATTCAATATGAAGTGACCAGAATATGAGTTTAAATAAATAATTGTGTAACCTGTCACTATTCACTTAAATATGGTCATAAATCTGTCAGTGCGTCGTTATCCAATCCATTCCACTTGTTCATATTGAGAACGCCCACATCACTGAAAATCCAGTCCACGTTTTCCCTGCGACCTTGCTTGCACTCCTGTGTGTACCCCGAAGCACACAGAGCCGACTCGAACCACATGAGTAGAAGAACATGACTCACTGAAGGATGGATATAAGAAAGTTTTTCAAGACAGTAAGTATTGATCACTGCTGATAGTAACAGTTAGTTAGCTCCAGATGTGAATAACTGTTCACAGTACATAACTGTATTAGCTAACAGCAGAAAGTCCCGTGTAATTAATGAACCAAGTGCTCCCTGGCTGACAAATAAAAACCTAGTTTGCACACTACAGACAATCTCTGTGCACGTCTGTGCACTCTTTTTTACAATATACTATCTTGGGATGTCAAGCTTTTACATTCCGGAGTCATCAGCTGTGTTTCTCACTTGAGCTGAGCTCATTCAGTATGATTATCATCAGTGGATAATAATAATAATAATAATAATAATAATAATAATAATAATAATACACTAATAATAATCACTCCACTTCCCCTATTGACCTGTAGGAGTCAGGGCAGAGGGGCAGAGGAGCACAGGGAGTGAGAGGGGAGAAACCTTTACCAGAAAGGTGAGTCTAAAGGAAGTAAGTGCGCTACCAGGGTTGTCCGTGTCTGACATCTCTGTTTTACAAACTCAGGATCCCACTATTGGCAAGGTTTTAACGTACTGGGACAGGGGTAGGATGCCGGATGCCAGAGAGAGACATGAGCTTAGTAAGGGCTCGAGGGAGCTAGTGAGGCAGTGGAGTAGGCTCAGGAAAATAGAGTCGGTGCTTTATCGTTGTGTCCATGTGCCTGAAGGAGAGCGAGAGATCCGGCAGTTAATCTTGCCACACTGCTTACAGGAGCGTCTTCTACGCTCGCTGCATGATGATCATGGGCATCGGGGAGTAGAGCGCACATTTCAGCTGGTGCGTTCCCGTTACTATTGGCCAAACATGTATAGGGATGTTGAGGGGTGGTGTAAAAATTGTGACAGATGTGTTTTGTCTAAGGCTTTGCAACCAAAGGTTAAGACGTACATGGGCTCGGTCAGGGCATCTCGGCCTCATGAAATTTTGGCAATAGATTTTACAGTGTTGGAACCTTCAACAGATGGTAGAGAAAATGTTTTAGTCATGACCGATGTATTTTCAAAGTATACACAAGCAGTTTCTACAAAGGATCAGCGAGCAAGTACAGTTGCAGAAGCTTTGGTTAAACATTGGTTTCATCTTTTCGGCCCCCCAAGTCGTATCCACTCTGACCAAGGGCGGAATTTTGAGAGTAATCTGGTGTATCAGCTTTGTAAAATCTATAATGTGGGGAAAAGCCGCACCACACCTTATCATCCACAAGGGAACGGTCAGTGTGAGCGTTTTAATCGTACGTTGCATGATCTATTGCGGGCCCTTCCTCCTGAACAGAAATGTAGATGGCCTCGGCATTTATCTCAGATGACTTATGCCTATAATACCACTGTGCACCAGTCTACCGGCATGACCCCGTACTTCCTAATGTTCGGGAGGGAGCCACATTTACCAGTAGATTTTCTCACTGAGGGGGAGATGGAGGCTGACATCCCGTTAGAAGAGTGGGTGGAGGAACATCAAAAATCATTAACTGTGGCATACGGAACTGTCCAGCAAAGACTGGAGAATAAGCGGGTACAAAGAGATCAGAGAGAGCAGGATCAGGGTATGGCAGCAGACTTTGAAGAGGGGGACCTGGTGTACACAAGAAACCATTCTGTCAGAGGTAGGAATAAGATCCAGGATTTTTGGGATCCTACTCCATACCAGGTGGTTTGCCCACCATCCCCAAAGGGTGTAGTTTACTCCATTGCCCCTGTGGGTCAGGAAGGGTCACTTCGGCAGGTGTGTAGGACAGAGCTGAGGAGTATTCCTGAAAGGATTGGTGCTAGTAATGCTAGTACTGATGTGAAGAGTGAACCAGATGATAGTACTACAGCTAATGAGACAAGTGATATGTTGGAACCAGGGCCTGAACCAGGTTTAGAAGGGGATCGCATTGGCAGTAATGAAGTGTTGTCTGAAGGTTGGCTTCTTCCAGGCCAACATCCCACTAAGGAAACTGGCACATCCTTAGTTGCGGAACCTCGGAGGTCAACTAGGACAACTGCAGGACAACATTCTAATCCATATAGATTGCCACAGTTAATGCAGATTGCTAAATCAGCAGTATAAATTATAAGTTAATTGGCTAATGTTCTCGGGCTACATCGTCGGGTCGACGATGCACCTTGATGGGGTGGGATGTAACGGGTGGTACCTCAGGGTGGCACTGTTGCCCCACGACGCGCATAAGGTAAGTATAAAAGGAAGTGGGCGTGTTGCCTGGGAGCTGCCAGTTTCTGTGGGAGGCCAGGTTGTTTGCTGGGCCCACGCTGGGTTGTTGTGGCCAAAGTTGTTGGTAAGCTTTTTTAATGTTTGATGTTCATGTGGATGCATGAACAATTGGATATGGTGCTGTATTTTAATCAGTGATTCTGTGATAGGACTACGTAAAGTTTTAAAGGCAGATGGTCGTTGGGACCCTAGGCTGATCAGAAGGGAGCGTGTGTGAGGAGCTCACGATACGCAGGTACAATGTTTTAATGTTTTTAGCATATTAAACAAATGGTTATAAAATGTGTCGAGTATGTTTGTAATTTTATATTTCTGTTTTTTACAGTGACTTGCTAACATTGTTACCTGCTGTCCTCGGTTAGACTAAATAAGTTTTTATTTTTGTGTCCGCCCGGCTTTATGATTATAGCAGATCATAAAAGGTTGCTTCTGTGCAAGGACGGACGCATCCTACTTTATGTTTGTTTGTTTGTTTGTCCGGTCACCTCCCTAACTCTGTATTGTAGCCAATTATTTAATAGAACATGTTGTACAGACCTGATCGTTTATGTGTGATGGAGTGGATCAACTGAAAAGTTTGCTGTGTTTGCTTGAAGTGAACCCTATTGCAGAGTTTTTTAAGTTTTGCGGGTTTATCCACCGAGTGGTGTGTGTTCATTCAGGCTGAAGCAGAAATGTCTATTTTCTAACCAGCTGGTACAGTGACGGGAAAGGTCTGTTTATGTGATACACAAAATAAATGTTGCTATATTTATTTTGAAGTTGTCTGTTCTTTGCCACCGCAACATATATATTAGCCTGACCCAAATATTTTCAAGAGTATCTTAGTATTAATTTAATTTAAGTAATTAAGTAATATATTTTTCAGGGCTTGAAATTACAACCATTTTAGTCACATATGTGCCCAAAATGTAATCTGTGCAACTTCAAAATATTTGGGAACAAACAATTATTGTGCTGTGAGCGAAAGTTATGGCATTAGGTTCTATGTTGATCAGTTATTAATTCAACTCATTGTGTGATCAACAGGCAAGGTCAAGTCAGAGAGCAAGGGGATCCAGGGATGGATCAAGAGGCAGAGGAAGATCAAGTTATCACAGAGAGAGAAGGAGAGCAAGCAGATATAAGACTTATACTGTATACTTATACTGTATTGTATAAAACAGACTGAAATAATAATATTAATAAATTATTTCTCAGTCTTTATTAGCTGTTTGTGAAATGTTGTGCTCACACGCTACATTCGCTCACATCCTGTGCATCTCTTGGGGGCTAAGCCTCCCCTAAACCTAGTGACGCCCCTGGTCAACAGCGTCCTGCATCAGCCAGTAAGCGCCTCTGCGCGTGGTGTTGCGCTGGTAGACCGGCGTGCGTGCGGGCTCTGCGCAAAGACGCGTCACCACGTACAGTGTTGTCATGACAACCCTGAAAGAAATTTCCATGGGAGCTCCCTCACGTGGCTTTACAATATGACGTCATTGATGGCACGTGAGAAAAGTAGTATATAAAGAGGTCACACACTGTCAAATCTTCAGTGGGTCCCCTCGGGGAACCACGGGGAGCCTGGTGCTTGGATGGCGCCGGGACCGCTGCTATGGGCAGCAGACGGTCCCATTACACGCGCCAGATCCGCACCGCGCAGAGGCTCGCTCTCTCCCTTGCCAGCCAAGGGGGATCGGGCCGAGCATTGCGCGGTGGTCCGTGATCTCCCTTGGCTTGCCAGGGGATTCCAGTGCCCTATCTCCGCGGCCCATACGTGCGCCGCCGGCGTGGCCCACTCTTTTAAAAACTCAAAAATAACACCCCAACCATCCATTGTTGGTGGTTAGTAGTGCATGGTGGCACCACCAGTACTAACCACCAACAAACCTTACTTTTTATTTATTTTGTTTTGCCTCTTTTTGGGCCGTTAAAACACCTAATTACAGCGTGGATTCATGCTTTTACTTTATACTCACCAGCAACCGCTTATGTCCAAACAACACAATATTAACTATCGACATATTCTTTTTCTTTTTCATTTTAAGAATGAAATTGAAAACGACCCTGCCTAATGGTATCATCCTCTTCTCACTAAACTTACTTGTGGGTCGTGGTGGGGCTAATTGGGTGCTCAGCACCCCTAGAGCTCTGACCCTAGAATCGCCCCTGGTTGCTGCAGTGTTAAAAAGAAAACTTTTTTTTTGTTTTTTAAAGGAAAAGAAGCTGATTTTTGTTTCATTCAAGAAACTCATGCCTGCAAAGATGATGTACGTTTTTGGAAGAATCAGTGGGGTTGTGACATTTGGTTCTCGTTTGGTGCCTGAAGTAGAACAGCAGGTGTAGCTATTTTAAAGGACAAATGTTCGGGGAATATTCAAATTCAAATTCAAATTCAAAGTCAAATTCAAATTCAATTATACTTTATTGATACCCCAAGGGGGAAATTCAGGTTTCAGTACTTTCCAGTCTGGTGTACTTGAGGAGCTGCTGGCGTCCAGCGCTCCTTTTCATATCCCGGTCCTGTGGTCCCAGTGCTAACTCCAGTTAACAGCCGTTCAAATCAGTTAAGTTAACAGCCATTAAAACCAGTATATCACCATAAAGATGAATCAAGTGAGATATCTCCAGGTCAGAGGAGGAAACACCGATGAACAAACTGTCTCTTTTGGGAAGACTGAGCTCCCTCAGTCCGGTGAGCGATGGAGCCGACCGTTTAATTCTAAGTCATGAAACAGATGATCAAGGTCACTGGATTACTCTACTTGTAGATATAAACCTAGTTAAAATTATTATTATAAATAAATGCCACCAATAATAAAGGAACAAACGACTTAATCTTTCAGGATATTGAAGACCATGTTAATCATTTACATTCAAAATTCCCCTCTGCTGAAGTGATTTGGGGTGGAGACTTTAATACTTTAATACTTTAACTTTAATTTTCTTGATGGAAAACAAGATCGATGGTCACCTAGATCTGACAATATGGCACGTGAATTAAGCAATGTTTGTTTAGGACTGAACATAATTGATATATGAAGACATAAAAATCCACAATCACATGTGTACACATGGAGTAATAGGGACAGATCTCAACAATCACGTTTTGATTTTTGGCTTATTTCAGAATATATAAAAGAGAAAGTTGAATCTGTTATGATTGAACAATCAGTTTTAACAGACCATAAATGCATATATATTAAAATTAATATGTTAGGGTGTCAATCAACTGGAATCAAAAGAGGATATTGGAAGTTAAATAACATTTTATTGAAACATAATGATTTCTGTGAACAAATTAAACATTTAGTCCCCATATTGGCAACAGGTGTTGTGAATTCCCTGTTGTGCGGAGTACACGTCACAGCAAGCTGCTTCATGCGGAGACTGGTGGACTGTTTGCGCATGTGCAGTGTGTTCGACGAAACTGTGGTTAGTTAGTTGGGTTAATCTTCCACAGATCGTTTGTCCTCTTTATTCCTTTGTGCAACAGTGTGCGTCGGTGATGATGTAAGTTACATGATAAGGGGATGTTGTTCCATATTTCAAATGTAACGAGAGCTATTAATATTATCGGAGTAATAAGCTCGTTTGCTTTGTTAGCTTATCGTTTAGCATGTCTTTCTGAACCCCATGAAACATGGACGGCCGGACATGTCAATTAGTTATTTAGCATACGTTTATTTCCGTCTGCCATCATTTATTTAACTCTATAGCTGTTGTTCATTAAGGCTGTTATATCGATGTTAGAGTGAAAATTGACCGAACTGGTAGCCGACGGGGCTGTCTCAGTTTAGGTCGGTCACGTGACCTGCTTGTTGTGTTGAGCCGTGGCGTTGTTTAATGAGCCTACATTGACCCCTACTGGTCATTTGTAGTATGACACGTTATTCATGTCCATTGTAATTTATGTTATTCTGTTATCAATGTCACTGTAGGTTAATTATTATCATT
This sequence comes from Hirundichthys speculiger, assembly GCA_018398805.1. Taxonomy (NCBI): domain Eukaryota; kingdom Metazoa; phylum Chordata; class Actinopteri; order Beloniformes; family Exocoetidae; genus Hirundichthys; species Hirundichthys speculiger. Next base: position 174,034 of record JAGFBZ010000312.1, read on the forward strand.
AATGTTGCTTTATTATTGTTGTCTTCTTCAGACTTCACAAACCACACACACATACAAACAAGCAGATCCTACAGTGTGCTACAGTGTCCTGCTCATTTGGATAAAGTCAATATATACATCTGTAGGAGAGAAGTTACCTGTGTCTTCTCTGACAGGAGAATTAGGATAGTATACATACTGCCAGCATATCATCACCGAAAGCTGTTCCGTTAAAACAGGCTTCTTTGCTTCAAAATTATGGTAAATTGTGGGAACAAACAAAATTTGAAATAAGAAAATTTGCAATGTCATGGAAAACCTTTTAAAGAAAAAAATATCAATGAAATAATATCCATCACTGGCAAAAATAACCAAAATTTGTCAAACACTGAATTACTAGAACAGGGGTGTCAGACTCATTTTCACTGAGAGCCACATCAGCATCATGGTTGCCCTCGATGGGCCAGATTGGCAGCATGAACTTGACAAAATGCAATGTATATCAAAATAAATTAAACTACACCTTAGTATATTGTTAAGTAAATGTTACTGTATTTATTATGTATTCAAGTTTCAAATATTTAAATCATTATATTAAACTCAAGGTATGTAGTTGTAACCCTGCTCTCGCACAGGTGATGTTTACATCACTGACAGTATCCATTACCTTGGTTTCAGAAGCAGAAACGATTCTTTGTTTTTCTTGTGGGCTAAATTTAGCATACTTAGCTCCGTGTTTGCTGTCAAAATGTTGACGTAGATTACTCTCTTTCACGAATGACACCGCCTCATACCACAAAAGACATACTGTTTTTTTTTTTCAGCTTGAGATACAAACTTGCGATTCGTTTTCTCATCGTTCATGAAGCTGCCTTCCTTGTGCATCATTTTTTCTTTTCTTGGACATCTTTGGGCTAATTTGTAGAGGTTTTTCTCAAGTCCATCAGGTCTGAAAATCGTCTTGATGTCTTGCTCATGGTGATATACTGTTATCAATGTGGGTAACAATGAAATTCATTATTCATTATTAATTCATGGGGGATGCAGTTTATTGTCAATATGCGCTTTTAAGTGGCATATGCTTATTTTAAGTCTTAAAATATTGGTTTAAAATTTAAGCCAATAATGCACAAGCTCTCGAAGGCCACATACAATGACGTAGCAGGCCACATTTGGCCCACGGGCCTTGTGTTTGACACGTGTACTAGAACTTGATACATTACAGAAAGAACTGGATAATATTTATGAAGAAAAAGCTCACGGTACTTTCATCAGGTCAAGACAAAAATGGATGGAAGCAGGAGAAAAAAATACTAAGTAATTTTTTGGTTTAGAAAAAAGAAATAGAGACACAACTTCTGTGAACAATTTAATAATAAATGGACTTACTAATGATAATCCTAAGGATATATCTTGTTTTTGTTAATCAGTTTATAGCAAATTATATCGTTCAAATGATCAACTAAACAATACAGACTTTTCTCTCAACAATTTATCAGCTAATATCAATAAGATTACCTTAAGATTACAAAGATGTATGTGAAAGAATTATTCATTAAGGAAATTACAAACTGTATAAATAGTCTTAAAGAAAATAAATCTCCTGGAAGTGATGGCTTGACAGGGAAGTTTTATAAAACATTTTTGATGACCTTGCACCCTTTTTATTGGCAGTATTTAAAGAAGCAATTGATTTGGGAGAATTGCCTGCATCACTAAAACACGGAGTAATTACACTTGTACCCAAGCCTAAGGTGAAAGATACATCTTGCGGATGCGCTGGGACACATCATCAGTGATGTTGTATCCTAGGATCATCGGGGGTTTCGGGTCTTTCAACATCAGACCCCCTCAACCTAGGCGACCCGGCCGGGGTGATCAATCCCCGGCCTGTGTCCCAGCAGCGTTTGCCCACGAATCAGCCCTCTTGATCCAGAGCCATCTTGTGGCTCTCTCTGCGGCTTCAGTTGCGGATCTGATAGCCTTCCGTTTTGCCTCCCCGACCAGTCCTAGCCGCGTGAACACTCTGCAAAGTGAGCGTCCTGCGAATCCCCGGCAGCCCACTTCCAGAGGCTCGCAGATGGTTTTCCAGCCTTGCCTCCTGCACTCGTCCACCAGCTCCTGGTACTTGGCGCGCTTCCTCTCATTGGCCTCATCCACACGTTCCTCCCATGGCACAGTGAGCTCCAGGATGATCAGTTGCTTGGTGGAATCTGAGACAATGATCATATCTGGTCGAAGCCTGGTTGATGTAATCCTGGGAGGAAACTTCAGTTGTCTTCCCAGGTCCACTTCCAGTTGCCAGTCGTTGGCGGAGGTGAGGAGGCCGGACTTTGCCCGTGGTGGAATAGTGGGCTTCTCTCCAGCTCTGTGGAACATGATGGTCTTGGGTCTGTGGTGGCCTTTGCTGGTGTTAATGGCGGTGGCTATGCTGTCAGCAACTGCCCTAAGCACCTGGTCGTGGCGCCAGCGATAGCGCCCGTCTCCAAGGGCTTTTGGGCAGCTGCTGAGTAGGTGTTCCAGAGAGCCCCGTCCTGAACAGCGGGGACAGGATGGTGTCTCCGTTTTACCCCAGACATGGAGGTTTGCTGGACTTGGAAGGACGTCATAAACAGCCTGGACTAAGAACCTGATACGTTGGAAGTCTGCTTTCCAGATGTTGGACCAGGTGATTTTCCGTTGCAGAACGTTCTCCCATTTAGTCCATGCTCCTTGCTGCCCCATTCCCACCATCCTGCTAGCTCGTTCTTCCTCCACACCTGCTCGCACTTCCTCCTGGACCAGGTGTTGGCGCGCCTTGCCCTGGGCATTGTCAACTCTGGTTGATGGGAAGAAACCGATGCCTGCACGCCCTGTTGCTATGGACCCCACCAGAGCCTTCTGCCTCAGCCGTGACTCAGCCACGTCGAGGGCTTTGCCTGCATTCCACTTCCTACCTGTTTGGACCTGGATACCAGCTGATGCCACCTTTGGATCTCTGGATTCTCTGTATTGCAGTGCTTCCCGTGTTCTGGACACCATGAACTCTTCAGTGAGGCCACTGATTGGGAGTTGCAGGATGTTACTGGTGCCATACAGGGCAGAGCTGCTCAGGCTGCGTGGTAGACCGAGCCATCTTCGCAGGTAGCTGCTGATCTTTCTCTCCATGCCTTCGACTGTTGTTATCGGCACTGTGTACACTAGCAGCGGCCACAGGGTCCGGGGAAGGATGGAGTGCTGGTAAATCCAGGCCTTGAACCTCCCTGGGAGGCCAGTCTTGTCCACTCGGCTAAGCCAGTCCTCAAGTTCTTTGCTGGTTCTCTGGATGGAGGCAGAGTCTTTGAGGCTACAGTCAAAGTACTTCCCGAGGCTCTTAACTGGCTTTTCTGAGATGGATGGGATGGTGGCTCCAGCCAGAGAGAAGCGGAACCTGTCCACTACTTTCCCTCTCTTGAGCACTAGAGACCTTGATTTTGCTGGCTTAAAGCTCATCCTTGCCCAGTTGATGAGCTTCTCTAGGCCTTGGAGAATCCACCTGCTGCCTGGTACGGATGTAGTGGTGACAGTTAGGTCATCCATGAAGGCTCTTATCGGGGGCTGGCGTACTCCTGATGTTGTCAAGGGGCCCCTGCACTCTACCTCAGCTGACTTAACAATCATGTTCATGGCGAGGGCGAAAAGGATGACTGAGATGGTGCAGCCCCAGTTATAATGCCTTTCTCAAGCCGGTGCCAATCTGATGTACCTGTTCCATTCCAGCGGCGACTCTTAGCCTGAAGTTACTGTAGTAATCCAGAATAAGGTCTGAGACTTTACTGGGAACATGATGTCGGTGGAGGGCGAGCTCAACAAGCTTGTGTGGGATGGAGCCAAATGCGTTGGCAAGATCGAGCCATAGCACGGTAAGGTCCCCTTTCCCCTCACGTGCTTCCCTGAGGAGTTGTGTTACCACACCAGTGTGCTCCAAGCAGCCAGGCACTCCAGGGATTCCACCCTTCTGAACAGAGGTGTCAATGTAGCTGTTCTTCAGAAGGAACTCCGTCAGTCGCCGTGACAAGATGCTGAAGAATATCTTGCCTTCGACGCTTAGCAGCGAGATGGTTCGAAACTGACTGATGTCCTTGGAATCCTCTTCCTTAGGGATCCACACACCTTAAGCGCACCTCCATTGGTTAGCAACTTTCCCCCTGCGCCAGATCACCCTCAGGATCTTCCACAGGTACCGGAGGAGTTGCGGGCAGCGCTTGTAGACAGTGTATGGGACTCCACTAGGGCCTGGGGCTGAAGCTGTTCTTGCTCCCTTCACCACTCCCTGAACCTCTGCCCAGGTGGGCTCCGTCAGCGCAAAAGCCACTGATGGTGGTTGTGGGCTTATGAGGGCCCTCTGTGGCTGTAGCTCCAGATCTCTCTCTGGGTCTCTCAAGGTGTTGTGCAGAAAGGAGTTTACCTCCTCAGCTGAGCAGACTAAACTGCCACTCCGCTTGTCCCCCAGGAGCTTCTTGGAGAAGGTGAAAGGGTTGGAGATGAAAGCGGCCCGCTTCCTTGCTCTTTCCTTCCTCCGCCTTCGGTGCCACTCTGCCCTGCGCAACGTCATGAGCTTCTTCCTCAAGATGTTGCGAAGCTCGACAAGCGGTTGCTTTTCGACCTCGCTAGCCACCTTATACTGTTGTTTGAGGCTTCGAAGTTCCTGACGCAGTTTGTGGATCTGGGTGGCTCTGTGGTTCATGATGTAGCTGGGCTTGATGTTACTCCTCTCGATGTGGCCAAACCTCTCGGCTGCATAGCTAACAATGATTGCAGTCATGGTCTCGAGCCGCCGGTCTACTCCCCCGGTGCTTGTGGTTTCCAGGATCTTGCACACGTCAGTGTCAAACTGTGACCACACTGACTGGCTCTTAGCTGGAGGCCATTTGATCCGCTTCTGTCGGACTATATTGCAGGGATTAGAAGGCTCTACTGCTTGGAGGGACTGGGCTCTGTGGGGTGACTCCTGGCCGGGCTCCTCCTGCGTCTCACCAGGATTGGATCCTGTGCGTTGCAGTATGTTCTCCTGCTCCCTGCATTTCATCCTGGCCAGATGTATTTTTAGGCCGTGCGTGTTTTTGCAAACTTTTCCGCAGATGCATCTTGGATTAGTAGTCGTGTGTCCGTTTGCGTGGGTCGATACCGTTGAGTCCGTCCTGTTGGGGTTCTCATTCTCCCCCCCTCTCGGGCTCCCCTGGGGGTATTTCTCTGTAGGCTTTTTCGTAGCAATTTGGGTTTCTCCCTCGCGGAAGACACAGGTTGGGGTGCTAGCCCTTCCTGTCCCGGGTGCCGTCTTTCCGGGCTGTCAATTGTCTAACAAAGATAAATTACTTTTAGAAAATTGGGGACCATTTAGTTTGTTAAATAATGATACTAAAATGTTTTAATCAATTTGTGATAAAAGACTGAAGACAAAGTTATATACAATAATTGGCAGAGGTGGAGCTTCGGGGGGGCTAGGGGGACGGTACTCCCCGGGCCGGGCCAAGAAGGGCCCAGGTAAGGACGAAGAAGCAGGACCCTCCCTGATCTGAGTCGGGACAGTCCGTTATGCCTAACGCACTGTTGGCTACAATATCTTATACATAAACACCGTACTGACACTGAAAGCAATATGTGAGTAAGTTGTAAACTGTTGATTCGGTTGTTATCGGAGTAGCCCAGCCACCTAACGTTATTATTATTATGGCCTAACGTTATTTTTGATTGATTTCAAAATGACATGGTCGCTCTTCGTGGTGTTGAACTCTTGCTATCAAATGCTTTGAGCTATGTGTCAAAAATGCAGTAATGCATGTAAGCCCCGCTGTTGCAGGCATGTGTATGTTGTAAAACGATGTAAGCCCAAGCTTTATTGGGTTTAACGGGCCCGGTCATGTGCCCCGGCCCTGCAGTGACATGTTCTGCGGCTGATAATTGATGAAGAGCAGTCAGGTTTCCTAAAAGGCAGTTATATTGCAAATGATATCAGATTAATTTTGGATTTAATTGATTAGACACCTAATTGTTGATAATTACTATATATTGTTTATTGATTTCTATAAGACATTTGACACTATTGAACATACATTTATGCTCAAAGTTATTGATTTACAAATTGATTTGTATGATATAGTTTTTTTCTTTGTACAAGATAATGATGTCGATTCCAAAGCTACAATATACTTTAGTATTCAACTTTTAATTTTATTCAGAAATTATCATATTTTTGGGAAAAAGTGGTCCAAAGCTAAGCCAAATTTTGAACATTTTATAAAAGAGATTAAACAATATGGCAATACATTAGATAAAATTAAAAGCAAAAAAGACTTACGAAGTTTTATCTTATTTCAAGCTATTATAATTTAACCTTTGGCATTTTTTTTTTCTTTTTCTTTTTTTGACAATATTATCTAAATACTTTTGTATTTGTTGTGAGTTGTATGTTCTTATAAATTGTTTGTATATTTCTAAATTTAAATTTTGGAGAAAAAAAGGTGGGGGGGGGCAGGTCATTTTCAGCAGGCAATTGCGCAGCTTCAGCAGCAGATCACGTGCTTCAAATGGGCCAATGATATCACTCCATCTCTTTGTCCAAAAAAGGCTCTTCCGACAGGGTGGTTGAGATTTCTCTGCTTCGTTATTCAGTCATTGTGACTGTTCCTGAAGCTATTTGTCACTTCTCAAGAGGTCTTCATCCAAGGCACATATGTTTTTTTTATTAAGGGTAAATGATAAGTGTGTTTTAGGTTGTGTTCAGGGTTCTGTTGAGTTGGCTCTGGCTCTGAATCATTACTGAATAAGTATCAGTGTTGCTGTGGAGTTTTAAAGGACGCTCTTCTCGGGCATCTGGGTATGTTTTTTCATTTTTGACAGTTTTTAGGTGCTTGAATGTGCTTTTCAACTGACGACATTTCTTTGAAAGCTTTAAAAAAACAGTGCAGAATCTAATTAGTGTAAACAAATCTGTAAAAAGGAAAAAAAAACAAAAAAAAACTACCTGCCTGTCAGGTATGATTTAATCATTTACACTTTGTACTGAGTTGAATGCAAGACTTGGTTTGAAAAGTTATCTTTCTGCTATGACACCACTACGTTTACTGTAACGAGCAAGTCTGAACTGCTCCTCAATCTATTAAACTATGTTACTCAGATGATGATGGTGCACCCTGACAGCTGAGCCTGTATCTTTCTTTCATACTTTCTTAGCAGCTTCACCCAGTCATTCCATGGCCAATCAGCATGACCCCATCAATCTTAGTCGTCCTGAAGTCGACCCCTCAGCAGCTGCAGGACACAGCTGGTTCCCTGGATCCCCTCCACCCATCTATACCTGTACCCTGACTCCACAACTGGAAGCAAAGGCACGGGAAGAGCTCCAAGAAAAACCAGAATGGCGTCTCCGGGATGTCCAAGCACTAAGAGACATGATTCTTAAGGTTTTTCCTTGTATTCCTATTTTTCCTATTTTTTTTTAAATTTTTTATTTGTAGTTTATTTGGCAGGGACAATGCAGTGCACATTATTACAAACATGACATGGCAAAGCCATGACAAAACTTGTAGATGTGAATACAAAGGAGGTTTATAGCCAGGTGGCTAGTTTGCCGCCCCAGTCCCTGATAAGGCTACCTATTTTAATAAAACATCACATAAAACATAAAATATGTAAATACAAGTTACCTTAAGACATGCTTCCTATTGCTTGAAAACCTAATGCAAAAAAGACAAACAATACAATGTGTGTGTGGGCAATATATGTTGTGTGTGCATGTGTGTATGTTGTCTATTGCCTGTCATCATGATTGCATTTTTGGTTTTCCTTCAGCCAGTGTTTAACTTTTCTGTGAAATGTTTTAGACTCAGTTTGTGTTTTTTCTTTCAGTTGGTAGGTCGTTCCAAAAATGAGTCCCAATTACTGAAAAACTGGCCAAAACTAGTTTTGCGCCCCTCTGCTATACAGTTACTATTCACTGCTCCCCTGGTGGCCACCCTTCTTGTGCTTATTTTTGTTACAAAAGGACATAGTACAGCAGGGGCTCGGTTATTTGCACATTTAAAAATTTGTTTAAGAGATAACTTCATAAAATTCTCAAAGCTTAAGAGGTTATATTTCTTCACTATTAAGCAGTGATGCCACATTGTTGGTTTCTGATCCAATATTCTTAATGCCTGTTTGTATAATGATAGAATAGGTTTGATTGTTGTCTGGGAGGCTTGGCTCCATACAGTGATGCAGTAGGACAGATGACTTCAAAAAATGGCCTCCTCCCCCTCCCAGTTCTCCCTTTCACATTGTAATTTGACACCTGTCTGCCACAAAGGCCCAGGTAAAAAAGGATTTGGGTTAATGTCAAAATATTCATGTAAAATCAGAAAATTGTCTTAAAAATATTAAAAAATAATAATAATATAGAAAAATTCTTGTATCTTAAGCTACCTACCCTCATCATATTTTGGTATTTAATATTTTCAATGGAAAAAAACTTTTTATACAGTTGCTCTAGCACAAATATACATTAAAATATTTGCAGAAATTTAGTATATGCCTCTAAAATTCTCAAATAAATCTTTAATCATGCTGACATGGACATCTACATTAATGCTAAGTTTGGTGACTCTAATTGAAAAATTAACGGTCATAAAAAATAAGTTGACCTGCCAGAATTATGAGAATCGGTTACCATTTGACATTTTGAAAAATATAGAGTGTTGGACTTCTGAATTGACCATATGTTGCAGTGTTTGGTTGAGGGAAAGGAATGTAATCCTTCAATTTAACCTCCTTATGACCAACATGTGATTTTCTATGAATTTATTTCATTCGCGTGCAACAAAACCATCCACTTCCTGTTTTACAAAGAATAGCGCTGGCACCGTTGGACGTCCACACATGAAACTGTACTTCATGCTTGAGGGCACTTCTGAGTTCAGTCTGACTGCTTCTCAGGCTGATATGAGGAAGAGGGAGGTAGATAATACACAATATGACCAAAATCATATTCCTATGACCAGATGGTGGTGCTATGGAGTTCATCAAAGATTGTCAGATACACTTGTTCGGGGTGGAAGAATCATCAAACGTATGGATTTTGGGGCAGAATGGACAATGCAGGTGCACGTTAGAACAACTTTTCCATTCATGGCGAGTCTTCGAAATGACATCCAACTTCACCGCATCACTACAGCCACGCCCTCTTGTGAAAAGTTATATGCTTCGCAAACTTTCATCGGCCATGTGTCTAGATTAGAACAAAGAAAGTTTGGAGTCAATCCAACCAAATCTCTGGGAGGAGTTTGTTAAAGTACGAGGCCTGGAAATGACTTAAAATATTGGAAAAACTGCATATTCCATTCATAATAGCAGACTTCCTGTGAGAATTAGAGCATGGGTCCAAGAGACTTTTTTGTAGGTCTGAGGATAATACATGAGTCACACAAAGTTCATGTCTGTAGGTGAAAGCATATGGAGGGGCTGGTCGATACAAAAAAAGAAGGTGGTGCTATTGAGCCATTTTTGTGTGCCCATGTGCAGCACCCATAAAATATGTAAAACTCTTCCACAACTAATGTGTGTGCAAAATTTTGTAACTTTTTGAGTATGTTAAGGCCCCCAAAAAGGCAATTCATTTTGGAGAAGAGCACTTCCTGTTTTTATGATAAATAGCACTGCCACTGTTGGACATGCATACATGAAATTGTACATCATGCATGAGGACCCTTCTGAGTTCAGTCTGACTGCTTCTCAGGTTGATATGATGAAGAGGGAGGTAGATAATGGACATAATAAGACCAAAACCATATTCCTATGACCAGATGGTGGCGCTATGGAGTTCATCCAAGATTGTCATATACACTTGTTCAGGTGGAAGAATCATCATACATATAGATTTTGGGGCAGATTGGAACAATGCATGTGCAAGTTATAACAACTTTTCCATTCGTGGCGAGACATCGAACTTCGCCATACTCTCACAGCCACACCCTTTGATTAAAAAGTTAGAGTTTTCACTGTCAGTATTCTTCAATGTCTTTACTACTGATTTGAACCAGTTTGAGGTCTGTCGGCTTATCACACTCGGAGCAGGGATGCCTAATGCAAAACTTGACGTTTCCTGTTGCCAATAGGTGGCGCTACAACGGTTCCTCAATCTGATAGCTGCTATGTGTTCAGGATGGGACTATGATTATACTCGTCTGTTTTGGACCAGATTAAACACTGTATGGCTGAGTTACAGCCCATTTCTCTTTCATGGCGAGTCTTAGAAATGACATCAAACTTCGCCGCGTCACTGCAGCCACGCCCTCTGGTAAAAAGTTATATGCTTCACAAACTTTCATCGGCCATGTGTCTAAATTAGAACACAAAAAGTTTGGAGCCAATCGGACCAAATCTCTGGGAGGAGATTGTTAAAGTACGAGGAATCGGTGCTCGGGCCCTAAATAATAATAATAATAATAATAAATATTCGAAATACAATAGGGTCCTTGCACCCTCTGTGCTCGGGCCCTAACTAGCAAAACTGCTCTAAAAATGAATTAAAACTAACTGAATTTGAAAAACGAATCTAAAAACTAAAACTAATGGAAAATCCAAAACTATTATAACCCTGGCATTCACATTAAGTGCTAAATCTGTTTCAATGAGAGTACAGATGGAACAGGTACAAATGTTCAAAGTGTGTGTTACACTGGATACACATGTACACATTACATGCGGAGAAGAGGTGTTCTTTTGTGGAGATGATTCCTAAAGATAAGAATGGATGACACTCGACCCTGTGTAACATGAAAACTTTCATATGGTGCATAATTTTCCTGAAGTTGGAATTATGACTAAGGGAAGACGAAGTAAACTGTGAGTATTTTTCAAAGGACAGGCGATGATCTTTTGATTGTAATCAAGAGAGGTCAGGAAATGCAGGACAGCCTAAAAATATTCAAACATTCCCATGTTATCATAATGAAGAATCATATCAACCAGGCTAACAGCATCACTCAGTGACATTGTAGTAGTTTGTGGATGACAATAGAGCCCAACAGTTGCGTAATGCATCATATTTGGATCAATCTGTTTTTGGTGTAGGTACTTAACTGTCTACATTCCTATTGTAACCAAAATATGACCCCGAACATAAACTAAAATGAGTTTCACTTTGATAAACTCTTTGATAATGTGGCAATTTTTGCTTTGTGTTTCATGTTGTTTTGTTGAGCTAATTGTATGTTTTTTTTTATTTTTTTCACCTTATTTGTCAGGATCACCCCAATCTCAGGACCCGACTGGATGATGCCTTCCTCCTGCGTTTCCTGCGGGCTAGGAAGTTTGACTACGATCGTGCCCTTCAACTGCTCCTCAATTACCATGCAGGCCATAAGGCCTGGCCAGAAGTTTTCCAGAACCTGAAGCCATCCATGGTGAAACATGTCCTGGATCTGGGGTTTCTCACAGTCCTACCACAGCCAGACCCAAATGGAAGATACATCCTCTGTCTCCGGCCAGGTTGGTGTTCATTTCATCTTCACTGAAGAATTCAGTAGATTTGTAACATTTTTTAATGCTCTGCATGTTGTTTGCTACATTGTTCATTTATTATTCATTTAAACCTATACTCAGTGTTTTCTGGAAATTCTGAGCACATAAGCATATGCTTTCCTCATGGTATACTGTTAACCCTTTCACAGGGAAATGGAAACCAAATGATTACCCATTTGTTGACAATGTGAGAGCCATTTATCTTACTCTGGAAAAACTAATCCAGCCAGAGGAAACACAAGTTAATGGTATCATCATCTTAGCTGACTACACTGGAGTGGGGATATCACAGGCATCCAATCCAGGCCCGTTTCTTGCCAAAAAAGTTGTGAGCATCCTTCAGGTGAGACTGTCTGATGATTAAAAATAACAAATATCCTCTCACAGACATATTTACAACTGTCATTCAAGTACATTTTGTGCTATAATTAAACAAAAACAATTTCTTCATGATAATCCTAATTCCAAAAAACATTGGGATGCTGTGTAAAACATAGATAAAAACAGAATGCAATAATTTGCAAATCTCATGAACCCATATTTTTATTCAGAATAGAACATTAAGAGCATATAAGATGTTGAAAGTGGGACATTGTGCATTTCATGGAAAATATATGCTCATTTTTACTTTGATGGTAGCAACACATCTTTAAAAAAAGTTGTAATAGAACGATGTTAAGCAACTGTCTGTAAACAGGTAAACAGGTAAGGAGACAAGTTGCATTTATGAGTTTGAGTGGAATGTTGTGCCCATTCTTGTCCAATGCAGGATTCTAGGTACAAAACAATCCTGGACTTTCATTGCCAGATTTTTCATTTTATGATGAGCCAAATATTTTCTGTTGGTGGAAGGTCTAGACTCTTCTCTTATAAACCCACGCTGTTGTAATGGATGCAGTAGGTAGTTTAGCATTGTCTTGCTGAAATATGCAAGGCCCTCTCTGAAAGAGAATCATATGGGAGCATATGTTGCTCTAAACCTCTATGCACTCTTCAGCATTGATGGTGCTGTCCCAGATGTGTAAGCTACCCATGCCATAGGCACTAATACAACCCCAGACCATCAGAGATGCAGGCTTTTGAACTGTCTGCTGATAACAGGCTGGGTGGTTCCTCTCCTCTTTAGTCCACAGAACACAGTATCCCATGGTTTCTAAAAAGAATTTCAAATTGTGATTCATCTGATCACATACAAGTTTTTCATTTTGCTCCAGACCAGTTGAAATTATCTTTTGCCCTGAGAAGATGGTGGCATTTCTGGATTGTGTTCCTTATGGCTTCTTGAGTGTATGATACAGCTTTAACTTGCATTAGTGGACTGTATGGCAAACTGTGTTCATAGACAGTGATTTCTGGAAGTGTTCCTGAGCCCATGCAGTGATGTCCACTAGATATTTTTCTTTTTTTAATGCAGTGTCACCTGAGGCCCAAAGATCCAGTTTTGACCTTCAGCCTTGTCTCTTGTGCACAGACACTGCTAATGATTCTCTAAATCTTTTGACGATATTATATATTGTAGGTGGTGGGATCTTTAAAGCCTTTGCAATTTTAGGTTGAGAAACATTTTTTGAAATTGTTCCACAATTTTTAGATGCAGTTGGTCACAAATTGGTGAATCTTTGCTCACTTTTACATCTGAGAGTCTCTGCCTCTCAATCAATCAATCAAAACTTTATTTATATAGCACTTTTCACACACATAAAATGCAACACAAAGTGCTTCACAAATTAAAATCAGACATAAAACTGGAACAAAAACACAATAAAAACCCATTCCTCTCACCCCCACATATAGAACTGCACACACATACACACTCACAGAACAAAGGAACAAGCTTAAAGTAACATGGCCAGGCAATAAGGATCCAGGTGAGGAGGAACCACCTATGGGAGCCCATCCACACCAAGAGGTGCCACAGCCTGCGAACACGGGGAGCGTCGTCCCAGAGACCACCTCAACCCAGATAAATCAGGGCAGACCCACACATTGTGCAGACCCCCCCAGTCCTCCAGGCTCGAGAGATCTCCAAGACCACACCCCCGTGGGCAGACTAGACACAACTCCTTGTGTGGAGGGTACCCATGAGGAAACGCTGGAGTTAAAAACTAAAAGATCAAAAGACAATAAATAAGAATAAAAACAAACAGTAGATACAATAATGATAAAATGTAGAAAAATGTAGAAAATTGGAGATGTAAAAGCTATGGGTTTAAAAATAGAATTTAAAGATTTAATGGTAATAAAATGCACAAAGACTCAAAAATAAATTAAATCATTAAAATCATTACAGATTAAAGACAGATAAAAAAAAATGAAAGTAAAAGAAATCAGGTAAAAGCCAGATTTTAAAAGGTGAGTTTTGAGCCTGCTTTTAAATGTATCAACAGTTTCTGCAGCCCTGACGTTCTCCTCCAGGCTGTTCCACCGATGAGGGCCATAATGGCTGAATGCAGCCTCACCGTGGGTTTTTGTTCTAACTCTTGGTTTGATTAAAAGGCCAGTGTCAGAGGACCTCAGGGTCCGCGGGGGTTGATATGGTCAAAGCAGGTCAGATAAATAAGATGGCCCAAAAGCAATAAAAGAACCTTAAAGACAACCCTGAAACACACGGGAAGCCAATGCAGTGATTTTAGAACTGGTGTAATGTGTTCCCGCCCCCTGGTCTTCGTCAGCACACGAGCTGCTGAGTTCTGGAGTAGTTGTAGATTAGAAATGGTCTTTTTGGGAAGACCAGAGAGCAGGGCATTACAGTAGTCTGAACAACAAGAAATAAAAGTCAAATATCAAATGCTCCTCCATTTGTTTTTGATTTCCACAAATCACCACCTCTGTGTTGGCCTGAGAGAAAAATGGGCAGACTGGCTATATTCTTAAGATGATAAAAACCTATCTTTGTTACATTTTTGATATGAGGAATAAAATTAAGCTCAGAGTCAAAAATGACGCCCAGGTTCTTTACATATTGTGCAGGTTTCAAGTCTTGTAGTTTTAATAAAAGTTTCTCTCTCTTGCCTTCAGGGCCGATAACTAAGACCTCAGTTTTGTCCTGGTTGAGCTGTAGGAAATTCTCTGCCATCCATGTCTTAATATCTGAAATACAATTAAAAAGTACATCAATTGGTCCTGTGTCATCAGGAGACATGCCGATGTACAGCTGTGTATAATCTGCATAACTGTGGAAGCTGATGCCGTGTCTCCTGATGATGTCACCAAGGAGAAGCATATACAGATTAAAAAGAATTGGGCCTAAGATTGACCCTGGGGGCACCCCACACTTAATTTTATGCATTCTGGCGGACCATGTATCCATACTTACAAAGAAACATCGATCTGTGAGATAAGAGCTGAACCAGTTAAGAACAGTACCAGAGAGGCCGACCAGGTTTCTGAGTCTGTGTAATAAATGTGATGGTCTACTGTATCAAAGGCGGCACTAAGATCCAGTAAAACCAAGACTGTGAGTTTTTGTGAGTCTGCATTAAACCTGATCTTTAAAAGGGATGTCTCTGTACTGTCGTTCATCCTAAAACCAGATTGAAATTTCTCTAGAACAGTGGTAGGATGCAGGATTTATTAAAATTAGTGTTAGTTAAGAGATTGGTGGAGAAAAACATTCCTTTTATACCCAGTCATGTTACTGACCTGTTGCCAATTAACCTAATTAGTTATCAAATGCTCCTCCATTTGTTTTTGATTTCCACAAAGTACTTTTCCAGCCTTTTGTTGCCCCTGTTCCAGATTTTTTGAGATATGTTGCTGTCATCAATGCTAATATTTTCCATGAAATAGTAACATGTCTGTTTCAGCATCTGATACTGTATATTCTTTATGCTCAGTTGGGAATCAAATATGGGTTTATCAGATTTACAAATCATTGCATTCTGTTTTTACTTTACGTTTTACGTAACATTCCAACTTTTTTGAATAGAGGCTACCCGAGCACTGTGGCACATGATGTGTAACAGCAGATTCGCACATACACATTGCAAGCATCATCTGCATCAGTCCCTATAGACTTTGAATGGGGTGACATCTTCCATTGCTGAACTGAATTGTGGGTGCCCTGCATCCCATCGATAGCATTGCCTCTGTCAAAAGTTGGGGGATTTCCAATATTTCCCACTTCAGGCTACACAGCCAGAGCTAGCCACTGAAGTCATACATGGAGGTGGGACTAATTCAAAGCATGTGGCTTTATTTGTGTAACAAGCAGGAAGACATCTGATTTGTTGTTTTTGGCATGATGAAGACGCATCAGAAACACCAGTCCCCGTGAGTTTCTGCACCGCTGCAGTGTGAATCTAGCATAAGGGAGGAGCACTCACACCCATCCGGGGCTTTGCAGATCTGTGTCTTTTTGGTCTTCCCCATGGTAGTGACTTCCTTTGGTTATTCCAGGAAGAGGAGCCAGGCTCACCACTCATGTAGCTATCAGTGCTGATCTTTTCCTTGTTGAAATGATGGGGACATTACTAATCTACAACACTAATAGGGAACGTGAGCTGGCTTTAGACCATCGTGACACAGGTTAGTTTTACCCTACTTGTGATGCATTGTTGCAATAGTAATCCTGTAGCCTGGAATTTCTTGTGAGGTTCAGCATGTCAACATTCTTCCCTGTTTTGACCTTCCCCTCACACTGAAACAGTGCTTTCTATCTATCTTCTCTGTGCAGAGAGATCTGTTGGCCACTTTACCCACGTCACGTCAGCCATGAAGGGATAGATGTGTATCTTCTTTGCTTTGGAGCAATGTGATATACACTCTGCAGCATCACAGTAGAACACCATGGTTGTTTCAAGGTAGAAAGTTATGTAAAATGAGTGATCTGTGTTGCTTATTTTGGCTTGTTGCTTTCTTTATCAAACATGGTCTTGTCTGTAAAAAGCCTCGATTGCAACATGTTACTTCCTCCTTGCAGATAAAAATAACATCATTTCAAGGTACTCGGGTAGCCTTTATTGGGGATTGTAGAATTAACTTGAAGACCTTTGATTGTAGAAAAGATAATAAAACACAAGTCAAGAGAACTATTATTGAAGAAATAATACTTCAATAATAAAAAAAGATTAATTTCATTTATAACTCTTAAGAAATAGTAATTTCACTGTATAAAACATTCAACCAGCTTTATGTTCTGAATGTAGTTTCTTTTTTCAATTCACAGGATGGCTTTCCAATCAGAATCAAGGCTGTTAACATAATTAACGAGCCCAGGATTTTCAAAGGCATTTTTGCTATAATTAAACCATTTCTGAAGGAGAAGATGGCAGAAAGGGTGACTATTGTTGTTGAATTTTCTGGCTCTTTTAACAAAAGCCTTATTTTCAGTTGTGTTCCACAGTTTTACTCTGTCTTGCAAAAATCATGTCAATTTTCATCTTTGAAATCTGAAAGCTAAACACATTTAACTCATTCACTGCCATTGACGTCTATAGACGTTTAAAATATGTTTTTGAACAGCGGTTGCTAGGAAACACTCTGGTGGAGCTTCTCAATAAATATCAGAGTTCTAAGCATCGTAGTTAGTGTTTAGATCCTCCAGATGGCAGCCTCCACACTTCCTATAAAGTCTGCCATGATGCAGATTTGTCTGAGGAGAAGATGGCACAGCGTGGTCGCAAGAAGCAGTAAAAGCAGCTCACACTCGAACAGTGCGTCATGTCGGTAGTTTGAGGAGTGAACGGAAAAAAGATGATGGAGGTGATGGAGATCATGGAGGAGGATCAGAGCGAAGGAGAGGAGTGAAAGCTTCAGACGACCAACCAGGTCCAAGCGGAGTTTGGCTGCGGTCACGGCAGACTTTGCCCGTGTTGCCAGAGCCCGGAGGAAGTTCAGACGAATTTAGTGAACTCGACTGAGATTTGTCGGACGAATGGCTGCCAGTTGGATCGGCTGAGAACAGCAGAGACTCGTCGCCAGAAAGGCCAGAGAGAGGTAAAAAAAAACCACTTTTTTTCTTTTGCTTTGTACCCGCTGTTCATCCCTCCCCGCAGCTGTTTCTAAGTGGACATGTGTGTCTGTAATCTGAGAACCATTTTTGGTGGTGACGTTATTCAAAATTTTAGCGTAAAATTAGTTTGTAAAACACCCTCCGGTACAGACGCGCGGCACAGCAGAGGGAGAAATGCAGGGCAATCAGCACACAGTATATCGGCTGCTTCACCTCAGCGTGACCGGGGTGAAAACATTCTGCAATCGCCAAGCAGGTCGAGGTGTCAGGGGGGCTCATGACTCCGCAAATATGGAAAAATGTAGTGGGGATGAAACAGTTCTGGCAACGAGGGAGGAGCCGGGGAAAAAAAACACGGCTAATGGCGCACCAGAAATCACGGTGATGATGATGGCGGCTGAGAGTTCTTAGAGAAGAGGAAGAGTATCAAAAGTGGAGCCCAAATTTTGATGAGCCTGTTGGTCATTGTGGAGACGATCCAAAGATATTTCTCATTGACAGTATATCTTTATCCCAAACTGCTTTCAAGTTAGAGCCTTTTGAAATCTTGATATCAAAATTGTATATTTTCTTGAAACAATTTTCAGGTCCTGCACCCAGCAGAGGTCCCAGCTCCACACCTGTTTGGCAGTTCAACAAAGAAAGGTGAGTGTAAAAAAAGGGGGGATACCTCCACACTGCAGCAATATCAAAAATATATTTATGCTGATTGTATATATTTCTGTCATTTATAGGTGCATCCAGGTGTCGTAGGGAAGACTGACTAGCATGAAGATGTCAAAATGTGTTATATAATGTTGTATATGTGTAAATAAATCATTATTTTTGCCATCAAAAACCTTCTGCCTTTTTTTTTCCTTTGGTTCTATAGAAGGAAACCACTGTTCAGATGTTCGAAGTGTCAGTAAAACAACAAATATTTGTGTTAAACTCATTGTTTTGCTTCTCTTCACAAAAAGCTTGTTTTCTCTGTTTGGTCAGAAATGGATGATTTTGGTGAAACTTCCCCATGTTCTACTGCTGATAACTTGAGATTGGAAGAAGGTAGAAACAAACTTTTTTTCCTGATGAAAGAAGAGAGTCTACCCTTTATGTTGGTGGTTTCAGTGTTCACAGAGTCATAGAACACGATATTCTATGAGTCTTGGAAAATCAGTGAAAATGCTCCAAAACGCTGACAGTATGAGGCTTCTCTGCTGTGCAGCTGTCTGGCAGTGAATGAGTTAAAAAGGAAAATGTTTATAACCCTCACCATATTGTAGTTAATGTTAAAACTTTTTAAATTATCATGCCCAACTTGTAAGACAAAACTCCGCAGATACGAAACAACACTGGCACTAAGTGTGTTTTATGAGCTGTGATTATAAAGGAAATCTAAGCAATATGTTGAAAAAAAAAAAAAACTACAAATGAAGCATGTCTTGAAATGTTTATAGCCACCATAAAACACAAGGCTGGTGAGACATCTCATCTCTGATCCATCTTTGTTGTCTCCTTGAACAGTATGTCCTCCACGGATCAGACCTGCGTTCTCTGCACCGGTACATCCCGTCATCAGTTCTACCAGAGGAATACGGAGGCATCACTGGCCAACTGGACATGAGTGCTTGGTCAAAACTGCTGCTGGACTGTGAGGAGGAATTTATAGTTGAGTTCTGCCAGCCAGATCCACTAGAGGGCGTGTTGCTTCCAGACACTATGCTGTTTGAAGGAGAGCAGGATGTTGAGAAGGATGATGACACCTTCAGGGGGCTACGCTCTCAACTTTACTACTGTTACTGATGCACACTGTACACGAGGACACTCCCGTCACTGAGAGAACGTCTTGTTTCGTCTGCAGCCTATAGCCATGGCATGTTGCCAATGTTATATGTGATTTATTTTACTATCCAGCACTGGTCTATTTGGAAAGTCCTCTTTTCTTTACACATAGACCAGCATTCAGTATCGATTAGTCCATGGCAGCTCCATTCTCTGGTGAAAAGGTTTGGGGCATGAAGCTACGCATGTTCAGCTGTTATTGTTGGTCTGTAAGGGTTTATAATTATTTGTGTTTAATGGATGGGCCCACATTTTCATTGCTTTTGTGCCTGTATTTAAAACTGCAACAAGTTTTGCTTATTCCTCAAGAGATCCAATGAGTGCTTCTACTGTAACATGGGGGACAAAATCCCCTCAGTTGAGGCTTCATAAGTGCCAGTCAAATAAATAAAGAGGTTTTTGTTGCTAGGAAACGTTGTCTTTGTGTTACATTTATTATGCTGTTGCAAAACTCCTCAGAATGGAGTGATTTCATATTTATTTCCCTGCACTTGCTCTATAAAAGTAACATTTACTGACCACTACAATGTGTTTTATTAATTTCTTTGTGTTTCTGAATGCCAAGGGGTTGCACTTCTGAAAAACTTCATTATTGTTTCATACTTTTTATTTGAGTTTGTTCTACAGAATAAAATGTCTGAGTGCTCGTCCAAGGCTGGTGATTCCACACTTTTTGCTAGGGGTTGTATTTTATGAGTTATGTTGAACCTGATTGCACCAAAGCAACGCTTGTGTTTTTATCAGGGTTGGTCTTATAAAAAAGGGAAATTTACTTGGGAAGGGGAAATGGGTGGCTGCCGTGGCAACAGAGAAAGTACAGGTAAATTGTTTAGCTGAATATAGAGATCATTTAGCATGTAAGAGACTCAGTCAAAGCCTTAGTTAGGCAGTTCCACAGGGGTAGGGAGGGACCCCTTTGCCCAAGGCCATGCTTGCCCTACACCCCCCCCCCCCCCAAACACCCCCTTCTACTGTCAACACAATCAATCGATAATGTTTACATCAATTCTCCATATACACGTCTATAGCTTAGTAAAAGGTGTTCATCCAGTTTTCTTGTTAGTAGTTTCTGCTTCCTACATATTATCTTTTAAGTTTTTTTGCTGCCACAATACAGTCCACTACACAACACCCCTCACACTTCACAACCCAGCACACACCACACCCTCACTGTCCTGTCTCTTTAATTGTCTTGTCTTTAAATGTTTCACTGCTGGTGTTTTCCTAATCCCCTCTGACGAAATCAGGATTTAGGATGTCAATAAAGGATGTTAGAATTTACTGCCAGAGAGGACTGGTGAAGGACACATTCACCCTTCACACTCCCACAAAAAAAAAAAAAAAGTCTGCTATAAGATTAAATTGCATATATACACTAGACATACTGGCTCTAACCATGCAGACAAAAATAAAAAAAAAAAAGATTGCGAGTTTAATAGCTTCATGCTAGTTGCTAAGTCTTTTGTCTGTTATCATCCAGACATGTTTCCAGACATCAAATCAATGTCAATTTGATGTCAAATTTTGTGCTGCAACGCTGTATTTATGTCAAATATATTGATTAACAATGTAAGATGCAGTAATTGGATGTGAGATTGATCCTTTATCTGGACCTTTTTACAACCATAAGGAAGTCAAAGCTTCTGTAGGCTATTTATCATTGTGGTCAAAATCTTGACCAACCTTCAACATCAAAATGATGCCACGGTGCCCGGTGGGATATATATGTATATATATATATATATATATATATGTATATATATGTATATATATATATATATATCTATATATATATATATATATATATATATATATATATATATATATATATATATATATATATATATATATATACATATATATATGGTGTGTGTGTGGTGTGTGGTGTATGTACAGTCATGGAAAAAATTATTAGACCACCATTTTTTCTTCACTTTCTTGTTCATTTTAATACCTGGTACCACTAAACGTCATCATGTGACTAAAACACACAGAAAAGAAAACACTGAATGCATAAAAGCAGTGTTTTTGGCAGTACAACGCCATAGCTATTGATGTAAAAACTTAAGTGATTTAGGTTATAATCAAGAAAACCATGGAAAATGGTAAGATATCAGCTCTTAAATAAAACTCTTATGAGCAATCTTTGTGGTTATCATTATGTTTGTCCAAACAAATGTACCTTTAGATGTACCAGGCATTAAAATGAACAAGAAACTGAAGAAAACAAGGGTGGTCTAATAATTTTTTCCATGACTGTATGTATTTGTGTATATATAAATAAGTGATGAGATAAAAAGTCGACCATTTAAAAACTGACATTCTTTACAATTATTTTTTGTTTATTTCATTGGCATATTTATTTGTTCGATTGAATATTTATTAATTTCAGTATTTATTGATTTTAATGATGGATGAAATGGCTCTCCATATATAACAACCTGCTAAAATGCACCAGAATGCATGAAATACATCTACTTCATTAAAACTTTTCTGGAGGAAAACCCCCGAAACCTCGCCAGGCTGAACCCCGCGATGACAAATCCATGTGTTTATATTCAAATTCAATTTTGAAATCTTGAAAAATCGGTTGTCATTGATCAAGATTCGGTCAATTGTCACGGATTTCCCACGACCATTTGGTACGTGCAGTTCAAACAGTGCTCACATTCAACACAGACGCGCCTATTGTCTTTCTTCCAAACCGCTTCTCATAGGTTCCCTCTACGCATGCGCAAAAGTTTATGGTACTGCGGTCATTTATTCAATCAGATCTGTGATAACCGAAGTTATTACTATTCATTGTGTTGCCCTATTTTGAGAGTTACGGAAGTAGTTGCGACACTCAAACACGTCGAAACTGGGCCTTCACTAGACACAGCTAAATCGACAAAAACATCGGTAAGTGTGTGCATGTGTGCGTGGACTAAGCGGCACAACGTGGTGTGTCCCTACAAATAAGCGCTGCCGAATACAGCGGCGCTTTTATGCTGTTTTCACAGTTTGTATTCGCTGACTAGTTACTTTGTTATGTCAAAATTAGCTAGTCTCGTTTCTTTTTGCTTCTGTGTAACGTCGTTAACACGCGACATGCACAGAACGAGTCCATGAAGTGGTGTGTTGGGATAATTTTAACCCGAAGTAGTTTCATTATAGATGCTATTTTTACTTTCACATCTATAGTCGTTGAGTAAGACTGCCCTATCCGTCGCACTTTCAGCCTGCCGAACACTTCTCCTCGGTCCAAGTGTTGACAAAAAAGGCATTTAAAAGTATTTTAAATCAGAAATGTAACTATTGACCAGTTACGCAATGTTATCGTATCAACAACTTTATGAACATACGCAGTAAAGGAATGTTCTTACCGAGGGCCATGTATACGCACAAAGCATGCAACATGCTGACCACATTTGATTGAAATAATGGGAACATTTTAATTTCTTTAGTCTCATAACTTAAAGTAATACCTTGTCTGTTTTGGCAGTTTTTATTTTAAAGTTCATAAAGTTTATCTTTGGACTTAGCTGTAAATCTTGGGTGATTTCATCAGGACATATTGAACAGTGTTACCACACATTACATGTTGTCAACTGTGCATGTCTCTGTTAAATATTAATCTTTTATCTTGTATCTGATCATTTTGTCCCTTAGGTTATTGGTTGTCTTTTTGCATATCCTATAGTCATTTTACATTTGTATGTTGCCTTGGGTAAATTTGTTTGTCCATTGCTTTGTAAGTATTTGTACCTTTTTTTTTTTGACATTAAGAAAATTGCAAAATAAATTTTGCTTTGGAGACATTGGGCCAGTTCCCTTTTAAGGCCCTCTTACCCACCCTCCATAACACTATCCAAGTTCTCATCAATAAGCAGTGCCAGCACAGTGTCTTGAGTCTTGGCTCTGATTTTCCACTTTTGTGGGTAGTAGAATTGACTGAGGTGTAATATGTTATCTATTCTAAACAGAGATGCACAAGCCAGGTCTCTGAGGGTCAGAGTTCAATGTAAAGATTGTGTAATAGCCACTCGTGCTCCACGCAAATCATTGTCCCAAAACTGCTAGAGCTGCTATTTAATAGATGTAAAACCAGTAGATGCTACCTAATTGAAGTGCAGAAATTGAGTTGTGAGAAAAACTAGCTAGGGTTGCAAAAGGGGATCAATCTTTCCCGTAAATTTCCAAAAGCTTTCCAGAAACGTTCCATGGGATGTTAAGATGGGGAATTTTGGAAATATTCGAAACTGGAAACCTACTACAGCAGTGATTCCCAAAGTGTGGGCCGCGGCCCCCTGGTGGGCCCGTCGCGGTACTGCCGGTGGGCAGTGAGAGTTCATTTAAATTAAACATGTTTTAAATCCTCGATCTTTTTAAAATGTTTTTAATTACTGTAAAATATTAACTACATGATTTAAAAACATTAAGAAGTAACAAAACAAACCAGTTAAGTGTTATTCTACCGTCATCTTAACTTAATATGACAAGTGTCACCTTATTTGTTGACCCCTTACATTAATATCAGAACATAGCTTCTAGTCCTGTACGTTGATCACAGTTGTGATTAAAGATTTCAGTGGGCCGCAGAGATTTTTCACATTTTAAATTGGGCCTTGGTATTCTGAAGTTTGGGAATGGCTGTTCTACAGGAATTATGGGAAGGAACTGGAAACTGGGCGTAGTTGTAATGTACTGTATCATATTCAGAGATGAATATGAACATTTTGTTTTGTCATAGGCAAGACATCCATGCAAAATAAAACAATATTACCTAAACATTACATTTTAGCAGATTTGTTTGTAAGTAGAACTTCAGAGTTTTAATTATTTTATTGAACAATCAATTCTTTTATTGAACAAAAACAAAAAATAATGTTTAGTAAAATATTACTGTTACCCCCCCCAACCCTACTCATTCAACACTTAAGTAAAATGCCTTAAATCCCTAAACGCAATGTACATTAAAATGCATCTTCCTTACAACTTCTCAAGACTAGCTTTTGCATTTTTACTAAGCCCTATCAGGGAATGGCCTCTTCCTGGGGGTCATCGATATCCTCGATCAAATATATTTAGACCATCAATATCATCAAGATGTACTTCACTTATGTAATCCATTTGCTTAAATGTGTGGCTTCAATAGTCTTGTGCTCTGGGCTCAAAAATGTGGCCCCTAGGGTTTGAGAAATCATCTGTGCATGTGATAGAGCAGTGGTTCTCAACCTTTTTTGAACAAACGCCCCCCTGAGCCACCATGATGCTGTCACACCCCCCCCCCCCCCCCCCCCCAGAAAAAAAAGAAAAATGTGCCTGTGCATTTATTTCATCCAAATGGTAGTTTAATGGATGGATGGATATTATTGGTATTGTTGCTGTTGCTTTTATTTTCGAAATTCTCGTTTTTTTTTTTTTTTTGATTCCACTTAAGATTTACATGATTTTCAAATAACTGCTATCTATATTTTTATGTAGCTCTGAAAGTTGAAGAGCAATTCATTTTGACAGCAATAAGTCTTCTCAGTCTTCACATGAAAAGTTAATGGCAGATTTCTCAACATTTCGGTGCATACTGCCATCTATGATATCAGAAGGTGCAACATCAGGACTTAAACTATGTTATCAATTTTGCACTTCAGCTGTGTCCATAATAAATTAGGAGCACCTCATAAATGTAATTGCGCTTCATTGTCTGTCGTTATTTGTGCTGTCCTGCTCCCCTCCCCTTTTTCTTTTTCTTTCTGTAGGTTTTCCAGAGTTTCCAGAGCTACATACTGACATATATATATATACATATAATATATATATATATATATATATATATATATATAATGTGTATATATATATATATATATATATATATGTGTGTATATATGTTAACTCATTAATTTATTGACGCCGATATTTATTTTATCGTGCGTTAACGCATGTTACTCACGTGCTTTTGTTTTGAAGAGTCTGTTACTGGCTGCTGCGGAGCCGGAAGACAATTGGCAGGCAAAACTAAAACAGACATGGAGAGCAGTAAAAATCAGTGTACTTTACAATTTGGGTAGCAACTCAGGTAGCAATATTAACAATTATGTCTGAAAAAAAAAAAACTTTCAAACCCCTTTGTTCAAGATGATCGTGTCATTCCTCCATTTTACATCAGATCTGCTCCATGTGTTCACTGTCCTGCTGTTCTATAGCTGGTTACTTCAGTGCGGCTCCATCTAGTGGCACAGATGTGTAATGACAACAGAAAGTCCAGTCCTTGATTATAAAACAAAGCCATTTCTGGATCATGTAAACCAGACAATAAAATATTAAAAAACAAATTCAGTCCCGTGGACTGTTTGCTATAATTGAAATATAAAAAACAGGATTTTTTTTTTTTTTTATGTTAGATTAAAAAACTGAAAAAAAGGTCACATTTAAATTTTTTTAATTTTTGATTGACAATCGAAAATGAAAAAAACAAAAACAAATGATACACAGATAATTACGGATTGGTAAAGTTACTGAACTTTAACATGGACATTTTCATTTTAAAGTTTTCCCAGATGGAGGATTTGACAGAAACAAGGTTATTTGTAACAACTGCCAAGTTGAACTCCCTGTTAAAAGTTTCTGCTGTTACCTCAGAAATTACCTGTGTTGATTGAAAAAGGACCGGAACGATGTTCATCTGATGCAGTTAAAATATTAATTTATTCCATTAACTGATATGAAAACCATAGCGCTGGCAGTTAGTGCCACAGCGGTCAAAAGCCTTTTGCCCTTCCGGGTCAAACACCTAACCAATAACAGGCAGCTAGCTTTTATACCTGACCCTCAGGTAATGTGTGTGTGTGTGTGTGTGTGTTAATTTCATGTTTTAAAAACAATAGTCGTGTTCAACAGAATTTGCATTAATGTGTTATTAACATGTTTACATTTGACAGTCCTAATATACAGACACACATATACACACACTGCCTGGCCAAAAAAAAGTTGCCACCAAAAAAAGGTCATACACTCTAATATTTTGTTGGACTGCCTTTAGCTTTGGTTATGGCAGGCCTTCGCTGTGGCATTGTCTTGATAAGCTGCAGTATCACAAGATTTATTTCCATCCAGTGTTGCATTTATTTTTCACCAAGATCTTCATTGATGATGGTAGAGTCTGACCGCTGCACAAAGCCTTCTCCGGGACATCCCAAAGATTCTCAGTAGGTTTAAGGTCTGGACTCTGTGGTGGCCAATCCATGTGTGAAAATGATGCCTCATGCTCCCTGAACCAGTCTTTCACAGTTCCTGGCATTTTCATCTTGGAATATGCCCCTGCTATCAGGGAAGAAAAAATCTATTGATGGAATAACCTGGTCATTCAGTATATTCAGGTAGTTGGGTGACCTCAGTCATTGAGCTCATACTGTTGCTGAACCTGGACCTGACCAACTGCAGCAACCCCAGATCATAACACTGCCCCCACAGGCTGGTGCAGTAGGCACTAGACATGATGGGAGCATCACTTCATCTGCCTCTCTTCTTACCCTGATGCTCCCATCACTCTGGAACAGGGTCAATCTGGACTCATCAGACCACATGACCTTCTTTCATTGCTCCAGAGTCCTCAAAGACAATGGGTCCCCACTAGGCTTGGGCGGTATCCAAATTTTGATACCGTCAAACTTCCCTCACATTTTACTGGGGTATACGGTATTCCCGCGACTATTAAGGCGAACACACACACCGCCGGGACACCGCGTGAAAACAGCCCCCCCCATTATGTACCCCAGGCGCGCTGCCGCGGGGCTTTATGGTGCTGTACTATTCCCAGCGTTGACGCGCCTGGGAAAAAAAGGCGAGTTTACCTCGAAACAGCAGTTCAGTGCTTCAATATAAACTTGGCTCAACTACAGTTGTTATTTATTTGTGTAGTTCTTGTTTTTCACTGTAGTTTTAACTGTTCCTTCTCTGCCCCCGCTCCTCTCTGCTGCCGAGGTGTTTGCTGAAACGCGCTTTATAGTAAAGTGTCTGATGCCGGACGTTTCACTTCCTATAAATTCTTCAACATAAAAGTCCAACATTATTAGTTTCATTAGAAGCTTTTATTTTGAAGCAGCAAACTCGGGAAGTGTTGTTTTCATCGTCAGTACTTTAACAGGACGAGTCAAACCAAGATCAGCTGCGAGCGAACACGAATAAACGGTAAAATAAAGCGGAACACACAGCGATACAGGAGAGAAACTAAACTAAACTTTAAACCACAGAAATCATTCATTGCATTTTTTAATGATGGTATTGAAACTGATACCGCCGCTATTTTTAAATACCGGAAGTAAACGGTATTACCGTAATACCGCCCAAGCCTAGTCCCCACTATCCTTCCTTTTCAATGTTTTAAATTTTTGATTGACAATCGAAAATGGAAAAAACAAAAACAAATGATACACAGATGATTACGGATTGATAAAGTTACAGAACTTTAACCAGAATCAGAATCAGAATCAGAATCAGAAACAGTTTTATTGCCAGGTACGTTTTCACATACAAGGAATTTAGCTTGATGTCTGGTGCAGAACATATAAACATATAAGATATAAGAAAAATATAGAAATATAGGAAATAAAGAAAAATATAGAACAGGTACTAAATGGAATAAATGCACAATAGAATGACATATAAATATATAAATTAAAGTTAGAGGCATGGACAATATGGGAAATGTTTTTTTTTTTTTTTTTTTTAATTTTGTAATGGCCTGTAGTCCACAGTTGTGCGTTAATGTAACGCAGAGGGATGTATACTTTACTTTACGTTAATATAACGTGTATGTGTTGGGGGGGGGGGGGGGGGGGGGGCAGTCAGAGACAGTGGGGGGGACATGGACATTTTCATTTTAAAGTTCTCCCAGGCGACGAGTCAACAGAAACAAGGTTATCTGTAACCACTGGCAAGTTGAACTCCCTGTTAAAAGTCTCTGCTGTTACCTCTAGGGATGTCCCGATCACGTTTTTTGGGTCCCGATCCGATTCCGATCTTTTAATTTTGATGATCGGCCGATTTCCGATTTTTCCGATCCAATTTCATTTCTTTTGAGTGGGCAAACAGAGTTTATTTTCCTATGCATTTTATTTCCTGTGTACATTAATAAATAGGCCTGCATCCAAGCTGAGATTAATAGCTTTTATCATCTCATAAAATAAACAATAACTTATTTAAACACTCTTCTTTCTTTCTTTTTTGTTTGGGAGAATTATTATAAAACACATTTAGTTACAGAACAGTGACTGTTCAACAGTCTCAGTACTACAGAACAAAGCACTTCCATTTAAATAGCAGCAGGTGAACGTGGCTAGCAGTTTAAGGCAATGAAAACACTAGCAGAAGTCTTTGCAATCAATGAAATCACATCAGAATAACAATAACATAAAATATTAACTTCATTCAAGACCCGCTGCACATGTTCGCGCTTCTTTGTGTCCTTTGTCGTTCATGTAATGACGGGAACGAGGCTCGAGGTAATTAATGAGCCGGTTAGATGCCTTGTTTTCCACAAACTCCGTTTCCTCAGTAATACATTCCGCGATTAGCTCTGTGATTTTTCTGTATTTCTCCGAGTCTTTCGGGAGTTTCTTTCTTTTAAAAGTTTCACAGAGCGTTTGCTGCCGAAACTGGTGCCGACGGCAGCAGCTCTGAAGCTGCAGCCGTCGGCACCACGGCACCTGACAGAAGGCTGCGGTGATCGGTGCTGCGTGCTTTTTTAAGTGTCTGATTAAATTGGTGTTGTTGTAAACTCTCTTTTTACTTACCCCTCGTGATATCTCAGCCTTCCACACGTTGCAAGTCGCAGTCGAAGCGTCGGTCTTTGTAATTTTATAGTGCTGCCACACTGCTGACAGTTTAGCTAAAGTTTATCCTGACGCCGCCGGTCTTGAAACTTTTAAGGTGGATACAAGACAGCGCTGCTGGGAAACCTCATTTCAGTGCAAATTATTAAATGTATATAGTTTAAAAAATATTTTTGTTTGTGTAATATGATTACTTTATTAATTTGTGTTAATCAGGATCACTTTTTGAGGAAAAAAATAATGAAAAAAAGATCGGCGTGTTATAATAAGGTTGATCGGCCGATCCGATCCACCTTAAATTTATAAGATCGAAGGCCGATCCGATCAGGGGATCGGGATCGGGACATCCCTAGTTACCTCAGAAATGACCTGTTTTAATGTTATGATTGTTGCTCAGGATTTTAATGGTACACTTTTTTTTATTTTTCATAAAAAACAGGATGACATTAATGCCCTGGCAGTGGCAATAAGCTTTATTTTATTTTACATTTTTTAAGATCAGATTTACACAAAGTATGTGTTACTGGCAAGTGCTGATGTTAAAAGTGTTTGAACAACAAATGTTATGGCACTTTAGTTTATATGGCAGCAGAACATTTAAATTAAAGTGACCTTTACACTACTTTTGAATTCATTATTTGATTTTTCGTATACAGTGCGATTAATCGTCATTACTCAGGGAAATCACACGATTAATCGCGATTAAAAATTTTAATCGTTATCCAGCCCTAAAAAGAACACAACAGCGTGATTCACATGATCTTGGCAAATCCAGCAAAAGAGGCAGTGCTTGAAAGTGCACCGTTTTTGAAATGCTCCCAGTGAGACGAAGTTGTATAGTTGTATGTGAAGTTGGCAAAAAAATAAAACAGACCTCTTGCTCCTTGCTCTTGCTTTTTTCAGGTGCTGCTCATGCTGATTATTACAAAATGTCCAGTAATTGGCTGATCTCCTGTTTGTACCTTTAAAATCATCTTTTGAGTTGATACTTTGTTTTACCCACAGGTGCTGTTCGAAGTCCTGATACCAGCTCAACTCATCCCCTGAAAAGCAGTTGCCCTCGAGCAACAGTATTTGAATCTGCATCTTGCCAATAGTCACTTTCCAGCGGAGACATGCCTCCAGCTGTTGCTGGGCCTGTAGGGTACACCCCTCCTGAAGGTGGCTGGGGCTGGGCTGTGGTGGCAGGTGCCTTCATCTGCATTGGTTTCTCCTATGCCTTCCCCAAATCCATCACTGTCTTCTTCAAAGAGATTGAGGTCATCTTTGATGCCACACCTAGTCAGGTGTCCTGGATTTCCTCCATCATGCTGGCTGTCATGTATGGCGGAGGTAAGTGATGATGGTGATGATAGTAGCCAGTCAGGACTGTTACCTCTCTTTAGTCAGTCATTGCATTTCAGTTAAACTCATTTCAACAGAACATCACTAAGTTGCTTGAGTTAACCCTGTAACAGACTACTACTATTTGAATTGATCTCTTGAGATGTTAACTTGCTAAACTAAAACATGTAATGAATAGACTCAAAACCACCCAAAATTGTTTTCCTACAAGAAACCCACTTGCTTTCAAGTGAAACAGCTCGATTAAGGAAAAGATGGCCAGGTTAAGTAATTACATCCTCCTTTTTATCATATGCTTAAATCTCTACGTCTTCGTGTACAAAAAACTACTTTTGATCAAGTGGGAAGATGCATCATTATACAAACTTTCATGATGAACCAAGACCTAATTCTGGTTAATTTCTATGGCCCTAACTAATATTGATGATCCAAACTTCTATAACAAGACATTTTGTACGGATCATACTGAAAAAAATGTTCTCATGCACCATACACAGTTATGTTGGACGTCTAACAGTGCCTGGGTTATTTACTGTGAAGCAAGAAGTGGGTGGTTCTGCCACATAACAGTGTGAAAAATAAATGGAAAAATAACATTACTCCCTGGGAGAGCATGAAAATTAGAAGTGTATTCTCCAGGTAACTGGCAGCCAGTGAAAGGATCTCAGAAAAGCATTAATGTACTTAGTTTTCCTGATTCTTGTCAGAACCTGGCAACAGTATTCATCATGAACTGGAGCTGTCCAGTCAGACTTAACTGTGACAGTCGTTAAGTAATAATGAAGGCTGGATCACCTCCCATAAATCTGATGTGTACATCAGGTCCCTGACACTATATTTGATTGAGATGATAAAAAGCAGTTTTAGTTACAGCATTGGTGTGGCAGGTCAGAACTCAGCTCTGAGTCAATTCCCAAATAGTTTTTTCCAGACCTCTGGATTGAAGCTGGATAGAAACTTTTTATCGTTTCCATTTTGTTGGCGAATAAAATTATTTTGGGAAGGAAGTGGGCTACTGGCGGTGGTGATGGGTGCAAGGGCCTGATCAATGCTGCTTGTAGCTTTTGTATTATTATTATTATATTGCCCGAGCACCGAGGGTGCGAGGACCCTATTGTATTTCGAATATTTATTATTCAATGTCAGCATGATTGATCATTTATTTGAGAATTTTTGAGTCATGCACTGAATTTTTGCGAATATTTTTCTGTGTACTAGTGCAAGACTGACTGTATAAAAGTATTTTTTTTTTCTCATCGAAAATATCAATGAATCTTAATCCAATTGCCTATTTTTTTTTAAGTGAATATTTTGGTATATAAACCCTGCTCCTTCTGGCTTCTGAGCATCAGGGACAGACTGAAATTACAATGGTAAGGAGAGAGTGGGGGGAGGGTGACATTGTTTTGAATTCATTAACTTCTTTTGGCAGCATGTGTGGGAAAAAAAACTTGGAAGGATTATTCTAAGATGACAATCTGCTCAGATTAGCAGAAATGCAAAAATGAATGTACTTGTTTGAAAATAAATGTGTTAATAGTTGAATTTAGATTATTTTTTTAACCATTGCGCAAGGTATTGCTGTTTACAAATAGTTGAGATTTGCAATGACAACCATCACATTATGGTATCCAGTGCAAATCATGAAAATATTTACACTCCCTTTTTGTGTAAAGATTAATGCTGTAACTAGTTTGTTCGACATAGAAAAGGGAAGATTATGTGCGTAGCATATGATTTTGGTCACATTATTTAGTGTATTTTGTATTCTGTCAGTGCTTTATCACATCAGCCTTGGATTCCTATGGCTGAACCCTTCACTCTCCACAACGCTGAGGGGGCTGGCAGTCCTTCAGGATGAAATTCAGCAGGGCTTCATCCAGCATCTGCTTCCTGGAAGCTTAATGGTTAAAAATAAGTAAAGAATAAATTCATAGGAGTTAATTATCAATAAAGCAACTGTGAATAAGTTGTAGAATGGCTGTGTACCTGAGTTCATCCTGGGTGTATCTGGGACTTCATTTTCATGCCTGGCCCTATAATGTCTCAGCATTGAGGAGGTGGACTTGTTCAAATATGAAAGCTCTGTCAAGCAAATTTGACATTTAACCTGCAGAAAATAATATTAATAGTAAACCAAGAGTCACTATGGAATGAATTTGTATTCAGATAGATCAAGTGGAAACTTTGAGAGGAACAGGATGAAATAACAAGGAAATTAAAACAAATACCTTATTTTCCAATAGGAGACCAAAATGGTGCCGTATGGTGGAAACCTTTCTTTTGGCTTGAGGCTGGTCCATACTTATTGCTGTTTTTGACCACGTGTGACAAAAGATCAGAGATTCTTTTGGCAGATGTATGCCGATGACAGACGACAGATGCTGATAAACACAGTTTGGCGCGTCACTGTCAGTTTGAAACAGTACCTGTATTGGTCATGTGACTTTCTTAAAGCGAAATGCGCACCGACACGGGTTTTTTCTCTCTGAGCTCGACGCACCGACGCACTGGTGTTGCTGAACCCATCACTAGTTAAGACATTGAAGATGACTGACTGTGGAAATTGTAAATTTTTATCAAAGAGCATTGCCTTGAGAGTGCAGCGCAGTTCGATGTCTCGCCATGAATGGAAAAGTTTTACGAAGTCGCAATCAGCCCCAAAATCCATAAGTTTGATGATTCTTCCACTCCATCCAAGATTGTCATATAAACTTGTTTGAATTCCATAGCGCCACCATCTGGTCAAAGGAATATGATTTTGGTCACAGTATGTCCGGTATTTACTACTTCATCATATCAGCCTGAGCAGCATACAGAATATATTCATAAGTGTCCTTATGCACCATCGAAAGTTTCATGTGTGGACCTACAACAGTGTTGGAAAGGAAACTCCACTAGATGGAGCCCGCACCTTAGTAAAGAGTAAGCGAATTGAGCATCACAGTGAACGCATGCAAGCTGGAAGTGATGTAAAATGGAGGATCAGGCGACTGACTCGAGCAAAGGAAAGAAAGCAAAGAAAGTTGTTACACACCAGAATATTAGACTGAATTATTATTGTTCTTGAAATAGAATATAACTCAACTTAATGGTTATGCAGTTGTTGACATTAATGCAGTTATTTAACTAAGTGGTTGTTGCTTATTCACTGAGTCATATTCTCAGATTTTAAGAGAATAAAGCTTATTAAATAGTACAGTACCTTGATCTTAAATAACATGGAAACCTGACATCTGCCTTACCTTAAGTATGGTTCCATACTTAAGGTACGTATGGTACAGGTACCATACGTACTCATAAAAGTAGCTCTATCTGCCAGCTTGATTAAACTCTTTATTATATACAATTC
This sequence comes from Hirundichthys speculiger, assembly GCA_018398805.1. NCBI lineage: Eukaryota > Metazoa > Chordata > Actinopteri > Beloniformes > Exocoetidae > Hirundichthys > Hirundichthys speculiger. The sequence goes on from JAGFBZ010000312.1 coordinate 207,809, forward strand.
TGCATAAACACCACTGCTAATATGAGCAGATTCTCATCTTGGAATGATCCTTTCAAGCTTTTCTTCCCAAACATGCTGCCAAAAGGTCATTAAGTCAGGACAATGTCCCCCTCCCCCACTCTCTTTCACACTGTATTTCACACTTCTCTGTTCCTGAGGCTCAGAAGCCAGAGGGAGCAGAGTTTATGTTTGAAAATATTCATTAAAAAATCAGCATATTGATTAAAATTCTGAAAACAATACAGCACAATTCTTGTATCTTAAGCTACCTACCATCATCATATTTTTGGTATTTGATTAATATTTTCAATGAAAAAAATTACTTTTTAAACAGCCGGTCTAGCGCAAGCACACATAAAAATATTCGCAATAATTCCATACATGAGTCTAAAATTCTCAAATAAATCATCAGTGATGCTGGCATATCCAGCTACATTACTGCTAAATTTGGTGACTCTAATTGAAAAATGAGGTGCCATAAAAAATAAGTTACACTGCAAGAATTATGTCCATCGGTTACCATTTGACATTTTGAAAAATATAGAGTGGTGGACTTCTGAATTGACCATTTGTTGCAGTGTATGAAACGTTTGGTTGAGTGAAAGGAATGTGATCCTTCAGTCTTATCTCCTTATGACCAACATGTGATTTTTTTTATGAATTTATTTCATTTGCGTGCGAAAAACATCCACTTGTTTTACGATGAACAGCGCTGGCACCGTTGGACGTGCATGCGCGAAATTGTACATCACGCATGAGGACACTTCTGAGTTCAGTCTGACCGCTTCTCAGGCTGATATGATGAAGAGGAAGTTAGATAACGGACATAATAAGACCAAAATCATATTCCTATGACCAGATGGTGGCGCTATGGAGTTCATCCAAGATTGTCATATACACTTGTTCAGGTTGGAAGAATCATCATACATATAGATTTTGTTGCAGATAGGACAATGCAGGTGCAAGTTATAACAGCTTTTCCATTCATGGCGAGTCTTCGAAATGAGATCAAACTATGCCGCGTCACTACAGCCACGCCCTCATGTGAAAAGTTATATGCTTCGCAAACTTTTATCAGCCATGTGATTAGATTAGAAAAAAAAAGTTTGGAGTCAATCCAACCAAATCTCTGGGAGGAGTTTGTTAAAGTACGAGGCCTGGAAATGACTAAAATATTGGAAAAACTTGCATATTCCATTCATAATAGCAGACTTCCTGTGAGAATTAGAGCATGGGTCCAAGAGACTTTTTTGTAGGTCTGAGGATAATACATGAGTCACACAAAGTTCATGTCTGTAGGTGAAAGCATATGGAGGGGCTGGTCGATACAAAAAAAAGAAGGTGGTGCTATTGAGCCATTTTTGTATGCCCATGTGCAGCACCCATAAAATATGTAAAACTCTTCCACAGCTAATGTGTGTGCAAAATTTTGTAACTTTTTGAGTATGTTAAGGCCCCCAAAAAGGCAATTCATTTTGGAGAAGAGTACTTCCTGTTTTATGATAATTAGCACTGGCACCGTTGGACGTGCATACATGAAATTGTACATCATGCGTGAGGACCCTTCTGAGTTCAGTCTGACTGCTTCTCAGGTTGATACGATGAAGAGGGAGGTAGATAATGGACATAATAAGACCAAAATCATATTCCTATGACCAGATGGTGGCGCTATGGAGTTCATCCAAGATTGTCATATACACTTGTTCAGGGTGGAAGAATCATCATACATATAGATTTTGGGGCTGCTATGTGTTCAGGATGGGACTACGATCATACTCATCCGTTTTGGACCAGATTAAACACTGTATGGCCTAGTTACAGCCCATTTCTCTTTCATGGCGAGTCTTCGAAATGACATCAAACTTCGCCGCGTCACTGCAGCCTGTGTGAACCTCTAACTGTGGGAGTTAGAGTAGGAGTCCATGAGACTTTTTTGTAGGTCTGAGGATGATACATCAGTCACACAAAGTTCATGTCTGTAGGTGGAAGCAAATCGAGGGGCTCGTCGTTTAAAACAAGGTGGCGCTATTGAGCCACTTTTGTGTGGCCATGTGCAGCACCCATAAAAAATGTAAATTTCGCAGACAATGAATGCGTGTGCAAAATCTCGTGAGTTTTTGAGTATGTTAAGGCCCCCAAAAAGGCGTTTCATTTTGGAGAATAATAATAATAAACATTCGAAATACAATAAATACAATAAATCTTATAAATCTTACTAATAAATCTTATTTACAGTATATGCTCTAATTGTGCTCTGGTGAGGCAGTGAATCGGCTGTTACACAATGCGCTAGACTACGACTGAGGTGCAAAGCGGATTTATTCTCCAAGTTGTATACTCGCAACAATTGAATCATAGGCAATTGGACTTAGATTTGTCTAGAAGACGTTTCGCCTCTTATCCAGGCAGCTTCATCAGTTCTCAACGCATCAGTCTGACTAGTCCTTGGTGCAGTGTTGCTCTTCTGTAGTGACAGTGCCCAGAGTTGCACCGTGCATCATTCACAAACACTACCAGTCCCCGTGCTTTCCTGTTACCACTGTCCGACGTCTTATTCGCCTCTATCAGCAGGAATTCATCCAGCGCCGTGACAGCGTCTGGAATAGCCATAGTTAGCCAAGTCTCTGTGGACATCATGAGGCTGCAGTGACAGTACTCCCTCATGTGTTAGGTCAACGCTGCTAGCTTGTCACCTCCTCAGTTTACAAGGGACATCAGGTCTCTCCAGCAGCAGGCCAACTGTGTGGCGGAGCTCCAACAGCTGATCCCTACTGTAAACAATAGGCCCATGGTTCCATACAGGATCCCTAGACACAGCATGAAAAATGCAGCAAAGGGGCCACAACAAGCACAGTGTACTCAATGCACAGTGCACTCAGTGTCCTCGTGTTTGGAATAAAGGGAAAAAGTTAAAAGAAACTAAGAAAAAAAAGCTTTAAAGAATGTAAAAGAAGAAAAACACTACAAGGTAGCGGAAGCTGCTGCAACAGGCTGCCACTCGGGAAGTGCTGTCTATGCAGGTCTATTTCAGTAGCACATAACTCCTGCCACGGCTTTATATACATTAACCATAATGTAATTTGATTATAGAAATAAGTATAGGGATAATTTAATCTTAATGAATAAATCAATCTAATTAATGTAAGTGTGGCAGGGAGAGAAAGCTGCTTGGAAAACTGCCTTGAGTGGTCCCTGGACTGGAGCCAGGATGCAAAACGCACTGTGCAAACATGTTGTTGAATACCTGGAGTTGACTTTCAGTGTTATAAATATTTTCTTATCTATCTTGTGGAATGGATTATTTGGCAAAACAATAGAAACAGTGCTGGGTGGCCTGATGTTTACATGGTAAATGTGGGGGGTCCAAAAGAATAATTTTGAAATGTTGGGGGGACTTGTCCCCCTCAAATATAATGGTTGCAATGCCTATGACGGTGATTTGTTTAATCAACAACACAAATCTGCCGTGGTTTTATGACTACACACTGTGAACATCATTCTCTTATAAAACCTTTATCTCTTTTTCTTTAGGTCCAATCAGCAGTATCCTAGTGAACAAATATGGAAGTCGACCAATCATCATCATTGGTGGCATTCTGGCAGGGTCGGGACTGGTCGCAGCCTCCTTCTGCAACACTGTAGAGCAACTGTACTTCTTCATTGGTGTAGTTGGAGGTTAGTGTTTCATTTGCTTTTTGGTGTCCTCTGTCTAGCTTACTTGCACACAGTCATTTGACTCATGATTTTTATCAGTACAAAATCTAGTCAATAAAAAAAATTGACAGTTTTTTCATGCTCACTCCTAAAGGCTCTTTCATATTCCGCAAGAACAGAGAAATTTCTTCGTTTTCTTGAGGTGGCAAGAGCAAGAACAATTAGTTCTGGCTCTGACTTTTCATACTTCACAACAAACCCAAGTGCAAGAACTCCTGGTAAGTCCCCATAGGGACCTTTAAAAAATGATGCAACAGTGAAAGCTAGCTTTATTGTGGCTGTAAGTGCCTTTCAGCTCCTGCTTCTTTTGCAGATGTGCCAGCTGCTCCATAGAAACTGAGTTTTCTGTTTCACAAAGCGAGGTGACTTAACTCCAAGCGAGAGGGTTTAGTAAGGCCCGTTTCTGAAACCGAGGTGATGGACACTCTGAGTCTGTTACCATGCTAACATAACCTTTAAACATAACCTGTGCGAGAGCAGGTTTACAACCACAAACCCTGAGCTTAATATAATAATGAGTTAAATATTTGAAACTTGAATACGTAATAAAAACAGAAACAGCTATTTAACAACATAATAAGGTGCAGTTTAATTTATTTTGAATTACATTGCATTTTGTTACATTCCTGCTGTCAATCTGTCCCTTGGAGGGCAACCGTGATGCTGATGTTGGCTGTCAGTGAAAATTAGTCTGACACCCCTGTACTACAGTGTGTCTAAGATTTGTTGGAAAGATTTTCATACTTCTTCACTGCCTCTGGCCAGCTGATTCTCAAAATTCATGGCAATCTTGTATACACTTCCTCACAAACTTAAAAGTTTCAAATCTACTTTGCATTTTCAATGGAAATGCAGTTTTCTAGTTACTGATGTGATTGCTGTAAAAGCAGCATGTAAAAGCAGGATGCATGTGACAGTCAACATTGAATAAAACTGCCAGTCTCTCACAGGTTGACTGAGGAGCACCAGCTCTGATGTTAACAATGTTAACAAGCAGATTGGAACAAAATGACTACCTGGGACCCAGTATGCCATCTATACTGTTCATGTTTATGTACATGGATGGTTAGAATAATGCAAAAATATCTGTGGTTAGCAGATAGCTAAATTAAGCCTGCTGCTAACTGTTTTGTTGTTTTCATACTGCAAATTTATCTTCTGTTTGCATGCTTCTGACTACACTTTAGCTGAGTTAGCTGGATGTATTATTTTGCTAATTTAGCTGTTACCATGCTGCTTACTTGGCTATTATTCACATTCAGCTTAGTTAACTAAATGCTAATAACAGCTGACAAGGGTTAATCATCCTGCTAATTTAACTGTGGCTTGCATATTTCAGATGTTGAATATATTCTGCTACAGTTGAAGATTTTTAATTTTTTTAGTCTACGTTATTCTCATGTTCTTCATATTTTAAAACTTTTCAGCAGATTTCAGGGACAATAATTAGCTCTCACACCCATATTTTCAGTGGAACTGCAGTTTTCTAGTTGGGTGAATACTGAGTCATTCATCATCGTGAGTCCAGTCCATGAGTCCAGATCATGGAAACCAATAGCTGACACACAAAATTGCAGAGCATAGAAATCTGTAACTGTCAATCAGAATTCACAGATGGTAAGCAGCCTCTCTGGATTTTTGACCATATTTGTCCTTCTGCCCAATTAAACTTGGTTTGAAAATCTGAAATATAATTGATTTTCAAAGTAAACTATTGGTGGACGATAATTATTGGGCCCATAACAGCAAATTATGAAGCCATTCCGATTAGTCTGATATCATGAAGAATAACATATTTTTGTCAACACAGCAGTGCCTCGCTCCCTCTGAGCCTTGAATGACTGGAAGTGAATGTTATGTTCAAGTGACGTCGGCATAATCAGAAAAACATTTTTTTCAATAAGGAAAATGTTGTAAAAATATTAATAATTGATGTATATTAGTTTACGAATAATTAGTGATTTCTAGTGAGGCACAATTTAAAAAAGCACTTGACAATCAGACAAGGGTGAAAGTGGATTTAATCTCCATTTGTATACAAGCAGAAAATAGCCAGGCATTAACAACAGCACAGACAGCTGCTGCCAGCACAAGACAGTGAATCAAGGACATGCATTCATTTTAACCATTTGTTTATCAATACGTTGAGTCTTGAGCTAAATTCCTCTGACAGCTAGTGTCTCAAAAAATCATGCCATGGTGCCTGAGCAACATCCCACATTGGATTAGATATTCTACATTAGATACTGAGAAACAGGCCATCGTGACCTGATCCCATTTTTTACCAGATAATCAAGAATACCCCCTGTGAATTAAGAATTTAGTATATCTTACTTTACCAGTAATATATACTAGTGAGTCTGTTCTAGTGAGACAATTACAGTGGTGCAGTGGTGTAGTACCTTTTTCCAGACACTCGATGGCAACAGAAAATTTTGCAAGCAGTTCTTCGTTGCAAGAACCAGAATCAGAGGAAGGAATGCAATTATCGTTATCAGTAAGTGTGGATTTGTGTGTCAGTATGTCACCACCCTCTTCTCAGTGGCAGAGTCCAGATGGTGTCAGTCTGCCGTTGGCGCCGCTGGCGCAGTCCACCTTTCACCATTTCCTACTGGACACTGCAAGGCCCAAAGCCATCAACCCCACGTCCACGCCCCCTTCTCAGTGCTTTGGTCCATAGTCCACCACAGCCACATTGGCCAAACTTCCACTGTTGCTGTGAGGGCTCTGAAACAGGGTTATGCATAGCTTTGTACAAACATAGGGCTGACACATTTCATCGTCCTTCTTCGCCTGTTTCAAGCGCTTTGCAACAGTCTGAGCCTTAACCACAAGAACGGCATACTTCCTGATCTCGTCCAAACGGACTTCATCATAGTCGACGCAGCTTCGCTCTATTTTGGCGACCAATTCGTGTTTAAAGCCCTTTAAAAATGAGTTTTTTAAGGGCAGGTACGTGTATTGCTCCCACATACCTGCTTTCGGATGTGAACCGTAATCCTCCGGAGGCAGGACACTCAACATAGACTTTCAGAAAATATGGAAATATAGCTTTAATGCCAGTAACAATCTTATCTATTGCCTGCTTAATTCAACATTCCAGTCCCATTGCACATGCTCACATTGCAAGTCTTCGTCCAGATGGACCGCCCACTTCTAGCATGGGAAACGTTGTGACCTCTTCCTGTTGCTGCTCCTTCTTCTTTCCACGCGTGGTCACAGCTCCGCTCGCCTCAGCGCCCTCTTGCGCTGGCTCCACCTTGATGACCTGTGAAGCAACAGCTCCAGACAGCCATCTGAGCCGTCTCCGCCTCTGGACCAATTGTGAGCCCGCTCAGCCACTGCTGCAAGCTCGCTACAGTCTCCCACACGCACGGTACTCGGTATGTGTGTGCCACGTAATTTACAATTTGAAAACAAACACCTGCGTCTGATCAAATCTGCTTATTAGTCTGCAATTAGAATAGTGCTTGCGCACCTTGGTGAGTTGTTGCACCAAGCTGATTGACATGAATCATTGATCCAACATAAGAGGTGTCAGTTGAAACAAACAAGAGGGTTTAAAAAATCTCCAAGAAGGTATCTTCTGCAAGATCACAGAATGTTGCAGATGTTTGGTATTTCCAGGTAACTGACCAAAACATGCAAATTGGTGATATTGGATTGCATCCCAAGGAACGGTACAAGGGAGATGATGGTCATATATGATAGTTCACTTTGAAATTTTTGACACTTTTCTTATTCCACCAGTTAAAAGGATATTTGGTGATGACCTTTTTCAGGATGATAATGCATCTTGCCAAAGGCAAAAAGCCATAAAAACGTTCTTTCAAGAAAGACATATCAAGACAAATAGTCCAGACCATAATTCAGTGGAAAAGCTCTGGTCAAAATTAAAGAAGATGGTCCATAATAAGACTCCAACCTGCAAAGGTGATCTGGTAACTGCAGTCAGTGAAAATTCGAGCCAGATTGACTAAGAATACCTCAGAGAATTCAAGCTGTCATAGAAACCAGAGTGTATTTTAATTTTTCTATGAATCCATAATATTTTCTTCAGAATTGGGTGAATACACTTTCCAGCCCCCCCAGTTTGATCTAAAAAAGCAATTACTATAGCATTTGCCAATACCTCCCAGATTACCAATATGTTCTGAATAGTATGTTTTATTCTTTCTCCCTTAAACACAAAAGACCTCAAATGCAATCCCCCACATATTCATTTATTCATCACAGTCCAAAAGTCTGTATCATGTTCTTCCACCCACTGGCGCTGGTAATGAGGAGGTGGGGGATTCACCGACTCACAATTATGATAAACTGAGCAAAGAGTTCATAGATTCTGAGTTCATATATGCAGCTGAATATCTTTCTTTTAGGGACAACAGTTTAGAAGTTTTAGTGACAAATGGAACCAATGAATGATGAGGTACAACTTCTTTTTGTCCTCTCTGACATGTCACATGCACAGTACTTTATCAAAAAATGTTTAAAATACTAATTTGACTTCTTATGACCAGCATCAGCAGATTCGATATACTTCTCCAGATTACCAAGCTTGTTCTGGTTCCAGAATGCTTATTCTGGATGGTGGAATTGAACAAGAGCAAAACACACACGAGCTTGGCATTGGATGGAACCCAGCCTTCAATGAGAGTAAACATGGGAGTATGCCTTGAGCCACAGTATAATAACCCTAACCTTTTTTTTCTCCAGTTGCAAAAATAATTTTGTGTGTGCCATAACTCCACCCCCAAGATCCATAATTTCACTCTAAACTTTTTGTGAAACTTGGTAGTCCTTTACACGCATACACTCACAGGGGGAGTTTATCTCTCCAAATGGGCACTGTTGTCCTTGCAATGTTCTTACCATGAGGACATGTTAGTCTTTACCATCTGTTCGTCTTGATTCTACTTGACATCATTAGCCGCTAGCATTTACTAGCTGTACTGCTGATGGCCAAAAAGAAGATATTTTATTTTATGTATCGTCTGTATGAATTTCCAAAGGGAAATGGCTGCAGCTTAATTAGGACAGCTTATGATGGGACTGCTGTGTGAAAAAGGGCTTTGACTTTAAACCAGACAAAATCTGAAACTCGGAGCTAGAGGGAGCTGCAAATGCAGGTGTTGTTTTGGATAAAGAGCTTGAAATTTGATTTCCTTCACAACAAATAGTTATCTAACTTTGCTTGCTGGATGGAAAATTAAAATAATTCACTGAGCCTTAGATTAAAATGATTATTATGTCTGGGTCTCAAGTGCCCCTCTGCATGACCTGTAGGTCTGTTTTCATCTGTAACCAGTTCACCGAAGACAGTGGCCAAACACTGTGGCAGTAGTAGTTTTGTGTGTCAGTTATGGCACGTTCATTTATGAATTATGTAAATAAAATAGTCAACATAGCAGTGATGGGAATGTTAATAATTTACTGCAATTGGAAACTAAAGACATTTTTGATTCAGTTGTTTGACTGTTGCTTTTTCATTGGGGTTTGGCAAAGTTACTTGTGGATCATGTCATGACAAAACAAAGCTACCAGGATGGACAGAAAGTCAGCCACAGAACTGTTTAACAGTCATTCTGAATTCATATATATACTCCCTCGCCGGTGTATTCAACAGCAAAACCAAAATGCTCCTACACCAGTAATTAAAAAAAAGTTTTTCCTAATTACTCCGCTACCGCTGGCCATGCCTGCTTGTTTTTTTTTTTTCTTTTTCTGCATCTATGACCTGCAGCCAACTGGCCAAAGTACGATCGGCTGGTCACTGTGAGTGAGTGGAGGCGAGTGGACATTGACATGCAGTGGCGGGCCTGTTGCCTAAAAGGCACGCACCCTCACCTACAAGTCAAATGCAAAGTTATTGGAACATAAATACCGTGGGACATAAAAGCATGTGTTGTCCCGTGTAGGTCGTACCAAACCGTACCGTATTTTACAGAGTACCGTTGCATCCCTAATATATGTATATCCCTTCTCTGTACAAATGACACTTTGCCACCAGGTGTTTAGATGTATGGATACTTCAGATCATATCTAATTATTCTTATAAATATGAAGTTGCTTCTATAAAAAAGTATTTTAAGCTACAGGTGGATACAAATCTTGACAAGCAGAAATTTTCTGTTTAACAGATGATAGGTGATGGCAAGTTGAGTCCAGTTACAGACAAATTACACATTTCAAAACATAAAAGATGCATTTTTTGTTAATTTCTTCTCTTGTAATGTGCTAGTCAAGTTTAAAAAATTACAATGAAAGTGCTTGAATTTTACCTGGGAAAAGAGTAGATACCCTGGCTTTTTTAGTTTTCACCCTGACATTTATATGTTATGAAATGATTGCTATTTATTTTATTTTAAAGAATGAATTCAGAGCTTTGATCCATTGAGGTCAGTGTGAATGGTAGCAAACAATACCATCATTCTTTCTGAACTTCCTTCCATTTTTTTCTTTTCAGGTTTGGGACTAGCATTCAACTTGAATCCTGCTCTCACTATGATCGGTAAATACTTCTACCTGCGTCGGCCCATTGCCAATGGTATTGCTATGGCAGGCAGCCCTGTGTTTCTGTCAACCTTGGCTCCTTTAAACACCTGGATGTATGATGAGTTCGGATGGAGAGGCAGCTTCCTCATCCTCGGAGGGCTGTTGCTCAACTGCTGTGTGGCTGGTTCACTAATGCGTCCCATTGGACCCAAACTCCAGTCAGCCAAGCCTGATTTTGAGGCAGGTGAAGTCAAAGTAGCTCAAGTACAGCCCAAGAAGACAATCCTAGAGACCATCAACTCCTTCATTGACCTCACACTCTTCAAACATCGTGGCTTCCTGCTTTACCTAATGGGCAATGTTATCATGTTCTTTGGCCTCTTTTCTCCACTTGTTTTCCTCTCCAATTATGCAAAGAATAAGGACATAAGCAAAGAAAAGGCAGCTTTCCTTCTGTCCATTTTGGCTTTTGTTGACATGTTTGCCCGGCCCTCAATGGGACTCCTGGCTAACACCAAGTGGGTCCGCCCCAGAGTGCAGTACTTCTTTGCTGCTTCTGTTCTGTACAATGGAATTTGTCATGTACTGGCACCACTATCCGTGGACTATACAGGATTTATAATCTACGCTATCTTTTTTGGCTTTGCCTTTGGCTGGCTAAGCGCAGTGTTGTTTGAGACACTGATGGACCTGGTGGGAGCTCAGAGGTTTTCTTCAGCTGTGGGTCTAGTCACAATAGTGGAGTGTGGACCTGTGCTGTTGGGACCACCAATAACAGGTAAGGAATCCAATAGTGGTTGTAAGTAGGGCTGCACGATTATGGAAAAAATGATAATCACGATTATTTGGATCAAAATCACGATTACAATTATTAATCAAGATTATTCAACAATAAAAAATATTTTTTGTTCAGAATGTTATTTAAAATCACGATATGAAATGTAACCAAGAAAGTATTGCATAAGGGATGGACAAATTATATAAAAGGCAGAAGCATGAAACTGAGGCGGTCCTAGAGATTTTTGGCCATAAACACCAGCCTGTAAACATGTCTTAGCTTCAAGAACGCCCAAAGGCAGGTCACTACATTGTCCCCTACACTACATTGTACATGGTCACGATTAATCACGATTTTCAAAATTTTAATCGTGGCAACCAAAAATCACGATTTCGATTATTTTTCGATTAATTGTGCAGCCCTAGTTGTAAGTGGAAGGAAACTTTAACAAAAAAAGTTACAAGTGGATAGCAAAGTTCATCCGTTCACACCTTGTGCTAACATGTGTCTCCACATGTCTCAAAGGGAAACTTGTTATCTGACGTCACTTACCTGCCCTGTAGGCAAAATAGAGGTACATGATTCCTGAATGCAAAAACCAAATAAGTTATTTTTTTGTTTTAAACATTCTTTTTTTTAACCTGCGGGTCAGAAGGCACTAAACTGTGCTGAGTTACCAGGGGCCTCTTTCAGAAAGGTTCAACAGACTCCAATCAAAATAAAAACTAACTCACTCAACAAACCCTGAGTTAACAAACTCTTAGTTCCCAGTTTCAAAATAGTGATTTAAAGTTGGTTCTGTCAACTCTTTATTCTGAAATACTATGACAATATGAAGACATCGTCAATGGAGCTCTGTTACTGTGCTTCACCGTGACACCACCAAGTAAAAGGAAGAGATCCTCCTACTCCTCTTTGCAGAATCAAAGTTTTTATTGCAATGCTCCTTCACTTCTTTGAGAAACAGGGAAAGCAGTGCTAAGAGGACAAATTATTTCATACTCGACTTATAAAAAAAAAGAGAGAACAAGAAGAAGAACGAAGTTTGGAAAAAAAGATCAAAGAATTAGAAATAACAAATGCTAATCTTCCCACATCTCAAACTCAGAACTACAAAACTGTAAATTACAAATTAATGAATATTTAAATAAAAAGACAAAATTTCTCATCCAGAGACTCAAACATGAGCAGTTTAAATACAGCAATAAATGCAGTAAATATCTAGCTAATCAGATTAAGAGGAATAAAGAAAAATCGACAATATCCACAATTGTAAACCCAGAAGGCAAAATTGTACAGACGCCAGAAGAAATAAACGAAACATTGAGGAACTTTTATAAGAGCCTTTATTCCTCTCCAAATAAATCAAATTTACAAGATATTGATACATTTCTAAATAATATTAACTTTCCTCGCCTTACAGAAGATCACCATAACAGCTCCATAACGCTCTTAAACTTATGTCTAATAATAAATCACCAGGTCCAGACAGCTTCCCTGCTGAATTTTATAAACATCCCAGCACCAGTATTTATACGACTGACAGATGACATCAAGCAAAAATCTCAGCTTCCTACAGAAATGAACACTGCTACTATCTCTTTAATATTAAAACCTGACAAAGATCCCACATCTTTATCAAGTTATTGTCCACTGTCTTTAATTAATACGGACACAAAAATCATAAGTAAAGCATTGGCACTCGGAATAGAAAAAATAACCCCACTTATTATCCACTCAGATCAAACAGGTTTCATTAAAGGAAGACAGTCCTGTAATAATCTACACAGACTATTTAATCTAATTCATCATACGTCACAAACAAACACACCGACAGCAATATTTTCATTGGACGCACAAAAAGCATTTGACAAGGTTAGCTGGGAATTTTTATTTCAAGCACTTAAAAGATTTGGCTTTGGTGATTCATTCATCCATTGGATAAGTCTTCTTTATAACTCACCTATGGCAACAGTTACTACAAATGGCATAAGGTCAGTGTTTTACTTTACACAGGGGTACAAGACAGGGATGCCCACTTTCTCCATCTCTATTTGCTATTTTTATAGAACCTCTCGCAGCAGCTGTACGTAAGCATAGTAAAATTTCAGGAATGCAGACAGAAAATGCAACACATAAGATTAGTTTACATGGATATCACATTCTTTTATACCTACAAAACCCGTCAACATCCCTCCCCCAAACTATCACTCTAATAAATTCCTTCTCCAAGATCTCAGATTACACTATTAACTGGACTAAATCCAGAATCCTACCACTAAACCTCAGTAGTTGGGATGTGGCTGCCCAAACAGTACTTCAATAATTTAAAACAGACAATATTAAATATCTAGCATTAAATATTACCCCCAAATTGTCAGAATTAGTTGGCCTTAACTATAATCCTCTATTAAAAACAGTAGAAGGAGACCTTAAATGTTGGATGAACCTACCAATAAACCTAAACAGGTAAAATCTTTTCTTAATGATCCCAACTAAACCTCCAAGCTCTTGGTTTAAATCTTCAGACTCTATAGTCTCGCAATATTATTGGAAAAACAAGAAGGCTAGAATTAAATTATCCACACTACAGAAATCCAAATCTAAAGGTGGTCTGGAGGCTCCAAACCTCTCTTATTTCCTTGCAAACAAAATCCAATATATTTATAAATGTATAAATCCTAAGTAATGTGACTCCTGGATGGACTTAGAGCAATCATTTTGCAAAGAAATCAATATTAACGATTTACCTTTCATAAGTCGCTCAATTACTCGCCATTCCTGTTTTAAAAACCCAATCATAACCACAACCTTGACAGCCTGATGGGATTTTCACCAGATAACTAATACCAGCACCTCACCAAATAAATACACACCTATTTGGAATAATCTGGATTTCCAAAATAAACCGGAAACCCTTAAATTTAATGTCATGGATTAACAAGGGCATCACCCATCTCAATCATATCTGTGAAAATAATTCTATGGTCACATTTGCTCATCTTGTCCAGAAATACAAGATTGGACAAAAGCAATTTCTGGAATATCTTCAGGTTAAAACTACTGTACAGGCTAAAATGAATAAAACTAGGGTTGTCCCAATCCGAAAAAAACACTACTGATATCAAGTTTTAAATCATTATTTTTTTGGTGGTAACAAAGGTTTACTCTCCTTGCCATCTGATAATCATCCTAGGGTTATTTTAACTCCAAAATTATCCTTTAAGACTTGTGATTGGATCACCCAAGAATGGATTTGAAAACCAGATGTAAACAGGGCCTTTGAAACTCTCAAGCTAACGTCCCGCAGGACGTGGAATGGAAGCACCGTGCCAGTCGCTTTGAATCGCCACAATTCAAGTCAGTGAGAGTAGTCAAACCAGAAATGCCCTGTAGCACCCAGAAGCGCTCGTCTGTCCTTCCCTGCCAGAGATAGCATGTAGAGTCTATTTTGGTGCTTGGCCACCACTGTCAATTTACACACATTACATTGAGTTGGCAGTAAACCAGACACGAAAATGGCAGAAAGAATGTGGCAAAGTTTCATAATAAAGAACTACCGACAGGCTCCGACTTGTACATCAACATTATGTGAACCTGCAGAGATTGTATGTAAACAATTCAGAGGGTTTTAGTAAAGATTTAAACCATACATAAGGAATGGGTCTGTGTATAAGTTAAAAAAAAGAATTTTTTTGTGGAGTTTTGTACCATTCAGCTATTTTAGCTGTATTTCTAGAAAGAACAAGACATGGATATATAAGCCTTTAAACAGGCAGACTCCCACACAATGGCCACGTGAACTTGAAAGTCTCAGGTGAGGTCGTTATCTCTTACAAATCCAACCTAGTTGGTGGTGCTTCCGGGTGCTGCTCCAAGTTGCTGACTGTGGGACTTAAGGATGGAGCAAAACTGCTCCAAAACTGGAGCATGGTGTTTTCTTCATCCTGTGGGACTCTGGTTTTATGGCTCATAAAATGTGAGAATTTGAAAATCCACATTTTTTTCTTTAGGTTTAGGTTCTGTTAAGGGACAACGTTTAATCAAGACAAAAAAATATAATAATTTCTTGAAGGCCAACTTTGTTGTATCATTACATAAAGTTGTGTGTTCAGTGAAACCAGAAATTTTTTTTATGGTATGAAGTTTATGAAAATGAGGTAGGTGTAAATAGGTTTTGGTATTCAAATTACAAATTTACAACTGCTTCCCTTTTTGATATTTGAAAATTTGAGTCATTGACTTGTCAGAAATGTTGATCCAAGCCATGAAATCCATGTTTCCTTTGTCTTCTCCCCTCCAGGCAGTTTCTATAATTACTACCACCACTATGATTACACTTACATCACCTGTGGCATTATCCTCATGGTATCAAGCATCTTTCTCTTTGTGGGTATGGGAATCAACTACAAGCTATTGGACAAAGAGAAGAAAGCGGAAGAGAGAAGGGAGAGGGAGAAACCTCAAGATGAGCACACTGCAATGTTGGGACCCTCTTCATCATCAAAAACAGATGGGTGCGCAAATAATGAGTTGCCTGCTTTTGTTACACTAGATGATGTTGCAAAGATGGATGAGGATACTGTTTAGGGTAGAAAAAAACATTCAGGAAAGATGTGTACACCTCAGAGCAACACACACAAGAGCAGCAGTTTTTACATGAGCCATAGAAACTGTTTTCTATTATGTTGACTTAGCCAACTGCAAATCGAGATTACTTTTCTCTCAGTCTTCTAGTTTCTGTGTTTTAGATGTCTTTGGTATCATATGTGTTTCAGGAGTACAGGCACCTTTTACGTAAAAACCAGATACCCATACCACAGATAAACTTGAAGTCAACAATTTAGTAAAAAGATCATCTGTCAGGGTATAGTGTTGCTGCAAAGTTTCAGAATTTCTCACAAATTGTCCAAACAGAAGTACTGCACATTCATATTATTGGAATGACTATTACAATATATTTGTTAAATTTGAGCGTAGAGTGATTATTTTTCTATATTTAGTCACAATACTGAACTCTTTTGATGAACACATTGTGGTTATCGGGTTATAGAAACTAAGGATTTTATTTTAGCTCATTGTTAAATGACAATCTAATCAGTTAGTTTCACTGAATTTGAATGTACTTTGTGCATACACATGTCTGTGCAGGGCCACATTTATAGGCAGGTGTTTTAAACTACAGCCAAGTTTGAGCATGTCACTCATTTAAAATTCAGCCACTCCAGTGAAGGCCTCATCACTGTTTTATCGGTATAACAGATCAACATACTTAGGTACCCAACAACAAAGTGGGTGATCAGGTTTATTGACAGCATGAAGCAGAATTCTGTCTTAAGAATAGTAAGAATAGTTAAAAGTCCAGTTTAGAGAGAATAAAGAGCATGATTTAGAGAGAAAAGCTGCATTTATAAAATGGAGTGGGAAAATGTGGCCTCCTAATGATATTGGCAACTCAAGGCACAAAGTATTAAAAGATGGGCTAAGAACTGATTTTGTCTTAACCCTAACATTTTCATGTTCGTTGTCATTCCCACCATCAGAGTAAATTGCCTGAGTGGGTAAAGTAACAAGAAACATTTCTAAGATGGAATGTAAATATGTTGAAAGGTGTACTCTTAGATTGTATGCTATCCACCTGTTCATATGCTTGAATTTAAAGCACATCTCTTGATATAAGGACAGGCTCATACCTCCGGGGATAGGGAAATCATCTGTAGACAGGCTTGCTGTCTCAGGGAGTGTTCCTGTCCTATGAACCCATGTTTTACCATTAATGACGACAGACAAACATTCATGATATTATGGGTATATTATATATTGTCATCTCACGGGCTGATTTCATTCAAAATGGACGGTTACTTTGCATTTCAGACAAACATAAAAAAAAAAAAGGAGACACACAATAGAAACATTAGTTTCATTAAATTGTTTAATATTAGTGTTCTTTAGTTGAAGGGATTTTCTAAAACTGTACAATAGGTGGCACCTTTTGTGTTTCTTAAACATTAACAACTAGTTACATTCCTGGAAAATAACTCTTTGTTGCAATGGGAGTTTTTAATGTCAATTTTGTGACTGGTATTCATAAATAAATGAATTTTAAGAATTCTTGGTTTTACTCTTCACAAAAACTTTTTCATTTTAAATCAAGGATCAGATGTATGTGAATTAACTGACTTTACTTATATATATATATATATATATATATATATATATATATATATATATATTATATATGTGTATATATATATATATATATATATATATATATATATATACATACATACATACATATTATCATTCTGTACACCTTGTACACCTTGTACACCTCAGACTTCCAGTGTAACTCAGTCCAGTTGTCTTCAGAAATATTCAGATCACTCTGCTGTTGTAAGGTGTATCAGTGGCAGTGGGTGAATATAATAAGACATAAGATGATTATGGATTTCAGTGGAACAGGAATCATAGGAGAAATTGACATGATGGAGGAGCATAAATACCTTAGTGTTCACCTGGACAGTGGACTAAACTGGAGATGCAACACTGATACTGTCTGGAAGAAGGGACAAAGCAGACTAATTCATTTGGTCCTAGTGTTTAGAAGATGGACAACATCTTGCCATAAAGTCTGGTGAAGAGTGCGATTTATGGCCTTCGACAGGAAAGTCCCGCCTTATGAGCCAGGTCCTGCTCAAGGTTTCTTTCCTCTTAAAGGGGAGTTTTTCCTTGCTTCTGTTTGGCTTAAAGGTTTTTCTGACGGTAGAGGAATTTACTACTTTCAATCGTTTCTTTAATTAAGATTTAATAATATATTACTTATAGTTAATATTTGCTCTGGGTCATGCTATAGGTCTGAAAAGCACATAGAGACTATTTTTATTGTACTAGACGCTATCCAAATAAAGTTGAATTCAATCCATCATCATCTGCAGGGGCACAGCCTTAAAGTGGCACTTTAGCATCTCTCCAAAGTTCCATAGCAATCCTGTACTGTCACAAACACAGCCGAATTGTAAACAACTCTACCAGCCAATGTAGTTGTACATGTTGATTTATTTACCAAGTGAAGCCCTGTATATCCCGAAACAAGGGAGCTCCCAAAGAAGAAAGGAATATCTCGAACAAGACGGCAGAGAAATATTTATATAACCTTACCACTAAAAAGACTTTGCTATGACTGGAATACAGAGAACTAAATATCCATTTATATACAAAGGGGTGTCACACCTTACATCAGCAGTCAATGCAGAATGACCAATAATATCAGTAAAACATGTGGTTTAAACAGAAGGCTGGAATATACTAAACCAGCCATTCCCAAACTTCAGAATACCAAGGCCCAATTTGAAATGTAAAAAATCTCCGCGGCCCACCGAAACCTTTAATCACAACTGTGATCAATATGCAGGACTTGAAGCTATGTTCAGACATTAATGTAAGGGGTCAAATAAGGTCACACTTGTCATATTAAGTTAAGATGACGGTGGTATAACACTTAACTGGTTTGTTACTTCTTAATGTTTTTAAATCATGTCGTTAATATTTTACAGTAAGTAAAACATATTTTAAAAACATTGTGGATTTAAAACATATTTGTTTAATTTTAATGACCTCTCACGAACCACCTGCAGTACCGTGACGGCCCACCAGGGGGCCGCGGCCCACACTTTGGGAATCCATGTACTAAACAAAACGTGAGGAATAAACTCGCAGGTGTCCATGAAGGGCGAGACACAGGAGAAACCCAGATGTGATAAAATGATCATGGCCAGAACATAATATCAGAAATTATATAGATGATGATGTTTACATTCCATTACATTGATAAGATGACACAATGTTGCATGTATGAATTGAAAAGCTCAGGCTACTAATTTATAAAACTATCCTAGGATCCCTACTAAAAGTTTCTCTTCCCCCAAAAACCAAAAATGGCATGGGCCAAAAACATTCTGATATATAAAAAAAGAACGTGAGTGTCCACACTTCCAATTTTCCCTTTATAAGTCATAGCTTACTTGGAAGTTTGAGCTGGTGGATTTGCTTCATCCTACACATCCACATTCTACCATAAATGGTCAATCCAAAGTACCTTGTGAATATTTTTGCATGTACAGTGCTGTAAAAAAGTATTTGCACCCTTGTTAAGTCATAATGTAAGTGTGGTCAATAACATTTTTTGGAAATCTGCCCACACCCAGGCTTGATTACTGCCAGACCTGTAAAATCAAGAGATCACTCAAATAGAAACTTTCTGACAAAAGCCAAAAGATCCTAAAAAGCAAGACATCATGTCACAATCCAAAGAAATTCAGCAACAGATAAGAAATTGACATCATTCAGTCTGGAAAAGGTTACAACGTCATTTTAAAGCTTTGGCTCTAGCAAAACAATGAGAGCCATCATCCACAAATGGAGAAAACATGCAACAGTGGTGAACCTTCCCAGGAGTGGCCAGCCTACACAAATTACCTCAAGAACACAGCGACAACTCATCCAAGAGGTCACCAAAGAGCCCACAACAACATCTAAAGAACTGCAGGCCTCAATTAAGGTCAGTGTTCATGACTTAACCATAAGAAAGAGACTAAGCAAAAATGACATGCATGGCACAGTTCCAAGGTGAAAACCACTGCTGACAAGAAAGAACATAAAGGCTCGTCTCACTTTTACCATAAAAACATCTTGATCTTGACAAAACAAAAGTTTAACTTTTTGGAAGCTGTATTACATCTGGCATGAAAGTAACAGCATTTCAGAAAAAGGACATCATACCAACAATAAAATGTTGTGGTAGTGCGATGGTCTGGGGCTACTTTGCTGCTTCAGGACCCGGACCAGGGGCGATTCTAGGGTCAGAGCTCTAGGGGTGCTGAGCACCCAACTAGCCCCACCACAACCCACAAGTAAGTTTAGTGAGAAGAGGATGATACCATTAGGCAGGGTTGTTTTCATTTTCATTCTTAAAATGAAAAAGAAAAAGAATATGTCGATAGTTAATATTGTGTTTGTTTGGACATAAGCGGTTGCTGGTGAGTATAAAGTAAAAGCATGAATCCACGCTGTAATTAGGTGTTTTAACGGCCCAAAAAGAGGCAAAACAAAATAAATAAAAAGTAAGGTTTGTTGGTGGTTAGTACTGCGTGGTGCCACCATGCACTACTAACCACCAACAATGGATGGTTGGGGTGTTATTTTTGAGGTTTTAAACTCACGTATGGGCACGTATGGGCCGCGGAGATAGGGCACTGGAATCCCCTGGCAAGCCAAGGGAGATCACGGACCACCGCGCAATGCTCGGCCCGCGATCCCCCTTGGCTGGCAAGGGAGAGCGCGAGCCTCTGCGCGGTGCGGATCTGGCGCGTGCAATGGGACCGTCTGCTGCCCATAGCAGCGGTCCCGGCGCCATCCAAGCACCAGGCTCCCCGTGGTTCCCCGAGGGGACCCACTGAAGATTTGACAGTGTGTGACCTCTTTATATACTACTTTTCTCACGCGCCATCAATGACGTCACATTGTAAAGCCACGTGAGGGAGCTCCCATGGAAATGTCCTTCAGGGTTGTCATGACAACACTGTACGTGGTGACGCGTCTTTGCGCAGAGCCCGCACGCACGCCGGTCTACCAGCGCAACGTCGCGCGCAGAGGCGCTTACTGGCTGATGCAGGACGCTGTTGACCTATGGCAAGCCTTTTTAGCATTTATTCCATATCCTTGATATCAGACCTCAGTTCTCTTTACTAGTTTACACTTCGACTGCACTAGTTGAACATTTTTAGCACTAGTTCACTATTGCGTTGCACTAGTTGAACAAAAGGTTATACTAGTCACAATTTTCAAGTAACTAGTAAGACCTTTGTTCAGCTAGTTTAGGCAGAGGCTGCACTAGTGAAGCCATGTCTTGCACTAGTAGTGTCAAAGTTTATGCTAGTCACCTTTTTAACACACTAGTGGGCCACTAGTTCACTAGTATAATGTACTAGTGAACTAGTGGCCCTCATAATAGCTGACATGTTAACTAGTAAAGCAAATGAAGCTTACCTGTATACTAATAAAATACATTTCTCTGTGCTAGTTAACTAGTAAATGTAGAAATCTTCACTAGTGAACTAGTAAATACCAAAATGTTCACTAGTTAACTTGTACAGGCCAAATGTTTTACTAGTTAGTCTCTGTCCTTGTACTGGTTAACTAGTTAAACTAAAATATGTACTTGTTAACTAGTAAGGTCCACAAATTAACAAATTACAATAGTAAAAAAAAAATTACATTACTAGTAAACTTGTGATGTCCAGCGGGCTGACTTGTTTACAAGTTAAAGTATCTTTTGTTCCTACTAGTGATCTAATAAAACCAAAAATGCTTACTTTGACAACTGAAGGTGAAGATTGTCACTGCTACCACTAGTTGGAGGAAATGTTAATGATGAGGGAGGGAGGGGGCGAAAATCGAATTGTTCTATTGGTTCTCCAACAGGGATTCCACCCAGTGAAAATTTAACCCTATAATGCCTGACTGGCTGCAAAACCACCCCTAAACATACAAAAACAAAAATACCAATAAGCTCCTGTTTTATTTTATTTGTAAAATTATATGTCACACGTTTCCTCTTCATCTTCTTCAATTAATATAGGCTCTGCAAAATACATTTTCTAATCAACACTTAACAGTTAATCAAAGCTATATAATCATTCCCAGTTATGTGCATGTATACAGAAATGGATTATCTGTTTTCCTTTTTCTTTGCCTACTCTTAACTTGGCCACATCTTCACATTTCAACAGAAATATCTAGAGAGGAAGAACTCATTCCTTAATTCAAAGTAGAGAGCCATGGCATTGGTGACACTAAAACATATAACAAATCAGTGATGGCTTTCAAACAGGGTAGCTTTGCTAATGTGTCAAATTAGACCTATGTTGTTATTAACTCAGTATAGTGCATCATATAAAGTAGGACGATGTCATATTTAAATATAATTACCTTTCTGAATGTCTTGCTACAATTGAATGGGAAAATATTTATTGCGATGTCTGTTATGCAAGACTGTTATCCAATTAAACTGCAGTGTCTCCCATCAAAGTATTATTTTTTTAATGTGCAAAGTATCCAGACTAGCCTACTAGTATGTCTAATTTTGAAAGAAAATAGATTTCAATATCACGCTTCTTTTCATTCCTAAAACGTATATATATATATATATATAGCAAATAATTTAGAATGCTGAGTATAGTTTTTTTTTTTTTTTAAATACAACCTCACATATGAAAATCTATCTATCAAGGCAGAAAAATGCTCCTTTTTCTGTATAGCTGCAATTGTTCTTCACACTAAATAAATTATTTTTTGTATATTTTTTCATTCATTTTTCATGTTTGCTTTCAATTCTTTCTATAATGACAATAATGAAAACAAAGTACTTTTCCTGAAAAGTAATTAAAAAATAACTTTTCACTGTGGATCCTTTATGGGGCATTTCAATGGTTTGATCACTGTCCAATCAAATTCTTGTCCCTCCTTCTTTATTTGCATGCAGTCCACTAGTGAGCATGTTGATTTTAGAATGGCACTAGTAAACTAGTGGTTGCTTGTTGCTGTTGAAATGTTATCCTTTAGAGACAAAATTTTCACTAGTGACCCTAGAAAAATTCTGTGACCTCCCTAGTTACCTAATAAGGAACAAAAAGGTTACTACTTGACTAGTTGAGAAAATAATAGCAACTAGGTTGTTAGTCATTGACTCTTACATCTTACTAGTTACCTAGTGAAGTTAAAAAATTTGACAAGTTGATTTTTTAAAAACAAAATTTCAGCTAGTTTCCTAGTTTGAATGTACTTTGCATTAGTTAACAAGTAAGACACATATTTCCTGACTACTTAACAATTTTTTTTCCAAAAGATGAACTTGGAAGCTAGTGACAATATTTTGTCACTTACAAGTTAACTAGTGGAAAACATGAACTTCCACTAGCCAGCTTATTTGTCATAACTTTTTACATTTTCTTTTACATGTTAGTCCTTTCTTATAACTAGTTGACCCTTGCTCAGCACTAGTGTGCAATTTGAAGCAACAAGTGTGACATTTGTTTAACAAGTTAAATTTTTTCTCACTCTAGTTAACAGTGTACTTGCACTAGTCAACATTTGCATCTTACTAGTACAGTGAAACATCTGACTAGTCAACGTATACCCGCAACAAGTTAACTAGAAAAGGGATCCACCTGTTATACATAATAACTAGTTTAATATTATTACCTAAACTAGTGATCTATTTGCAAATAATTTTAACAAGTGTATACTTTTGTTTTACTAGTAAGATGCAAATGTTAACTGGTGCCCTGAATTTGTCAACCAGTATGGTAAGAACTCTGACATGTCAAGTAAATGCCTCACTGGTTAGACACAGTTGTTTACTTGTGTTGAGGAAAGTTCAAATAGATAATGAAAATCTCCTTCATGTAAGAAAAATATCTAACATGTTTGTACTAAGCGTTTACTTGTTTGACAAGTAGTCTGAATAGTGGGAAAAAGTCTCCTCCACTAGTTAACTTGTGAGAAAGATATCAGTGTCACTCATTACCTTGTCACTCTCTTTAGATCTAACTAGCTGACTAGTAAAACAACATATGTCTTACTTGTCAATTAGTGGTATCAACTGGTTTCCAACCAGTGTAACATGTGAGCATTGTGTACCTCACTAGTCAACTAGTAATTTTGTTTAGCCACAGTAGTTAACTAGCAAACTCAAAATGGACCCCAGCTAGGTAACTAGTTAAAAAACTTGCCTTGACAAGTTAATATTTAAGTTAGATCATGTAGCAACTTGCTTACCAGTTGCAGCTTCACAGGCCTACATGTTATCTAGTGTGCAACATGCAAATGAAATGGGTGGGATGCTAGTAAAACCCAGAGTCAAGATTGGCTGGCATTTTAAATTCTGACTCAAAGAACCAATAGGAAGGCCCTGTGCATACTTTTACCCACCTCCTTATTAGAATGAATGCCATTCAACTAGTTAACTAGTAAGCACGTTGGTTTTGAACTAGTTTACAAGCTAGGATTTTGACAGTCACTAGTTCACAAGTTAAGTAGAATGTTTCTAACTAGTGCAACACATGGGCATTTTGGATCTCACTAGATTGCTAGAACAGATTCTTAGTCAAACTAGTTCACTAGTAATACTCAGAGAGGTTTCTATCCTCTCAAGTCACAGTATTATGATCTTTTTTTTTCACAAGTGAACATTTCTCACTCCTACTAGTAAACAAGTGAAGATGTTTGATTGTCGCTAGTTAACCTGTAAACACAACCCTATGTGATCTAGTTAACATGTCTTATAATTTAAAGCCAACTAGTTAACTAGTATAATGTACTAGTTAACTAGTTTGGCCTGATGGTCCACTAGTGTGTTAAAAAGGTGACTAGCATTAACTTTGACACTACTAGTGCAAGACATGGCTTCACTAGTACAGTCTCTGCTTAAACTAGCTGGAAAAAAGTGTTACAAGTTGCTTGAAAATTGTGACTAGTAGAACCTTTTGTTCAACTAGTTCAACACAAGACTGAACTAGTGCTAAAAATGTTCAACTAGTGTAGGTAAAGTGCAAACTAGTAAAGAGAACTGAGGTCTGATATCAAGGATATGTAATAAATGCTCAAACGGCTTGCCATATTGACCAGGGGCGTCACTAGGTTTAGGGGAGGCTTAGCCCCCAAGAGATGCACAGGATGTGAGCGAATGTAGCGTGTGAGCACAACATTTCACAAACAGCTAATAAAGACTGAGAAATGATTTATTAATATTATTATTTCAGTCTGTTTTATACAATACAGTATACGTATACAGTATAAGTCTTATATCTGCTTGCTCTCCTTCTCTCTCTGTGATAACTTGATCTTCCTCTGCCTCTTGATCCATCCCTGGATCCCCTTGCTCTCTGACTTGACCTTGCCTGTTGATCACACAATGAGTTGAATTAATAACTAATCAACATAGAGACTAATGCCATGACTTTCGCTCACAGCACAATAATTGTTTGTTCCCAAATATTTTGAAGTTGCACAGATTACATTTTGGGCACATATGTGACTAAAATGGTTGTAATTTCAAGCCCTGAAAATATATTACTTAATTACTTGAATTAAAGTAATACTAAGATACTCTTGAAAATATTTGGGTCAGGCTAATATACATATATATATATATATATATATATATATATATATATATATATGTATACAGTCATGGAAAAAATTATTAGACCACCATCTTCTCTTCACTTTCTTGTTCATTTTAATACCTGGTACCACTAAACGTCATCATGTGACTAAAACAGACAGAAAAGAAAACACTGAATGCATAAAAGCAGTGTTTTTTGGCAGTACAACGCCATAGCTATTGATGTAAAAACTTAAGTGATTTAGGTTATAATCAAGAAAACCATGGAAAATGGTAAGATATCAGCTCTTAAATAAACTCTTATGAGCAATCTTTGTGGTTATCGTTATGTTTGTCCAAACAAATGTACCTTTAGTTGTACCAGGCATTAAAATGAACAAGAAACTGAAGAAACAAGGGTGGTCTAATAATTTTTTCCATGACTGTATATATATATATATATATATATATATATATATATATATATATATATATATAGATATAGATATATAGATATATCTTTGCTTTCTCCACTTTTTAATCATTACACTCCTCAATAAAAGCTCAAGTTAAATTAGTCTTAATATGAATATGAAATATGAAACATTTCAGTCAAGGTGAACCATATGAGTTCCATAAAATTCCAAGGCTGTCTGCATCTCAAATGACTCTATCCTGTGAAATCCTTTAGACTCACCTTTCTGGTAAAGGTTTCTCCCCTCTCACTCCCTGTGCTCCTCTGCCCCTCTGCCCTGACTCCTACAGGTGAATAGGGGAGGTGGAGTGATTATTATTAGTGTATTATTATTATTATTATTATTATCCACTGATGATAATCATACTGAATGAGCTCAGCTCAAGTGAGAAACACAGCTGATGCTCCGGAATGAAGCCATCCCAAAGATAGTATATTGTAAAAAAGAGTGCACAGACGTGCACAGAGATTGTCTGTAGTGTGCAAACTAGGTTTTTATTTGTCAGCCAGGGAGCACTTGGTTCATTAATTACACGGGACTTTCTGCTGTTAGCTGGGGGCTGGAGCTAACTAACTGTTACTATCAGCAGTGATCAATACTTACTGTCTTGAAAAACTTTCTTATGTCCATCCTTCAGTGAGTCATGTTCTTCTACTCATGCGGTTCGAGTCGGCTCTGTGTGCTTCGGGGTACACACAGGAGTGCAAGCAAGGTCGCAGGGAAAACGTGGACTGGATTTTCAGTGATGTGGGCGTTCTCAATATGAACAAGTGGAATGGATCGGATAACGACGCACTGACAGATTTATGATCATATTTAAGTGAATAGTGACAGGTTACACAATTATTTATTTAAACTCATATTCTGGTCACTTCATATTGAATTTGTCAGCGCTTTTTGTAATATATATATATTATATATATATATATATATATATATATATATATATATATATATATATGAATATAAATATTTTTTTTTTTTAAACCTAATTATTTAGGGGGCTGAAGCCCCCCTAAAATAGGCCTAATGACGCCACTGACCCGGACGATTTGCTGTGATTGATGAAACCATGAATTTGCCTCTGTACCAAAAAAATCTTGAAGGGGAAAGTCCACCCATCAGTTCGTGAGCTAAAGTTGAACCTCACTTGGGTTCTACAGCAGGCCAATGACCCAAAATACACTAGCAAATCTACCTCTGAATGACTTAATAAAAAAAAGAAAAAAAAATGAAGGTTTTGGAGTGACCGAGTTAAAGTCACAATTTAGATCCAAATGAGATGCTGTGGCATGACCTCAAAAAGGGGGTTTGTGCTCGGAAACCCTCCAATGTGGCTGAGTTAAATTATTCTGTATTGATTTTGTGCAGAAAATTTCCACTACAGCAATGTGAAAGACTCATTGACAGTTATTACAAAAGCTTGACTGCAGTATTGCTGCTTAGGGTGGCACAACCAGTTATCAGGTTTAGGGGGCAATTACTTTTTACATAGGGCCACATACAGGGGTTGGACATGAAACAAACACCTGGTTTTAGACTACAATAATTTATTAGTATATACCTCTAATTTATTAGTATGGGCCTCCTTTTGCAGCCGATACAGCGTCAATTTGTCTTGGTAATGACATAGAAGTCCTGCACAGTGGTCAGAAGGATTTTAAGCCATCCTTTTTGCAGGACAGTGGCCAGGTCACTATGTGATGCTGGTGGAGGAAAACGTTTCCTGACTCGCTCCTCCAAAACACTCCAAAGTGGCTCAATAATATTCAGATCTGGTGACTGCAGGCCAAGGGAGATGTTCAACTTAACTTTCATGCTCATCAAACCAATCTTTCACCAGTCTTGCATTGGTGCATTGTCATCCTGATACACAGCACTGCCTTCAGAATACATAGTTTGAACCACTGGATGCACATGGTCCTCCAGAATAGTTCGGTAGTCCTGGGCAGTGACGCGCCCATCTAGGACAAATTCTGGGCTAAGGGAGTGCCATGATGTGGCAGCCCAAACCATCACTGATCCACCCCCATGCTGCACTCTGGGCATCCAACAGTCTGGGTGGTACGTTTCTTTGGGGTTTCTCCACACCGTAACTCTCCCAGATGTGGAGAAAACAGTAAAGGTGGACTCATCAGAGAACAATACATGTTTCACATTGTCCACAGCCCAAGATTTTTGCTCCTTGCACCATTGAAACTTGAAATGTTTGGCAATGGCACAAGTGACCAAAGGTTTGGCTATAGCAGCCCGGCCATGCATATTGACCCTGTGGAGCTCCTGACGGCAGTTCTGGTGGAAACAGGAGAGTTGAGGTGCACTTTTAATTCTGCCGTGATTTGGGCAGCTGTTGTTTTATGTTTTTTGGATATAATCCAGGTTAGCACTAGAACATCCCTTTCAGACAGCTTCCTCTTGGGTCCACAGTTAATCCTGTTGGATGTGGTTCATCCTTCTTGGTGGTATGCTGACATTACCCTGGATACCGTGGCTCTTGATACATCACAAAGACTTGCTGTCTTGGTCACAGATGCACCAGCAAGATGTGCAAAAACAATTTGTCCTCTTTTGAACTCTGTCACTCATGATGTTGTGTGCATTGCAATATTTTGAGCAAAACTGTGCTCTTACCCTGCTAATTGAACCTTCACACTCTGCTCTTACTGGTGCTATGTACAATTAATGAAGATTGGCCACCAGGCTGGTCCAATTTAGCCATGAAACCTCTCACACTAAAATGACAGGTGTTTCAGTTTCATTGTCCAACCCCTGTAGTTTTTTCCCTTAATAAAATCACCACTTGGGGAGTTGGTAATGGCAGCGTAGCGAACAGTCGCGTAGATTTGGCTCTCGCACACATTTATAATATTCAGAATCAAATGCCGGTCAACTACCTCTTATTTTGACATACAAAGTTAATTGAGGGTGTTGGAAAACTAGCCGACATGAGTAAATCGAGCAGTCAGGGCAAGAATCAACAAAACCAACAGCAACTCATGGAACACTTTAGCTCACAAGATAAAACAGCTAACGTTAGCAAGAACATGTCTCCTCCGAGTCCTTCAAGAGCCAGCAGTAGCAACCAACCGCTAACACTCAACATGCTAGTTGAAGAACTGGGGAAACTACGTAAAGAAATAACAGGTGAACTTACCCTGACCATGAATGCGGCTCTGGCTCCAATCCAGTCCTCTCTACAAAATATCACAGAGATGGTGACCACTCATACCGCTACCATTACCACCATGGAAATGACCCTCACATCTCTTTTGGATGAACTCACAGCTCTTGGAAGTGAAGTGGCAGATCTGAAGTCCAAACTCAACTCCCCCCACGCTGGGCGGACTGACTGCGCTGCGTGCCAATGGTGGCTGCGCGTGCACGGACTGCTTCGCTGGACACCCCCTGGACACGTTGTGAGCGACACTTTTTTTTACCCTCTCCCCCCTCTCCCCATGTGACCTTATTTTCTTCTAATAAGAAGGCGGCGCCACTACGTGGCAGCAGCCCCCAGACACCGTCGACCCATGTCCAATATGTTTGTTGTTTGTTTCTGTATGTTCTTCTTGGACGATGTACTGGAAATGTAATTTCACTGTGTTTGACGCTGGCTCAGTGACAATAAAGGCTTTATTCATTCATTCATTCATCTGATCCCAGAGGGGGCCTGGGCTGGAGGGCTGTGGGATGGCGGTGGCTGAGGCCCATGATCAGACAGGGAGCGTCTCTGAAGATGCTCCTGAATGGAGCTCATAATCCTATTGTGACGAGTAGCCAGCTCCTGCAGACCACTTGACATGGAGG
The DNA here is from genome assembly GCA_018398805.1 of Hirundichthys speculiger. Taxonomy (NCBI): domain Eukaryota; kingdom Metazoa; phylum Chordata; class Actinopteri; order Beloniformes; family Exocoetidae; genus Hirundichthys; species Hirundichthys speculiger. Next base: position 237,237 of record JAGFBZ010000312.1, read on the forward strand.
AAAGTTGGTCATCATGGCGCTTAAGGGCATTGGCCAGGGCCATCAACTCCTCCGGGAGTACACCAGAGTCAGCTAGGTTAATGCTGGCCAGATTGTACTGTGAGATTCAACAGTACAGATCCGAACCCCCCCAGGCAGCACGGTGGCTTAGTGGTTAGCACTGTTGCCTCACAGCTAGAAGGTTGAGCCTCGGGGCCTTTCTGTGTGGAGTTTGCATGTTCTCCCCGTGCTTGCTTGGGTTTCCTCCGGGTACTCTGGCTTCCTCCCACAGTCCAAAGACATGCATGTTAGGTTAATTGATAATTCTAAATTGCCCGTAGGAGTGAATGTGAGTGTGAGTGGTTGTTTGTCTGTATGTGGCCCTGCGATGGACTGGCGACCTGTCCAGGGTGGACCCCTGCCCCCCGTGACCCTTCAAGGATGAAACGGGTATAGATAATGGATGGATGGAGATTCGAACCCAAATGCACAACAACAGATGACAACGGAGACAACAGATTTGCAGGCAAAGTTCCTTTACATAACAGTTCAGGCAGAGTCAAAATGCGACAAGGGGCTTGTATAAAACACCATTTAGCTGAAGTTAAATGGCTGTTTGAGAGAAGAGGACACTTTCTTCGGGTCTAATGAAGGTCACTAATTTACAGTTTAGAAAACAGGTAGGTGGTAAAAACCTGCAGGGCATTTCTGACTGACGCACCTCCACCAGTGCCAAGAAGAATGTGGTGCCCTGTTGGAGCACACCATGAAGAGCCTTGGGTCATCAGCTGAGGACCACCAGTCATTGATGTTTTGCTCCTTTAACCCCAGGACATCTCATGGTGGCGGAGCGATGGCAGGATCTCTCCCTGCCACCCCCTGCTGATGCCCTAAGTGGTAGATGGACCCCAATTCTTTGCTCTCCTTTTCAGCCACTGCCAGAAACCTCCTCCTTCTGCCTCCTCTGCCAGCTCTTTGACTGCCTTCCTGAGCCGTGCTCCTGTTATACCCATGTCCCGGAGTAGACTAGTGGTTGAAGAGCCGACGAAACCCCAGCAGCCTACCTCTACGGGGTAAATGATTGCCCTCCACCCAGCTTCTCTGCATTCTGCCGCCAGCTCCGAATATTTTGCCCACTTCCACTCCTGCGCTTCCTTAAGACCTTCTTCCCACGGTACTGTCAGTTCCACCATTAGGACAGTTTTACAGGTGGTGAACCACATCACCATGTCTGGCCGCACAAGGTTTTTGCTGTCTCCCTTGGGAAATGGAGCTGCTTCCCTAGGTCAACTGCAAGTGTCCAATCCTTGCCTGATGACAGAAGTCTTGCTGTGCCTTTCTGGTGGTGAGTGTCATCCAGCCCAGTCTCTCCAGCCCTCACGAATTGGATGGAATAATTGGCAAGGGCAGAGGATAGACTATTGGTTTCTTGCCTGCATGTCTCTACCACCTCTGTGAGTTTCTTCAGCACCAGGTCACGCCTCCACCGGTATCCCAGCACCATCTTGCAGCCTGTCATGATGTGCTGGTGGCTCACATTGTTAGCATTGCACAATAGACAAGGTTCCTCAATGCCAATCCATTTGTGGAGGTTGTGGGGGCATGGTAAGATGTCGTATGCCGCTCTAATGAGCTAATGACAGCTCTCATCACCTCTGATGCCACCATGGCTTTCCTCTCTTCCTTCGTTGCCTTTGACCAGAAGAGGGGTGTCTGGCTCCACCCAAGGCCTGTATGGTTGATCTGTACTCTGCCCACTACCTCCTGGTGCTGCAGCCTTCTTATCGCCAAATCAACCTCTTTCTTGGCTTTCCATTTCCTCCCAGTTCGTACTTGGGTGTCTGCAGCTCTCACCAGATGGTCTGTGGACTCCCTCAGTTCCATAACCAGCCGCGCCTTCTCCTGCTTATATCCCCCACTGATGGAACGAAGGGGCAACTGGAGCTTGGTCCTACCGAAGAGGCCCACCTCAGATAGGCGTCTTGGAAGCCCCAGCCATCTCCTGATATAAGAGTTTGCCAGGCTATCCAACCTGCTTACAGAGGAGGGAAATTTGCACATCTTTAGTGGCCACATTATCCTCTGGTACAGCACGGTTTGGTAAGACCACACTTTGTACCTGCCTGGGAGCTGACTGCAGTCAATCCTGCAGAGACCATCCGCCAGCTGCTTCCGAACTGCTGCCCCCAACTCCTTGTCTGAAAGGTCTGCTGAGTAGGTCTGTCCAAGGCTCCTGATGGGTTAGCTGGATAGCAAGGGGATCTTCTCTCCACCGGCACTAAAGATGGTGGGGTCACTTCTGACTCCCTTGTGGAGGGAAAGACTTCACAATTTTGACGGCTTGATCTTCGTCCTTGCCCACCCTACAAGTTCGTCCAGCCTCTGGAGCAGCCTCACTGTACATGGTGCTGTTTTGAGAATGGTGGTAACATCATCCATGTACCCTCTCAGTGGAGGTAGCCTCTGGCCTGAAGGCAACTTCACCACTCCAACCATCTGTCTTGCCCCAATTAGGTTGTTCTCAAATGTTAGGATGTTCTCTGCTGCCACAAACAAAATGGGGGAGATTGAGCACCCCATCCCTATGCCGACCTCAAGTTGTTGCCACTTTGTGGTGAAGTCTTCATGTGTGTAACATATCTGGAAGTCCTCAAAGTACCTAGTTATCAGGCTCTTGCAGGGGTCATGGATGTAGAAAAAAATCCAGGGCAAATGTGATAAGCTGGTGGGGGACAGACCCATAAGCAATAGCAAGATTCAACCAGACGACGTGCAGATCACTCTTTTCTCGCTTTGCTCTCTGAAAAATCTCTAAAAATCTCTAATTTTAGCAGCGTAATTCCAGTATAATCTGATTTTAAACAATCCAGTTGCTTACCTTATTTGGTGTAAAGGTTTATACTAACAGTCTTCCAGTGTCAGTCACTCTCTTCAATGGTGACTGCAGGTGTGAAGTAAAACTGGTCCAAACTGGTTTTTCTCTCCTCCAGGTGGGCATTGGCCTCTGATTTTACTTTTGATATAAGCAATAAAGCTAGGTTTTGTAAAATAATTTTTTGATTAGGACTGGGCAAGTTAACGTGTTATTATCGCGTTAACTCATTAATTTATTAATGCCGACATTTATTTTATCGCGCGTTAATGCATGTTGCTCACATGCTTTTGTTTTGAAAAGTCTGTTACTGGCTGCTGCGGAACAGGAAGAGAATTAGCAGGTAAACATGCAGTAAAGCTAAAACGGACATGGAGAATGGTAAAAATCCATGTACTTTACAGTTCAGGTAGCAACTCAGGTAGCTATATTAACAATTCTGTCTGAAAAAAAAATTCTGGACTGCAACAAAACTTTCGCATCATTCCTCCATGTTACATCAGATCTGTTTCATGTGTTCACTGTCGTGCTATTCTCTTACTGGTTACTTCAGTGTGTCTCCATCTAGTGGCACAGATGTGTAATGACAAAAGAAAGTCCAGTCCTCAATTATAAAACAAATTCAGTCCTGTGGCCCGTTTTTTTCATTTCGTATTTTTGATCCAAGTGTAAAATTTGAAATATAAAAAAACAGGCATTTTTCCTTTTTTTGTGTGTGTTAGATTAAAAAACGAAAAATCGTAATAAAATGTCACTTTTTATTTTTTTGTATTTTTGATTGACAATTGAAAATTGAAAGAATGAATGATACACAGATTGGTAAAGTTACAGAACTTTAACATAGACATTTTCACTTTAAAGTTCTCCCGGACGGAAGATTCGACAGAAGCAAGGTTATTTGTAACCAGTGACAAGTTAAACGCCGCGTTAAAAGTTTCTGCTGTTACCTCAGAAATGACCTGTTTTAATGTTCTGATTGTGCTGAGCCACAATCATTTTGTTGGATTTTGTTTGTAGACTTTTTTTTTAATTTGTTTATAAAAACAGGATGACATTAATGCCCTGGCAGTGGCAATAAGCTATATTTTATTTTACATTTTTTAAGATGAGACTTAAATATGTGTTACTGACAAGTGCTGATGTTAAAAGTGTTATGTTATGGCACTTTAGTTCATATGGCAGCAGAACATTTAAATAAAAGTGATTTTTACACTACTTTTGAATTCATTATTTGATTTTGCATATACAATGCGATTAATCATGATTAATCAGCGATTAATCGTGATTAAAAATTTTAAACGTTGCCCAGCCCTTTTTTTTTATAAAGTCAAACAAAATTAATTTTATGATAGAAAATATTAAATTCAGAAAATAGTCCCACTTTTTGCTTACTGATTACTTAATAAAACAAAAAGTTCCTTAAAGTTTTTAAAAATAATAATTTTTGGTCTTAATTTGTGAGATAAGTATTTTAAAGGTATTTTTTAAGACTCTTTTGTGAAATCTTATGTTTTTCTTTGTAGTGGTATTATTTAATAGTGTGCACCAAGGTTATTATAGTTTTGAAATTTTCTTTAGTTTTTATTTTTATTTAGTTTTCCAGTTTGCTTTTTTATTTCAGTTTAGTTTTAGTTAGTTCAACAAGTAATTTAGTAGTTTTAGTTTAGTTTTTATTTTGAGGAATTGACTAGTTTCAGTTTAGTTTTTATTTAGTTTTAGTCTTAGTTTTAGTTTTTCTTCTTCTTGCAGTATGCAGCAGATTATACACCTTTTCGACTTAAAAATTGTGGACATGCGCCCCCTAGTGGCCCCGCCATAACAGGAGGGTGCGGTGCTCCATCAAGTAACCCAAACACAGCAGCGTGGAGCATCTGTTACAGATAACACAGACATGTCTTGGATTGATGATGTTAGGCAGTGGCCTCCAGTTACAGATGAAGGTAGTTTATTGTTGTTTTTAATGATTGGTTATGGAAATAGCATGATCTATTCCCATAATCAAACACTAAAAACTGTGGAACGCTGCAACGCTGGCTATAACTAACGTCAACAAGCCATAAAGATTATGCTACTGTAACGTTAACGCTAGCGGTAAATTAGGCTATGTGTTAATGTTATATTTAATCATTCTCCTAAGTCATTCATTCATTAATTTATTCATTCATTTATAGGCTTGTGCTAGTGCCGAGGGCTACAGTAGCCTCATACTGCTGTTCTTTCGGCCAGAATCGTCCGGGACTCTCAGCGAGACTATGAGTAGTACGAGATTGAATGTTAACGAAAACTCACCCGGCTGTATTCATTTGGAACAAAGTCCTTTCTGTTGATATTTTTCACCCACGTCTTCCTAACTTCTTGTTCTGCAAACAAGGCAGTCTTCGTGCATACTTTCTTCTTCCATTGTCGAATTTTCACACCATTGTTGGCACAGTTTATGACAGAACATGTATTCCCACTCGACCGACTCGACATTATAAAAATATATATTTGTAGAAAGAGAAAAACACTGGTTAATCTGCGAGCCGGTGAAAGTGTCGCTCTGTAGCACAACCCAGCAATGGCGGACGGGGTACTTCCGGGGGGCTGGCCCGAAAAGGTCTATATCCGCTATGCTGCCCCCTCTCTGGAGGGAGGGTATCATAGCGGCTGCTGCAGGACAGGCAGTAATCTCTATGGCAGTAATCGAGGGAGAAAACGAAACGACAACAAAAACGAAGCTGACTTTATCTACAATTCAGTTTAGTTTTAGTTAGTTTTACATCCTTCATTGTAGTTTTTATTTAGTTTTCGTTTTTTTTTTAATTGTAGTTTTTATTTTTATTTCAGTTAACTGAAATATTTTTTCATTGCTAGTTTTAGTTTTAGTCTTAGTTTTCGTTAACTGTAATAACCCTGGTGTGCACTGATCTTGTTTTCTTTTTTGGTTTTTAACTGCCTGATCAAATATTCCAGCATTATACAGCCGATAGATACAATTCCACCCCCCTATATTAATGCTGTTAAAAGGTAACAGGTATGAATACTTCTGCTATCATCACCAGGAATAATAGCTGTCAATTTGAAAGTGCAATAAACAGCTGAATCAAAAAATCTTTGATCATAGTTAGACATTGTCTGTTTCTCAAGATGATAAGTTTAAACATAAAGCCTATCAAGATAAAGTAGAATAAATTTTATCTGCAATAAATGCTTATTTAATGGTTCATGTTGGGGCATGATTGACTAATACTAATACCAATTTTTAGCAAGTTGGTGAAAATCATTTTCTATATTCAAGTTGTGCTAATATATTGCACATTATGCAATAGTTTTATTTACTATGTAAACAGTTCCCCATCTAATGAAATAAGTGCCTATTTCCAACTTTTTTGCACAAATGTTTGATGTGAAGTGAAATCAAATATATGAAAAACAGGTAATGCCATGGAGTAGTGAAATATAAGGTGATATAAAAGGCGATTTAATATTTTAATGCTTTGTGTGATCTAATTTTAAGAATGCATATAGAGGATTTTAAGAAAAAATCAAACTACTGAATGTGAATAATGAGACAGAGCAGCTCCCTTTCATGTAATAAGAAAAGAGATATTCATAATGTCAAACTTCCCCATAATGTCCCCAACCTTTTTTGGGCCGCGGACCGGTTAAATGTCAAGCAATATTTTCGCGGACCGGTCTGTAAAATTCAAATTCAATTCAAATTCAAAAATACTTTATTAATCCCCCAAGGGGGAAATTCAAGTTTCACTACACCAGTCTGGTGTACTAGGGGAGCTGCCAGCATCCAGCGCTCCTTTTCATGCTAGGTCCCGTGGTCCGAGTGCTAACTCCAGCCGTTAAAACCGTTAACAGCTGTTAGAACAAGTATATCTCCATAATGATGACAAGTGAGATATATATTATATTCTATTATTGTGTTTGTTACCTGCAATCTTCTAATTCACAGGTAGGGAGCTGGCTGTGACGGTGAGTTCATCTAACTGTAAATGGGTTTCTTTCTTTTCAGGATGCTTTGCAATATTGATCCATTGATTCATTCATGGTCTATGGAGATCGGGGTCCTAGATGATGATCTGTGGAAGGTTTTACCGGGGAGGAGTTGTTTGTGTGGATGTCTCTGGCAGACACCCACCACCGGTTAAAACCTTTCAGATCATGGGTTAGGGTTATCTGAGGTGTTTATCAGGTGAAACCCTTTACAGGTTGTCCAGGATGGAGGTCCAGATACTGCATTGGGTTATTAGGAGTTAAATGTTGTGCTAACCCAGATTGACTCGCAGGTGAGCTGCTGAGGGCAACAGCGACTGGTCCCTTCCTGGGGTTGGCTGGTTACCCATGCAGCCATTGACATCGTGTGGTGGGGGGACCTGGGTTCCTGCTGGATGCTGTGGGAGTTCCTGCCCCTGATCCTGACCCTGATACTGATCCCTGAGCTTTCTATCAATGGGGGTTTTGAAGTTTCCTGAATGATGCTTGCCTTTGAGGTTTCCTGAACTGTGTTTGAACTGGTGGTGCACATTTCTACAATAATGATCAAAGTTAGGGGCTGACGTTTCTACAATAACGACTGTTACATTTTACACATCATCCATGGCTGCTGCTACATTGTCATCCAGGATGTGTTGGCGTCTGGTGTCGCCACCGTGGGATCCGTGCCAGAAGACCCAAAGCCTTCTACACCGAAGGGGAGGAGGCCTGAAGGGTTTTCTGTGGGCATGGGTTGAATGTGTATGGTAGTTAATTAGTTACTTAATTATGATTATTATAATTATGAATCATGTTATTGTATTGTTTTTGGCTTTCATTTACATGTGCTAGGAGCCTTACTCAGCCACAGGTCTTTGCGAGAGGTAAGTGTTTGTCATGCCCTTTCAGGAGATCCAGATTACCGTAGCGACGGTTGGTACAGTGCGATGGCTGCGTCGATCGATGGACTAGGGGTGATGAATAGTGATTATGTTTGATTGACTCTGTCTCGTTTCACCGTTGACTCGTTTCTGCTTGCTTACCTCCTAGTTATTTACAGCGGTAGAGACTTGGAGGTATTAGTGGTGGTCAGGAGGAGTGTTGAGAACGCGGTTCGAGATGCAGATCTGGGGAATCGGGGACCTGCGGGCGTTTCGGACCTGTCGAAAAAATGCAATGTGTCTATTCTGGATTATTCTGTAGTGCGGTTCACACTTAACTCCGATTGGATTGGGGGTCCGAGGGGTTTTCTGTTTTGTTCACTGTCCTCCTTATGTCTTATGAGGGCTGTTTGTTTCTCTTGGTCATGTGCTCTTTAGGCATAGCGGCTTAGGGTTCCCTATCAAAGCCATGTGCGAGGTCGGCGTTGTCTGTGATAAACTCGTTTAACAGTCTTAACCTCGGGCTAGTGCGGGACATGCTATTTGGCTATGCTTCTTCCATGTGTGGGTGTTCATGATCCAGTATCCTGCCGTTGTGTTAATATGCAAATTATCCAAGATGTTAATTGGGAATACTTCAGATGTTCTCAATTGGAGTTCAGGTCCTGTGCATCGTGGGCCTGCTTGGGTTTAGACCATCCCCTCGCTGGGCGCGGGGAGGGGGGCGTCTGTCTGTTGTAGGTGAAGCCTGCTGTGATCATGTTGTGTTTGGTGGTATTTACTCTAGTTAAGGTTTATTTTCTTTGAATTTTGCATTTCTTTCTTTTATTTTCCTGTAGGGTTCCATGCTTGCGTCACATGGTGCTAAAACCTGTGATGCCTCTGTTATATGATAGGAAACCTTATTTTTGGGACTCTGGAAATCAAAATGAAACCAAAATTTAAGATTCAAACTCCAAATTCAGTCAGGCGATCAACCAATTCCAATCTGATCCTGAGAAGTGTACACATAGTGGGGAACAGCGTGCTCTAGTGTTGTGATTGTGTTGTGACGTGTACAACAAAAAGTGGGGAGTGTTGTTTTAAAAATTGCATCAGGTCAGTGGCCTGTTTCTTAGTATCTAACATAGAATATCTAATCTATGTGGGATATCTGTCAGGCACCATGGTGGGGTTTTTTCTGAGGCTGGCTGAGAAGAAATAATGTAGCTTAAGGCTCAAATGTTGATAATGAGTGGTTAAAATGACTGTGTTTCCTTAATTCATTGTCTTGTGCTGGCAACAAGTTTTCCTGTACGCTGCTGTGAGTACCTGACCATCTCTGCTGTATACAATGGAGATTAAATTTTCACTTGCACTCTCTGTCCGATTGTCCAATCAAGTGTTTAAGTGTAGTACAATTGCCTCACCAGAACTCACTAGTTGTTGATAAACTATTATACCTTAATAGTAAAATTTTAATCAACAATGCTGAAGCATTCAGAGTTCCTTTCACTGGAACTAAGGGGCCAAGCCCAGCTCCTGAAAAACAACCCCACACCATAATCCCCCCTCCACCAAACTTTACACTTGGATCAATGCAGTCAGACAAGTACCGTTCTCCTGGAAACCACCAAACCCAGACTCTTCTTTCAGATTGCCAGATGGAGAAGCGTGATTCGTCACTCGTTTCACAGACGGGCAACCTCATTGGCCACGCCCAAGGGCGTAACCATTGTATAGACATTGGGGGGGGTCCAAATGAGAGCCCTCCCCCAGAATTTTTTTTAAAGGTGCATTTACCACAGTTCTGTGATTTTTATTTATTGACCATCTGAAATCACATTTAAAGGAATAGTCTGCAATTTCTCTGAGATAGTAGCGAATAGGATAGCTTCCAGCTGGGAAAAATTACATACCTAAACCATGTTGATGTAAATATTGTGATTGGAACGACAAAAAGTCCATAGCACACGATGGACTTTTAATTCCAAGTTAATTTGTATTTTGTTGATTTGTCTCAAAATGAATGTCTGCACATTTACACTGAAACGTTTAATGTGAATGAAATCATAGATTTGTACAAAGAATTAAATGTAAAATATTGATGTTAATTGAATATATATACAGATTTATTCATTTGACATAAAAAAAAATAGTGTGGCCTGTCCTTACAGCATCCCTCTCCCTGTCTCCCTGTGCTACCTGCATTATGACCAGATATTATTATTGTACCAGAAGAATAACTGACTCTGAGAAAAAATTTATTTAGAATATTCTGCTTTTCTTACTAGTTATATTTACTGCTGACACGTAGGCTTAGGTTAAAACAAATGTCATCAAGCTGTTGAGTCTTGTATTCCAGTGTCTCACCTGATCATCCATGTTTTCAGAGACTGTCCCTGTCTGGCCTGTCCTTACAGCATCCTTCTCCCTGTCTCTCTGTGCTGCCTGCATTATGACCAGATATTATTATTGTACCAGAAGAACAATAACTGACCCTGAGGATCTTTTTAATTTGATACGTTGAATATTTTGCTTGTATTACTAGCGTTACACACACACATACCACACGACACACGGAGAGATAAATTAGCAGCACACACGGAAGACACATCATATCATATAATAGAGTCTCTTCACTTCAAGCTAGCTAGCTCAACTAACAAACTGAGCCCTTTTTAACGAGTTAAATATTTCAAACTAATTTAAAATTTAACACACTCAGTATGACAACATCACTCCTCTTTAGCTATCTAGTTGCTTACTGTCTGAAAAAACTTCGTATGTCCTGTTTTTTCTGCTTTTTGGGTAAAGACATTGCTCCCTCCTTCCTTTCACATTCAACGCTCTCTATTGTTTCCTCTGTTGGAGCCGGCGTTTCAAACCGAGAGCCGTTAAATGGGCGCAACCAAGTGTACAACTGGGAGGGGGAGGTCACACACTTTAGTGTTCCTTATAAACGGAAATAAATTGATTGGTAAATATTCGGAAATAACAAGAGACGGACTGTCGAGCCACGTTTCATAAAAGGAGGAAATATTTAATATATTTACACATAATATTGGGGGGGACAGATTGGTATTTTCCCAGTATTGGGGGTGACACGACCCCCCCAAAGAATGCGTGGTTACGCCCATGGCCATGCCTCAAAATTTCTCTCAAATTTTCTAGTTATTTATACATTTTGTCTAATGTAGTCCTGTCAGGACATATGTGCTCTCCTCTCTGTCCTCCATTCCCTGTTTGTTCTGTCTCCCCTCTTTTCTTTCTTTACCTGGCTGGCCTTCAGCAGGAAGGTCCCCCCTTATGAGCCAGGTCCTGCTCGAGGTTTCTTTGTCTTAAAGTGGAGTTTTTCCTTGCCACTGTTTGGCTTAAAGGGGTTTTTCCTCCCACTGTGGGGGAGTTTTATTTTACTTGCCATTTTCTTTGATTAGGATTTAATATTGTAATTTTAGTTAATAATATTTGCTCCGGGGACATGCTCTGGGCCTCTGTAAAGCGCCTAGAGACAATTTGCATTGTAATAGTGACTATTCAAATAAAATTGAATTGAATTGAATTCCAAATAGGATATAGGCAATTATGCTATGAGGTTTTTGGCCATTAAGGGCAGTTACCTAAAAATAATCAAACAATGTTACAATCATTTCTTCAGCTATAATTTCTTATGTGACTCCCTCCCCTTTTGTTCAAGAATAAGTCTACACATACCCCGTAACAAGCAGCAATGCTGCGGTTGTACATTAAATTGGATAGCAGAATGTAAGCACAGATGTTGTCATCAGTGCAGCAACAATCAACAAACTTCTCAGGGACCTTTGCCTCTTTTCTGTAGCTCCCTCTGAGTGCTGCCCCTCCCATGCCTTGTCTCTGTGTTGTGAACTCTGTCCCTGGCAAACATTAAAGGACAAGTCCAGCATACTGCTATCATATATCCCATGAGCTGCAAAAAGAGAGGGCTGAGAGGGGTGGGGGTGGGTTGAGAATGTTAAGGCAAAGGGCTTCAGTTTCTTTAAAAAGAGCTTGCTCTCTTGCTACTTGCCTCGAAATCCTGTGTCAATTGTGTTGAAGGTCTGCTGCTTGTTTCATTGGAAGGTATGCAAAGAATAGAGCCTCCACAGCTGGAGCATGTGAAGCTCCGCAGGTGCGACAGCGCAGGTGAGTTCACCGATGAACTCCATTCACAGACAGCATGCCACACCAATACACAGACATGATAACTTGTTGCACAATTTCTACTAATGAGATCATGATGCATTCACACTCACTCTGTGCAACGCTCTTAAAAGAGACTTGTATGCTGTCATAGTTGACTTCTGACTAGTTAGTGTCTTACTTGCAGTAGACAGCAGTCAGTAGTGCTCTGTTTATAGAGAAGGGGGGGCTAGGCTAATAGTTATAGAATCTGGTCATAGATTTGCGGGCCATTAAAATTTTTACTGTTCAAAGGAAATAAGACCTCACAAATTCCATAGTTGTTTCACCAAACACTGTATTGCATATATTTACCTAACATCAAACTTGAACAAGACTCTTTGTTTAGTTGGTCATTACATTTTCCTTAACACAGGATGTCGACACAACATACATGTGTGGATACAGTCAACAGTCTATGTAACACAGTCCTACACAGTGTCACAAACAGAGCTTGCACTCTGTGCCTAATACAAAGTAGTGTGAAATAAAAATCCACAATATAGTGTTTCCTTTAACTTGCTTTTTTAGATGATGAAAATTGTCTCCTCTGTGACCATATTCAGAGTAACTTAGCCTGGACCCCAACAAATCTGGGAGCACTGTGACTGTCATTCACAGTGTGTAAGATATTGACTACTCATATGCATTTTACACACTGAAAAATAACTAAAATATCCCTTTAAGAAAGTAGCCTGGTAGATTGTTATTTAAGGGTGCTATGTTTAATGTACGGAGAGCTTTGAGAAAAAACACTGAGATCTGATTATGCAGCCCAAATTTGAGGCAAGGAGCATAGACCCCCCCCACCCCCATATAATAGTGTTAATGCAAGCAGGCCCTGCATTGTTTTGAAAAACCATCTTTCGCATCTGTGTTTTGCATGAGATTTTCTATCAGTCCAGTGACTGGAACATTTATAGTATGTTGATACATCATTGACAGAAAGGGCCCAATCCTCTGCCAGATCTCCTAAAGCTGCTATCAAGGGATAGCAGGTAGCGGGGGGGAGGGTGTTCCACCGCAAAGAACGCAGTCTTCCACCTTCCTAAACCCGCTATCCTACCTGCGCTACCCGCTATATTATGCATGGGAGTGGTTAGGGCGTTCCACCTGTTAAACCAATCAGTGCATCAGTAGCCATTGACTTTAAGAGCAGGTTGTGCTACCCGCAAACTGCTATGGAGCGTCTTTTCATCTGGATCGGGGCAGCTCTGATGCCTAGCTCGTCTGGGACTCTGCTGTAGAGCTTCCTCCTCTTCCTTCCTCCTCCTCCTCTGCACTGATACATAAATAATCATATTTTTACACAGACAATTCCTATCGGCTACCTGAAAGTACCAGATAGTTGGTGCGCTCCCGGTAAACTCACTCAGGCTAAGCCATTATAACGTATTCTCAGCAGGGGGTGCTGGGAGTCTAAGACAGCTGTGCGTCTTATATATATATATGTATATATATATATATATATATATATATATATATATATATATATATATATATATATATATATATATATATATATATATATATATATATATATAGTGTGTGCGCCGTATCAACTATATAGTATATAACACCATTTGTCCTTGTTATGGTGGACGAGATGACAGCAGTTGATGTGCTTTTTAAAATATGAATGAATTAGTCCCCTTTAATGAATAAACATGAATTCTAACAGCAGGATGGATTTGTTACATTTACAACCACTCAGCGTAGCAAAGAGCACGTTCAGCCACATTTGACATGTAACAAGCAAAGACTGGCTCAATAAACAAAAATATACACATATATGGGTAGCATTTCTAAAGACTGTCACTGAAAAATTGTAATCTATTAACCAATTTCCAGCAAATGCACAGATATATGCACAGGAACACAGCTGGGTTATAGCTGGGTTATGTCTTTGGAGCAATCTTGTCATGACTAAGAAATTGAAAACATAAGAGCAAACTCAATGAATGGGCCCCAGGTGTCAATAAACTTCTGACGGGATTTATTTCTGTTATATCTGAGTTTTTCTAGAGGGATCAACGATAGCACTCTCTTAACCCTTGTGTGGTGTTCATATTGTTGTTACAGCCAGTGTTCGTGGGTCTTGTGGACCTGTTGCATGTTGTAGTTTTTAATGCCTCGCAATCAAACACTTTTATGTTAAAATACTCAACAGATGCTTACTTCATCCCAGTTACAAGCAGTATATATGGTTAATATTTGTACTTTACCTTTGTTAGATCATATTTATAACTTATTTAAAACGTGATAAAGAAAATCAATTAAAATCAAGATATGAGTGGAAACAAATTTACAAGTGAAGCAAGGTTTTTCAAAACTATTGAGTTTTATTTCTTTGAACTCAGAAATTTAAGTCATTCAGGTGCACAACACAAGCTGAACACATGAACACAATACATAAACATAATAGTCAAGACAACACCTCTACCCCATTGAACACATGGCCTTTTAGCCACTAGCCTATACAACACATGAGGGGCAGAGTTTTACTGTGTGCGTGTTGCAGATATACTTTTTGCACTTTATGCATGTATATTGTGTTTTTCTGTCCATCTTGGGTCCGCTCACTTCGTACTGCTTCTTCTTGTCGCTGGCGTTCACAACCTAGAATAATGTCTGCACTCTGACACTCTGCCTGAGCGTGTTTACCGGGAGCCGACCAACTATCTGGGACTTTCAGGTAGCCGATAGGAATTGTCTGTGTAAGAATATTTTTGCCTCCACCAAGGAAGTAATGTGTTTGCCGGCGTGTTTTTGGTGCGTTTATCTGTCTGTGTACAAGATAACTCAAAAAGTTATGGATGGATTTTGATGAAATAGCCCTTCAAGCAATCTGTAAATCGCTATATGGGAGAACTGTTGTGTTTGGCAGAGGTCTGCGCTCTCTGAGTGCTTTTCCAGTTAAGGAATGCTTTCCTGGAAGCTCACTGCGCCAAGACACACAGCCGCTGGGAGCGGTGCTTTTTAAAATACTGCAGAACGGATCATTGGATGAGCATTGAGCCAGAGGAACAGGTATGATGACATCTACCTTCTACCACTGAGCGCATCTCAGGTGTTCCGAGTGCAAGGAGGGGGTCAGAGGGATACGAGCACAGTACAAGAAACTCCACAACAGAGTTCTGTGATCTCCTCGTTTCCTCCACAGCAAACATCTGAATGAGATCATGCCACAGCTGTACAGACATCATCTGCCCTTAAGAGAATAAAAACGTATGCAAGTAATACAGTGATGCATAATCGAGAGGTAGAACCGGTTGTGCAGTCCACATGTGACTGGGTGGACGTGCAATGACACGATTTGGGCGAGCTCTTTTATGCGCCAACATGCCAGTTGCGCTTTCCACAAACTCGGTATCTTGCCGTACCGGTATCTTGCGGTTTTAGGATAGAGGGTAGTCAGACCACCCGCTACCCTCTATCCTAACCCCGTGATCGCAAGATACCGAATTTGTGAAAAGCACAAGAGACACGCCCATTGCCCCGCCTACAATGCAAGTAAGGGAGTCGGCATAATGGGTAGCGGCTTTAGGGAGCGGAAGATTGCATTAGCGGTTGGCTTAGGTTCCCTAAATCAGCAATTTGCGGGTAGCTGGTAGTGGGTAGCAGCTAGCGGGAGGTGTACGATCGGGCCCTTAATCCCGGAGAATCCGTTCCACTTCTCCTGTGAATTTAGGTTAGTATTCATCTTTCACAAGCATTATCTCCAAGAAAATCAGGTCAAGATTATTATTAAAAACAGAAGTATCTACTCTACCTCATTTACTATGGCTTGTTTTGAAATAGCTCTTGGGGAAATAGTCCCAGAGACCCCATTCCACTTCTCTTGTGTTCCTTAGGTTAGTAGTTATCTTTCACAAGCATTATCTCCAAGAAAATCATATCAAGAAAATTATTATAAAAAAAAACAAATATCTACTTTAACTCATTTATTAAGGATTTATTTTGAAATAATTCTATGCGATTTAATCCCAGAGACTCCGTTCCACTTCTCGTGTGTTCCTTAGGTTAGTAGTTATCTTTCACAAGCATTATCTCCAAGAAAATCAGGTCAAGATTATTATTAAAAATTATTATTAAGGTTTTATTTTGAAATAGCACAAAACCATTAAAAGAACCTTAAAATTGATCCTAAAAGATACAGGGAGCCAATGCAGCGATTTGAAAACTGGTGTAATGTGGGCCTGCTTTCTTGTCTTTATCAGAACACGAGCAGCTGAATTTCTGGACATATATTAGTGGGGATATATTAGTGCAACAGTAAAAATATTCCTCTAAATAACTTTCTTCATTTGCTACACATTTGCATAAGGGTCCATCCATCCATCCATCCATCCATTTTCTATGCCCGTTTCATCCTTGAAGGGTCACGGGGATCTGCTGGAGCCTATCCCAGCCATCTACAGGCGAAAGGCAGGGGTACACCCTGGACAGGGCGCCAGTCCATCGCAGGGCCACACATACAGACACACAACCATTCACACTCACATTCACTCCTATGGGCAATTTAGAATTATCAATTAACCTGACATGCATGTCTTTGGACTGTGGGAGGAAGCCGGAGTACCCGGAGAAAACCCACGCAAGCACGGAGAGAACATGCAAACTCCACACAGAAAAGCCCCGAGGTTCAATCCAGGACCCCCCCCTGCCGAGGTTCGAACCAGGAACCTTCTAGCTGTGAGGCAACAGTGCTAACCACTAAGCCACCGTGCTGCCTTGCATAAGGGTCATTTGTCCTTGATCATCTCTCACATGTTTCAGTTCACTATGCTACTGAAGAGGAATACAAAGTTTTTATTCAATGTTCTCCTCTGTAAGGTTATATTTGACTGATTGCAGGTTGAAATTTAATTGTTTGATTCCTTGTTGCATTTTGTCTGTTTTTATATAATTTGTTGTTTTCTGGACAGTCCTTGTGTCGAGGTAAACTTCCTAAGACAGGCACCTTATCAGATATCTGAGCTGCCTTGTGCAGATCTTGTTCTCTATGTTAAGCAGGGGTCTCAAACTGATCCATGAAAGGGCCGTGTGGCCCCACACCGGCCCTTTCATGGATCAGTTTGAGACCCCTGATGTTAAGGAAGATCATCTTAGTAGTGTTACATATACACACACAAAACACGTCTTGCAACACAGAGGTCCAGTGACTCAGAAGGCATTTTTTTTTTTTATCTGAGTGGGAGGCGGATGCTCTTCTGCAGAATAGTGTACCTCACGTTCAATAAATTCTGAATTTGAAGATCCATTAACCAACATTAACTTATTTATATATGTTGTTTTTTCTCAGCCTCGGTGCCTCAGTTCTGTAACTCTCCGACAGTGATTGTGATGGTGGGATTGCCTGCCAGGGGGAAGACATACATCTCCAAGAAGCTCACTCGCTACTTAAACTGGATTGGGGTTCCCACAAAAGGTTGGTTCAATACCATTTTAATTTTATTTACTATTTCATTTGATTATATAAATGTAACTTCAGTCATTTAAATTATGAGGAAGTTTGCTCTCTCTCTCTCTCTCTCTCTCTCTCCATACATTATATATATATATATACACAGTGGAGGAAATAAGTATTTGATCCCCAGCTCATTTTGTCAGTTGTCATACTAAGAAACAAATGAACAGTCTCAGACTTCTATGGAAACTTTGTTTTAACAGTTTTAGAAAGAATATTGAAAAAAATTTTGAGAAAATGACCTGAAATGAAAAATAAAAATCAATTTACAAGTCATTGAGGGAAATAAGTATTTGATCCCCTAGCAAAACATGGTCTAATACTTGGTGGTAAAACCCTTATGGAGCCACTCCTTTGTTTCCTTGTGTTGTACTATAAGGGGTATAACATGCTTGTTTAGTCATTAAAAGGTTATTACCGACTGTCTTGAGGGACAGTTGCTAATAACCAGAAGGGTATTAACAAAGTTAATAAAACGAATGGGGCACCACCTGATAAATCAGGAAAAAGGGACTAAACGGCACAATCAGTCTCAAAATGGCTGTTGTTCTATGCGTGCCAGCCCGTGACCAGGTGTGGCGCTATAGAGCAACAGAGAAGGTGTGAGTCCGAGCACAGACCTTTTTAACCAGCAAATGTTACAAAACTGCGTAAAATAACCACAAACAACTTCTCTCATTAGAATATATCAGGATTTATTAACGCAGCACGGTGGCTTGGTGGTTAGCACTGTTGCCTCACAGCTAGAAGGTTCCTGGTTCGAACCTCGGCAGGGGGGGGGTCCTGGATTGAACCTCGGGGCCTTTCTGTGTGGAGTTTGCATGTTCTCCCCGTGCTTGCGTGGGTTTCCTCCAGGTACTCCGGCTTCCTCCCACAGTCCAAAGACATGCATGTCAGGTTAATTGATAATTCTAAATTGCCCGTAGGAGTGAATGTGAGTGTGAATGGTTGTGTGTCTGTATGTGTGGCCCTGTGATGGACTGGCGACCTGTCCAGGGTGTACCCCTGCCTTTCGCCCGTAGACGGCTGGGATAGGCTCCAGCAGATCCCCGTGACCCTTCAAGGATGAAACGGGTATAAAAAATGGGTGGATGGATGGATTTATTAACACAAGTATTAAAATGAACAAACACTTGAATCAAGACCCTGATATCTACTACTAAAGGATAACTAAACTAACATAATAAAACATTAAAAGGGGACGAGAATGTCCATATGTCTGCATGTAAACATGTAACTATAGGTATGTGTGTGTGTGTGGTAATGTGAGAGGGATGTCCAAGATGCCCACCGGCTTGCGCGATAGGGCGCCACAAGATGGTGGACAGGGCCATGCGGTACTCCTGCTGGACCAAGATGGCGGATGAAGTCACGTGGTGGTCTCGCCCTAACCAAGATGGCTGCCGACTCACACCACCACATGACTTTGTCCGCATTACAAGATGGCGGACAAAGTCATGTGGTGACATCCTCACGGAGGTGGTTAGTACGAAAAAAAGAAAGAGTAAAGAAAAGAGAGTTAAATCAACAAAGCGAAGGTGATTCTTAACCACCGATGCCGTGATCGCTCCGAGGATTTTGACACAGGTTGGAGAGTGTGGAGCAGACTCCCACACTCTCCTCCTGATTGTTTATCTGAAATCACGGCACGATCAGCCAGTGGTGAAGAAACACGGCAATCACATGGGTAAATACGCACCGGCGGATTACCGGCGGGCTCAATCGTAAACAGTGTCACAGTAAGCACAGAAGTATTGTCTAAGCTAAGTAACTCTGCCCAGACACAAAAGCCTCTTACGTGGATCGCTCCAGAAGCAATCGGTGGCGTTGTAGAGTCCGGGGAGGGTGATTAGGCTGGGATGGCGACAGCACCGCTGATTGATTATGCTCCGCGAATGTGGTCGCAAGAGCGGCTCCCTTTTTCCTGGTTCCCTCAGCTTCCGTGGGGTGTACCGGTTGCCGTGTCTCGACACAGTCGGGTCCTCTTATGGAAACACATCTAGAGCCGTCGCGTCGTCCCGTGGCGCAACCGTGCCTTTTTTGGCGCCGATACGTGCGCGGGTCACTTCTGGTGCTGGCCGAAAAGGATGCTTTGACTGGTCTCTCCTTTTACCGGTGGCTCGCTGGAGCATTACTGAAAAGGCCTTGTGGCTGCTGGATGAGAGCTGTGGCAGGCCGGAGTAGGCCATGAGTTTATCTTGAGTCATGTGGAGAAGGTTCAGTAGGGGAATCGTGGAGCAGGAAAAGAGCAAGAGGACGAGCTTATTGCGCTCGCGGTATTTAAGGCTGCCGGGATGCGACCCGCCTTTGCCAGAAACCCCGCTGTGAGAAAGGGGTCCCCAGCCAGTGAGAGGCTGTGACATCATGTTCACACCTAGGAGTGAAACTGAAACTGCCAGGCATGCTGGGGATTTGAGTTTTATGATTTCCTTTTGTCTTCCTTTGTCTCAGAAAAACCATGTGGTTTTCTGTAGCACATGGTGTGGCCCAACACTTGGCTGTATGTTTTGGGTTGTTGTCATGCTGGAAGACCCATCCACGACCCATTTTCAATGTCCTTGTGGAGGCAAGGAGGTTGTCACCCAAGATTCTGCGGTACATTGCCACGTTTATCTTCCCATCGATGCGGTGAAGTCGACCTGTCCCCTTAGAAGAGAAACACCCCCAAAGCATAAGGCTTCCACCTCCATGCTTGACAGTAGGGATGGTGTTTTTGGGGTCATATTCAGCATTTCTCTTCCTCCAAACACGTCGAGTTGAGTTGAGGCCAAAGAGCTCAATTTTAGTCTCATCTGACCACAGCACCTTCTCCCAGTCTCTTTCTGAGTCATTAATATGTTGTTATCAAACCTGAGTTGGGCCTGGACATGAGCCTTCTTGAGCAGAGGGACCTTGGACCACTGCAGGATTTTAAACCATTGTGTCTCAGTGTATTACCAATAGTTTTCTTGGTGACTGTGGTCCCAGCTGCCTTGAGATCATTAACCAGTTCCTCCCGTGTAGTTCTCAGCTGATCTCTAACCTTTCTCATGATCATTGAGACCCCACCAGGTGATATCTTGCATGGAGCCCCCAGCCTAGGTTGATTAACAGTCATGTTGTACTTCTTCCACTTCTGAATAATTGCACCATCAGTTGTCACCTTCTCATTCAGCTTCTTATGGTTTTGTAGCCCATTCCAGCCTAGTGGAGTTCAACAACTTTGTCCCTGACATCTTTTGACAGCTCTTTAGTCTTGCCCATGGTGGAGATGGTGGAGTATTACTGAGTCTGTGGACAGATGGGTATTTATACAGGTGACTATTTGGAACAGGTGTCTCTCATGCAGGTAATTACTTCAGTGAGATTAGGAGTATGCCAGTGGTCTGTGGGAGCCAACACTGGTCAAGGTTGGTCTCAAAATGTTTTTTCAATATTCTTTCTTTAACTGTTAAAATAAAGCTGCCATTAAAATCTGAGACTGTTCATTTATTTCTTAATATGACAACTGCCAAAATCAGCGGGGGATCAAATACTTATTTCCTCTACTGTATGTGTGTGTGTGTGTGTGTGTATGTCTACGTGTGTGTATTTATTCCTTTTTCCCACTGTTTTTCAATCCCATCAGTGTTTAATGTGGGCCAGTACCGGAGGGAAGCAGTCAAGACCTATAAGAACTTTGAGTTTTTTAAACCTGAAAATGAAGAGGCTATGAAGATACGAAAGTCAGTATATATCAGAAAAAAAAGCTGTCTTATAGATGATGATTATAGCGGATAATCGTTCTTTGACTACTATACTTGCAAACAGTGTCTGTCATTTTTCCACATTTTTCATCATTCACTTGCAATTTTTGTCCCTTTGCTTATGACTATAACTTCTTTAACAGGGCATGTGCTGCAGCTGCACTCAAAGATGTTGCTGCTTACTTCATAAAAGAACATGGACAAGTAGCTGTAAGTAAGAGGACAATGAAGTTGTCCCACTAATCACAATAAATTATGCTAGTATTTTATTTAACTTTTTAAAACTTAAAATATTTAAAAAAGAAAAATGAGAAAAACAAATTCTGAACTGTGATCGGAAGAAAGAAGTGATGTTTTATCTGTTTTTGTTTATATTTTTTAGCCCACTGATATAGAATTGAGAAACAGTTGAATTGAATAGGATGTGCTTCATCATAACCTTTGTGTCGTGTCTGATTCAGGTATTTGATGCTACTAACACCACGAGGGAAAGGAGGGCAGTGATCAATAGCTTTGCCAAAGAAAGAGGCTACAAGGTCAGTGACAGTAATTTAAAATAATTAAATAAATGTATTGCCATTTCCCATGAGCTTGCAAAAACCTAAGTGAGAACATTGGCAGATCTAAAATATTCATACCCTAAATGCTTGTTGCAGCCTGTTAGTTCAGCATAAGCATCAACTGTTTTAAAGTTTTTCTTTTTTCTCTGTGCTGTATCTTCCCCGCAATGTCCGCAAATCTTCATTAGCTTTAAACAGAGCTGCTTATGCTATGAAAGCAGCTGAGCTAAGCTAACTACCTGCAGGTTTTAGCTTCATATTTATAGTGTACATACAGTGGTGCCAGGAATGGTCGTTCTCCACTAAGAAAATATTTATGCTGCTCATTTTGGCCGACCTCAGAAGCATGCTCTCCATTTAAGATATCTTTGGAAAAAGCCAAGTTTGATGATTTACTATTCTACCTTTATGCTAAGCTAAGGCACCCAACTGACTGGCTGTAGTTAGATGGTGAAATACAGTATGTTTTAAAACAAAATTTGGTGACTTGAAAAAAAATTAATATTTGTAATATTTTCTGGGTTTAATATTTTCTATTTTTACTAATCCAACCAGATTAGTATTTGGGAATTATTGAGACCAAATAAACAAGTCAGACTTCTTTGAGCACTTCCTAAAAAAACAAAAAAAAACATAGTTGATGGTTCAACTGCTGACCAACTGAGGAAGTCAACTACTGTAGGGGAATTACACTGCCTGGCCAAAAAAAAGTCATCACCTGGATTCAACTAAGCAAATAGGTACAGTACCGTGGGAAGTAGGGGTGCTGGGGGTGCTGCAGTCTCACCAACAGAGGGGGCTGCAGCACCTCAAAAATGTAAAAACAATCAAACAAAAAACATTGAATACAAGGGAGTAAAAATGTGGTAGGAAAAAATATAAAATGTTTAAAATTTACTATAAATTCTAGTGGTCTGGTTTAATGTTTATTACAGTATTATTCAGTGGTGGATCGTGCATTTGGTACCTGGGCCAGTGCAGGTTTATCTACTTAATCCACCATGACATTATAATTATACAATTATAAAAAAAAAAAAAAATTAAAAAAAAAAGAGACCCCTTACTACATTGAATTTCCCTTTATGGGATAAATAAAGTATTTTTCATTTCATTTCATTATAATTATACATGCTCTCATCTCCTTTGGAGGTGGCCCTAATCTTTGGAGGTGGCCCTATCTCTTTGGAGGTGGCCCTATCTCTTTGGAGGTGGCCCTATCTCTTTGGAGGTGGGGCTGCCTCTGTGGGAGTCAGGTCTGTCCAGTGCTAGGTACGGCTGGTGCTGGGCAGTGTTGGACTGTATGGGTGATCCCCCATGGTGGTGTGGGTGGAGTTGCACCGGCTGTCCGTGGTTGGGTCCTGCTACAGCTTTCTGCTCCCCGGCAGCTGCTGCCGGTTCTTATGGGGCATCCCTCCCTGCCCGGACTGGTTTAGGGGGTTGGCTCTTGGGTGGGCTGTGGTGGTGTGAGGGTTGCCCCCTCTGGTTCCGGTGGCGGGTTGTGTGGGGGGTGGCTGGCTGTGTCCGGGATACGGCCTCAGGCATGCACTGGGGCACTCCATCCCTACAGTTACTTCGACATCTGGCCCACCATGGTATTTCTCTCTATCTGGATCCCCATAAGAGGTGGTGTACTAGTTTTTGCCTGAGAGTGTTACCTGGTTTGAAACTTGGACAGAGAGGACAGATGGTCTGAGAGAGGAGTAAAAGAATCCATCCACGTTAAAATAGAGAAGCCGTCTCTAAACAGGGGAGGTGGCTTAAGAATCCATCTATCTCCCATTTACAACGCAGCGCTCATTTGGTGAGATCAAATGGAAGAAAAACGAGAATAGAACTCAGGGCTATGTTTAATAGTGAAAGTAAGAGCATTTCCACATGCACAATGCAAAGGGAACTCGAGAGACTGGGACTGAACAGCTACTCAGCTGTTCAGTCCCAGTCTCTTGAGTTCCCATAAGAAAACCACTAATCAGTGAGGCTAACCAGAAAAAAAGGCTTCAATTTGCTAGGGAACATAAAGATTGAACTCTGGATCAATGGAAGAAGGTCATGTGGTCTGATGAGTCCAGATTGACCCTGTTCCAGAGTGATGGGAGCATCAGGGTAAGAAGAGAGACAGAAGAAGTGATGCTCCCATCAAGCCTAGTGCCTACTGTACCAGCCTGTGGGGGGCAGTGTTCTGATCTGGGGTTGCTGCAGTTGGTCAGGTCCAGGTTCAGCAACAGTATGAGCTCAAAGAATGAGGTCAGCTGACTACCTGAATATACTGAATGACCAGGTTATTACATCAATGAAATTTGTCTCTTCCCTGATGGCACGGGCATATTCCAAGATGACAATGTCAGGGTTCATTGGGCTCAAATTGTGAAAGACTGGTTCAGGGAGCATGAGGCATCTTTTTCCCACATGGATTGGCCACCACAGAGTCCAGACCTAAACCCCATTGAGAATCTTTGGGATGTGCTGGAGAAGGTTTTGTGCAGCGGTCAGACTCTACCATCATCAATGCAAGATCTTGGTGAAAAACTAATGCAACACTGGATGGAAATAAATCTTGTGACATTGCAGAATTTTATTGAAACAATGCCACAGTGAATGTGTGTCCTAATCAAAGCTGAAGGTGGTCCAACAAAATATTAGAGTGGATTACCTTTTTTTTTTTTTTTTTGTGGCAACTTTTTTTTTTTGGCCAGGCAGTGTACAGTATGTTGTGATGTTGGAGGTGTGATAGGTCCACAAAAAAATTAAACTAGCTGGCAAGTGCCCAAATAACATTTATATGAATGTCAGGATACATGATTGCCCCAGCAGAAGATTGCAATATACCAAAATGATCTGTGTTTACTCATGCTACCTGTCAGTGGTCATAATGTTCTGGCTGATGAGTGTATTTTGGCAATTGTTTAATTTATTAACTTTTTTTAATGGGTCCTCTTTTGTAGGTGTTCTTTGTAGAATCCATCTGTGATGATCCAGAAGTCATTACAGAGAATATTAAAGTAAGAAGCACATTCACAGCATCAGCTGTCTTTAAAATTTAAGATTAAAAAAGGGAAAAAAATGCGTTGATGCAGTGCTTTTGATCCATTTTTTTTCTTTTTTATTCAGCAAGTTAAGTTTGGGAGTCCAGATTACATTGATCGTGACATAGATGAAGCCATGAATGACTTCATCCAGCGTATAGAGTGTTACAAGGCAACATACAGGTCTATAGATGATGGAAAAGACAGGTAGTGTATGATCCACGATGCTCTTTTATGTGAAAAATGAATGAATGAATGAAATGTGAAATATTTTCTTACCTTCTGACAAAGTCATTTTGGAAATTTTCTTTATTCATCACTGGGACTTGGATCAGGAACCTCTCCTACATAAAGATCTTTGACGTTGGCAGTCGATACCTGGTCAATCGGGTCCAAGACCACATTCAGAGCAGGATTGTCTACTACCTCATGAACATCCACCTGACACCAAGATCCATCTACCTCAGCCGTCACGGAGAGAGCAAACTCAACCTGTTGGGTCGCATCGGTGGGGATTCAGAGTTATCCTCTCAAGGACAAAAGGTGAGTAGAACATCGAGACAGAGTTCCTTTTGTGCAGATTATGAAAAATGTGTTTCATAGCTTGTAATGCATTATCCCCCAAAAAATAATAGGTATAGGTGAGATAGGTGAGAGACACCATCAGATTACATCACATTAGGGAAGAGTTGAGACAGGCTCTAGGTGGTCAAGAGGAGCTTCCAGGTGACTGGACAACTACAGCTAATGTGATCAGGGAGACGAGTAACAGAGGACTTGGTGTTACATCTAGTAGGAAAGTAGACAAGAAGACAAGATAGAGTTAGAGGGTAGCAGAGGTCAAAATGTTTAGGTTCTCTTTGGGAGTGATGAGGATAGATAGAATCAGGAACAAGTGCATCAGAGGGACAGAACGTGTTAGATGTTTTGGCGATAAGGTCAGAGAGGCCTGGTTACGACGGTTTGGACATGTACAGAGGAGGGGTAGTGAATATATTGAAGAAGGATAATGAGGTTGGAACTGCCAGGCAGGAGGAGATTTGTGAATGTAGTGAAATGGGACATAAAGTTAGTTGCCCTGAGAGGAGAGGATACAGAAGATAGGGTTAGATAGAGGTAGATGATTTGTTGTGGTGACCAGCTGAAAGGAAAAGAGAAAAGCATTATTAAATAACAATGATTACTGTTGAATCAAATAATCTTCTTTCTCCTCAGTATGCCAATGCCTTGGCATCTTTCATTAAGGGTCAGAACATCAAAGACCTAAAGGTGTGGACTAGTCACATGAAGCGGACCATCCAGACTGCAGAGGCTCTGGGAGTCCAGTATGAACAGTGGAAGGCACTCAATGAGATAGATGCTGTGAGTTTATAAAGTGTATAACTTCTTGAAATGTAATATCTTCCTCTAGTTCAAGGTCAATATAAAAGATGTATGATTCAGATGATTCACTCCAGTTCACCTCATTTGTATCTGCCACTTCGCAATAATTGTAATCATAGGGAAATTTACAGAGAAAGTAGAGTTAAGTTAAATTTACCTTTAAGTATTGTAGATCAAAACAATCAAATTATAATCTAATTAAAAGCAATCAAGTCAGTATGAATAAAATACCAACTATAAAAAGCTGTCTAAGAAAATCTTATATAGCAGACAGTGTATTGTTCGTCAGTTGTTCTAAAACTGCAACACAGACGTAGCACAAACATAGCAAATAAATGATTGACTTGCGTTTGTAATCTTAGTCTTTTGGCATTTCAGTCAACACTTTCTGAGTCAGCTTGTGCTTGGAGCCAATTATTAAATTATTGTGCTTATTGTTGCGTAACATTAAGATTGTCAGAACTGTCAAGGTCCACTCCATTAGCTTCACGGAGTTGTTAGCATGGATTTAGAGTGTGTTATTACTTAAATGTCAGTAAGCTATCTGTGTTTTATGGTTCTTTGCAATACATGTTGTTTTTTAGGCTTATGCTGATATATTTTTAATTCAAAACTATGTAGATAGGCACCTCAGTTGTTTTCTTAAGTCAATGTTAGTCTTACTTTCCTTCTAAGGGTGTATGTGAGGAGCTAATGTATGAAGAGATTCAAGAAAACTTTCCAGAAGAATTTGCACTGAGAGACCAGGACAAGTATCGTTATCGTTACCCTAAAGGGGAGGTAAATAATGTTGTTTTTCTCTTTTTCCCCCTCTCTTTTTTTTGTCCTCACAGTCTGTCAACTCAAATCTTTTAAACATTGAACACCTGGAGTACTTTGAAGGTTTCAAGAGTTTTCAGCAATTGGGAATTTGAATGATTGATTAGCTACATTTACACATACTGTTAAGCTGCATTTTTACAAACTGGCAGAAATGATTGCTTCCACTATGAATTGCTCCTATACAATACAAATACAATACAAATATACTTTATTGGTCCCCCCGAGGGGGAAATTCAAGTTTCAAGTACACCAGACGCTGCAGTCTGGTGTACTTGAGGAGCTGCCGGCGTCCGGCGCTCCTTCTTCATGTCCCGGTCCTGTGGTACGAGTGTTAACTTCAGTTAACAGCCGTTAAAACTAGTTAACTATAATTTTATTCAAGAAGCACTTGGTGTTCCTGGTTTGTCATGCCGGATCTTTTAAGATTGTACAGAAATCTGTGTAAAATAAGTTGAATCAGTTAACATTATCTACAGTAAATATGATAAGCAGTTTGTCTAACTGTTGAAATTTTGTCTTTTGACCAGTCCTATGAGGATCTCGTCCATCGTTTAGAGCCTGTCATCATGGAACTGGAGAGGCAGGAAAATGTCCTGGTTATCTGCCACCAAGCTGTAATGCGCTGCCTCCTGGCCTACTTTTTAGACAAACCAGCAGGTAATGAAAAACAGGCACAGGCCCTGTACAGACTTGCTTTTATTGAAATTTTTAATGCACAAACACTGTAACATTAATTTTCCTCTTTCTGAAGATGAGCTACCATATTTAAGATGCCCTCTTCACACAGTGCTCAAACTCACACCAATAGCTTATGGTAAGTGTTAAGTGATGAAGTGCAGATATTCAGTTCCTGTAATAAGATCCTGTTTTAGTTTTGTTTTTTTTCACCACAATTACAGGGTGTAAAGTTGAGTCATTTTTCCTCAATGTTGAAGCAGTCAACACACACAGAGAAAGACCAACGGTAAGTTTCCACATGCATATTTTACGTTGTAATAGCTACACTGTAAAAAAAATTGTAATATAACAGAATTTTACTGTCTATTTTACAGATTTTGTGCTGTATTTTTAAAATACCATTTAATTTACAAAAATAGACTGTGATTTTACATGCCAAATGTAAAATAACATTAAATCACTGTAACTGTGAAAACACACAATATTTCTGTTCTTTTACAAAAAAAACCCCAATACATATACATAAATACATATATTTATTGTTAAAATACGTTCACAAATGTATCGTAATTTCATAAATATTTGTTTGTTATTTAAGGGAATAAACTGTAAAATTCAACTTTAAAACTCTAAAAAAAAGGAAAAAAATCATTTAAAATTACTGAGGAATTAATGGTAAAAATGTCTAATTTTACTGTAATTTCTTTGTTAATTGACTAATATTTTCATTGAAAATAACTACAATTACTCTCATTTCTAGATGGTAACATTTATTAACATTATATTAATAAATTATTATTAGTTATATTTATTTTGAAAGAACATCTAAAGAGACATAGGGAAAGGGGAAAGCTTGAGAGGGTGAATAATAAAGAGTTGGACTTGAACTTAGGGCTGTTGACTCTGCTTATGGAGCATCAGCTCTACCAAGTGAGCTGCAATTAAATGCTTTCAATAAAGCTTTTATCTGATAGATATGCTGCTAGTGATCTGGCAGGTCCTTTTGGGTCATTTCCCAGCATCCTTTGCAGCCCTGGTTGTTTAGGTGCTTATCTGTCTTTATTTGTTAGCTATGAAAAGTCTCTCTCTGTGTTCTTTTATCTGGTGCCTAAATGACAAGTCTTGAAACAAAGATCAATCAAGAATTTAATACAATCATGAATACAAAGAATTATTATGCCATGCAGAATATTTTAATCGGCCGATGGTACACCTCCTGACACCACGGAAGATGTCAGGAAATGCACACCGATGTAAAGTCTCTCTTCTTTTTAAAGCCTGCAAGAGGCGGACTCATTTCTCTTCTGAGTTTATTACTCTTTGTCTCCAAAAGTCCAGATGGCCAATCAAAGGTCCAGACAAATGTGGTTGTGTTTGTTCCAGGAGATGGGGGTATCTATGCCATTGCATACTTCCTTGAAAGACAGCAGGTCGGGAAGTCAGAAGATCCCAGTCGTTAGGTCATAAAGCAGCAACACTGAGGACTCACCCTCATAAAAACAGCCAGCCTACAGGCAATAAAGTTTTAGCTTTAACAGTCTTCAGATATTTTATTCCTAACAGCTATTTGATTTAATGCTGTCATGTAAAGTCTGTTGCTGGTTTGACCCCCTGTTGATTCATACCCCTTACATTTAACATGTTCATTTGTGTCACCCTGAGTTAAGTCTGTCTGTGTTCGAATGAGTACCTGTGAGTTTGTTTAATAAAGTTTGTAAAACAAAACTTGTGCTGTGCACAAACAGGAAGTTGACAAAATACTCCTTTTGCTAGTACCATGGCTCTGTCAGGTGTTGCAGACCAGGATCCACTACAATACAAAGGCTACAGTCCTTAAAGTAGTTGCAATTATAAATCCAGTATCTAGTTTTCCAACAGTTTTTTTTTATGTTTTGAAAGATAAATCACATTATTTTTTTGTGTCATATACTGTTATATTGCATCAAAGACAAATTATTATACAACATCTTTACATAAAATAATGTCATTGAAACCAATTAATAACAGCACATTTCTGTAAATTTAAGCATTATTATTCATAACACAGCATTTACTTACCATATTTCTAGGTAATTTAATTCTTTTAAAATGTGAAAATGATTCTAATTAAATGTTAAAAACAACCTGAAAATAAGGCAAAATCTTGTTAAAATTACAACTACAAACTGTATTTTAATTATGGAAAGAAAATGTATTTTTATGAGAAAGTAATTTTCTGTTATTTCACGGTATTTTTCTGGCGCCCCAGCCGCTGGAGAATTACCGTTTTTTTTTTTTTTTAGATTTTTTTTTTTTACAGTGTACAAAGCTTTGCCAATTATTTGTGAGTGGTCCATTTTCTGTGTGTAATGGTAGAAATTAATCTTTCTGCAGAAATTAAGTAAGTTATCATCAGGCATTTATAGTTATAAATAAACACAAACAGATAGAAATAAATTTCACTGTACGAGGAAATTCTGGGGTTTTTTTGTCAAATCTTTTCTGCCAAGTTTTTTTTTTTTTTTGCTGTTGCTATTGACCCTTGTTGTGAGCTTGTAGTATCCCCAGAAGGGAGGGTAGTTGCAGGAAACCAAGATAAGAGATTAAGTTGAGATATGTAAGTTTATCTTGGCCGAACGTATCTTCCAGTTGGCATGAAAGCAGGATAGGATAGTTACCATGGAGATTAATTATCTGCCTTTCTAGCTGCTAGATTTCTTAATCCTGCTGCTCTGATGTCTTAAACCAGCTGCCACTCTGACAGGAATTACATTTATTGAGCCATTATTCACACACATCTGTGTGTTTCCTCTTTTTTATCAGCCTGGATTAAAATTTTACAAAGTGTAATTCTGAATTTTGACCATCGTACAGTCCATTTAGGTTTTAAATATGTAAATATATTCTCCGAGTGCTTTTCTAGTTCTAACACGTATTTCTTACAGTTTTTTATGTCATTTCATGTATTATTTATAATTTTAAAAAAATATGTTTGAATTTTGGGGGGCTTGGAACAGATTAGGGCATTTACATGGGAAACGCGTCTGTACTCATGAAATTTTCAGGTTACGAAACTACTTCCAGAACCAATTAATTTTGAGGTACCACTGTAGTTTTAGCATATCCTATCGACAAGATGGTGAATTTGGCCAATCTTGAATTTACAGGTGCATGGACTAGTTCTCTGCATCATGAGGATTTTTCTTGTTTTTACAATATTACGAAGGTTGAAGGAAGAAATTTGGTTTGTCAAAATACCTCTTTGTGCAAGAGCAAAAAAGTTTCAACTTTGCAATGCTAAGGTATAGCAAATGCAGTATAATTTAAATTGAAGTTGTGTGGAACTAATATAAAGGCTAGATAATTAATCTCTTAGCTCGGTCAGTTATGTACCTACACCAGGCATATTTGAAGGTATCATTGAAAAACTAATTTTCAAATGTAGGTGTCTCCAAAAGTGACAGGCCATTTTTTTCCAGAGTTTTTGAGTAGCGATGGGGCACTTTTCAAGAATGATTAGACCAAAATTAGGTCAAGAGCTTGTGAGTGCAAATAAGCAGACAAAGTAGCAAAACCAAAAACATGCATAATACGAAAGAGGAACCTACGTAATTTAAACCCACGTATCTAATGATGTGGCATTAATTGTCCTACCTAGTGTGTTTAAACAAAAAGCCATCTTTGTATATAAATATGTACATGAGAGGCCAATGACTGACCTGATTTTATCACTTGCATTAATATTGGTGTAGAAAAATAGGCCAAGCAAAGGAAATTATATTGGCTTTACGTCTACACAGAGAACTTCTGACTGAGTTTGCAATTCATGTGGGACGAGTGAACACATGAATTGCTCGTCCCACATTGCTTGTCAGTCTGTGACTAAAGGCTCTTCAATCACAAATGTGCATCCATAGGAAGTAGTAGTTGGACTTGTGTGAACTTTTCCTGTGTGTGGTGGGTGTGTGAAGGAGAAAGAGAGACACTGTTTATGTGTGGCAGTGAGAGAAAGCTTCACTGTAAGAGCACCTTCAGTGGTTCCCAGACTAGAAAGGTTCTATATAAGCTTGCTGTTGTTGTTGTGATCACTTGCCACATGTAACATAGGTAGGTGGTTATAATACTAACCTAGTGATCAGTGTATAGTCTCAAGGACAGAAAAAGTGATTATTGCTATTATATGTCCCCTTTAAAATTGACATTTTTGACCACAGTGGACTAAAGAGTGTTAGTATTAATACAGTGACATATCATTCCGTATCTCTTTAACTTATATGACACATGGTCTTCTTGTTTTTTCGGTATTTGTGTTTTTGTCTTACCAGAACATCAACATCAACAGAAACCCAGAGGAAGCCCTGCAGACTGTTCCTGACCACAATTGAATACTGTGCTGGGAGAAATGGACTACCCTCATGGATGTGTTGCTACTTATAAGCCTCACTAAATACTAGTGATCCAGTTAAATGTTTATTGTGTATAAACAGAGGAGATAGATTATTTAAAGTAGCAGAAGAAGAGATGGGATACATCGAAGAAGAAAGCCCCTGCAGTGACTGAAAGGACATAACCTATAGCTGTGCAATGTTTGTGAAATATTCCTTTATCTCAACTGACTGTACTTTATTTTCTTAGAAGTGTCACATTGTTTGCAAATCGTTTATAGAAAGAAAAATGTTGTGTCTAGAGGTTAAAAGAGAGCAACAAACTTTCTTGAATTTCATATAATTATTTGGGCCTTCACACATTTTTAATTGTTCAGTAAACAAAATAGGATATTGATAAGCTCATTAAAGAATTAAGAAACAGCTCCATGTACCGCACTCAAACATATAGAATATTTATTTTTGTAGATTTGAACATCTCACTGTGATTAGATGGCAATAATCCAGGTGTGTTTGAATGTAAAAATGTAAATAAATAAAACACTTTCCTTAAAAGAAAACGAAATTCATAATACAACATAGAAGCCAATTGTTTTGTTTGTTTCTAAAGTTTTTGTTGTTGTTTTGCTGTTTAATAAATGAGTCAAGTTTAATTCAACAAAGAATGTAATTGCTGTTTACAGTTGAGTGGTCTTTGTGAAAAAGCGTTCAAAGAAACGTAAACTCGCATGAGGGATAAATGAGGAAAATGGACAGATTTTTGGGAGCATTAAGGGAGGAGTTGCTCCTATTTGAGTTGTTTCCCTCAAATAGGAGCGCAAAGGTAAATAATCTCTAATTTCTTCTGGATCTCAATTGCTGCAATCTGGAAACTTTCCATAATGCGTAAACACAAGATGGCTGCGTTTAACACTCCAATGGGAGTCACGCAACTCTCCCAATGAAATTCACACTTTTTTTGTAGTGCTTTTTTAACAGCACATTCAGAAATTCTTTCTTGAGTTAATTATTTTGTGTGACATTAAACATTTCCACTAACCTGAGGTGAGGGAGACCTTAGACTTCCACTTGCCGAAGTGAACTTGTGTAAAATGAGTTTCGTGCTTCATTTGCGTCAGTCAGGTTGAGACTGCTGGACATTTTCTATTTAGTTTGCATTCTGAGATCTAAATTTATTAAATGTATTTAATTTTATTTACCTGGAGATTACCAGGCGCACCTTGGCAAGAATATTCATTTACAGGTGAGAATATTTTGACCAAATGTTGTACACAATTCCTGCTCCTTTCTAACCCCCAAACATGCCTCACCAGATGACATCACTGAAAACAATATAAGCCTATGTGAGGGGTAATCACTAATAACAAGAAAACCCTTAACTTCTTTTATCCATAACTTCTCACATCCTCAAATGTTGTTTTAATGGACACAAAATTATATGATACAAAAACAGTGGTCTCATATCCCACTTCCACATAAGTTGTAAGCTTTTTTAAGTTTATCTGTAAGGTCTTACCACTCTCAAAATGATTGGCTGATGTTAGGGTCCCATCACTGCAGGATATTTGCTAAACTATTGACGCAGCAATGACTTGGGTGCAGAATTAACATTAGAGTCCAAACTGATAGTTACCTTAGTTAATACGTTGAGCACCCAAATTAAGTGTCTCTTGCTAAGCTATACTCCATGCCTAACCGCAAGTGCCTTAAGAATGTCATTGTAATTCATTCCTATATTAAAATAAAATGAAATTCAGTCAAAAGTGTCCATGTTTGTTAGTTAAAGTACGAATCAAGCAAGCAACAATCAATTTCTGCTTGGAAATGGCTACTATAATTATCTCGAGGGCACGCGTTATTATCTCGTGGCCACATATTTGAACAACGACAAACTCGACGGTAACAACAGTTACTTTCAACTAAACTTGTCTTTTAACTAAAGACTACAAGTTTACACGTCTGGACTTCCTGGCAGCTAAGGCATCTATGGTGTCATCACATGACACCTGCCTAGACATCTCACGGTTTATACTCATCAGGGCAAGTCCATTGTACCTGGCAATAAAACTGTTTCTGATTTCTGATTTCTGATTTAAATGCTCCTGAGACATGGTGGATCTCAGGTATGTTTTGATGAGCTTCAGTTTGGAGAAGCTCCTCTCTGCAGCAGCAACTGTCACAGGAATGGTGACAGCAATCCTCAGGGGTAAACTTCCTTCAATTTCTTCTCCTGTAGGAAACTGAGAAGTTCAAAGGTTGTCATTTTGGCTTTTTTTTTTTTTGGAAAACTCTGCAATTCCTGTATCGGTTCCTTCCAGTCCAGATCTGACTGCCCACCACAGCTTAGGGTGTTGCTGAGTGTTTGACATTGTTGTCTTAGCTCTTCATTGGGCAGGTCAGGGAAGTTGACAAGTATGCCAAACTTCTTCTCAACTTCACCCAATGGGGCCAAGGGGGACTGGCAGCGTGGCGGCGCCCCTCCAGCAGATGGCGCCCTAGGCGGCCGCCTATATCGCCCTGCCTTTGAGGTTGACCTGCCCTCCTCAGCTTTCATTTCCTAACGTCACCATGTAAGTCCATATAATATTACCAAGGCTTCCACTTTCTTTCTTTGTTTACCGCAATAAAAAAATGTTTGGTAGAGTGTCTATCTTTTACTTCTCTGCATTGCATGTATACCATCATTCTAAACTGTAGAAATGCAGCCAATCAGGGATTTAGATAATGCACTGCTGGTAAATTTACAGGTCGACACATATCAGATCATTTATTGTGTCTATAAAACTTGCATTTTCCCTTCTATACTGGGGAGAATTTGAATCAGTAAAAGTAAAGTTCTCCTAGCTGGGCAGACTTCACAAATAAAAATTCAGAGGATTTATGCAAAAAACTTAAATTCTGGTCTGATGGACATTCATGATTTGATTGCTCAGAAATGTTTAAACCACTCTCCTTTAAAAATGCTAAATATAAACTAAACAAATAAGTGCTGGATTTGGAGGCAAGCAGGTTAGGGGGAGGGAGAACATGAGGGCAGGTGAATGCCAGGCTTGAATGACAGGAGTTTGGCCACTCCCCCTTTCTCCTCCACAGAGATACCAATGAAACCTGCCAGTTTAGATATTCTAAATACACACATGACTACATCTGCTGTAAGTTTGCATAGCTGGATGCAGACTTAGATGTTTGAAGTATGTGTAAGTGTGGAACTTCTTTTTATAGCCATTCTTCACATTTTTTTCTATCTACTCTTTCCCCACCTTTTTCTGATGGAGAACCTACTGGGCCATCTGCACATCACAAAATACC